>QOCX01000251.1:39466-140729 GCA_005959815.1 Sarcophaga bullata
TAGGACCAATAATTGAAAGTATTTTGTAACTGGAACTATGATTTCCAATTGAATGGGAATGACCTGTTGATACGTTTCAAGTATTTTGAAGCGGGAGCATGACAAAGAATAATGGACGTCAGATTTAATAATTTCGACTTGTAACCCACGGTGTAATCGAGTGTTAGAATGTTAAAGGGACCAAAAAAAAATTAAATGTGTAGTATAAATGCCTACACTTGACCTTTAAGGTTAGGAGATGACATATTTTGAAATACAATCTTGATTTACAACTCTGACCCCTAAAAATAAGTGGCAGGAAATATAACAAAAAATTTTTGGCATATAAAAAATGGGTCTGCTTAGGGCTCAAAGCGCAAACCTTTAAGGTCATCTAGCCATCAATAATACCAAAAATCTTTGAAAATTTCAAAGTTAGGTTTATAAGTGTTTAAATAAATGTATGTGAGCGTGTGTATGTGTGTGTGTACAAAATTTATTAAAGTTTGAATATTTTTTTAACAAATTTTTGTTGATCTCTCTCAAAATATAGAATTTGAGCTTTTAAGGCAAACATTTCATAAGAAATATTTGAATTTGAATTTTACAAAGTGTGTGTGTGTGTGTGTGTGTGTGTATAAAAGTTTAATTGTATGAGTGTAAGTAAGTAATAGACGGTTTCATAATTCCAAAATCAGTAATAGGAATTCATATTTCGAAATTGTTTTGTATGTATCCAAAAAGATTTTCGCTCTCTTTATTTCGCTCTCTCTATCTCGCTCTCTCTCTCTAGCTGTACTTGTCCTTTTCGCATACACTCAGTTTTCGTGTTACTTTAACCAAAACATTTTACTGTTATTACTCATTGTACACATACACTCTGGCACACACACGCATACATACACTTTGCACTCTTGTTCGTTTGCAAATTGTTTTCGTTTTTAGAAAATCAAATTTTTTACTTCGTTTTTGTGTGTGTTTAAGCGTTTTGCAAACGATCTTCACTTTTTTTTACGCAATTTTCTAAGGTTTTATTGTTGGTGTTGCTGTTAGTGCTGTTTTGCTCATTTTTTTTTTTTTTTTTGGTATTTCAATGGGATTTTTGCCAGGGGAAATGAGAAAGAAAGAAAATATTGTGCTATTGCTCATGATGATGATGATGATGGCCAGCCAACAACGAGTTCAAGAAATTTATTTTTAATTTTCTTTTTTTTTTCGTTTTTATTGTTGTTGTTTTTTTATTATATTATAAATAAGGATTGTTTTTCTATTTTTTTTTAATTAATTGTATTTAAATTGTCTCGTTTTTAGACGTAAAAATAGAGAGAGACACCGAAATTTTTTCAAGCAATTGTATGTGCTTTCTAGCTAGAATGTTAAAAATATATCATGTAACACTTTGAGGTCGATTGCTAAAAATCTAAAAAGAATTCGTTCTTTTTTTCTTTCTTTCTTTCTTTTAAGCTATTTTTAGTTCATTTAGTTTTATGATTTGCAAGGAAAATTGTAATTTTCTTATTTAATTTTGAAAAAAGAAAATTTAATTTACTATGATAACACTTTTTTATTTGAATTTATTTAAAAACACAACAAAAGAAAAATTATTTTTTAAAATAATTTTTCAAATTTTCAGAATTTTTTCAGTTTTTTTTTTTTGAGCTTTTTTGTAAAGGTTTGGCAATTTTAAATTGTTATATAACTTGTTTTAAATTTATTTCAATAAATTATAGTTTTTCTTTATTAAATTACAGCTGGCGTTTCATATCCATATCCATATCCATTATGATGGTTGAGTTCATTATTTTAAGGATTTCCTTGATTTACTTTTATTTCAACAGTTTTTTGCTTTTTAAAATTTCTGAATTAAAATTTCTTTTTTTTTTTTTTTTTATTTGAAATTTTTAATTTATTTTCTGTGAAAATAGTTTTTTGCTGTTGAACAGAACTTACTTCGGGAAAAGAAACAAATTAAAACTCTCTACTAGTTGTCCGAGCAGCTGACGTCGTTGGAGCGAATGCTGCGGTTCGACTAAACAGACTGACGATCTATCAAGAAACAGCACACTATGTTAAAGATTTTTCGGAAAAGCAAATTTTCCTATTTTCCTTAACACCACTCTACCACATACAAATTGGCCACCAACAAAATTGTGCATATGCTCTTGCACCATACAATCGGTGATACATGCTACATTAGTATTCGTATACCGCAAAAACTCTCATATTATACACTAAACAGAGACAGCTTTATGCTAGCATTGCTGTAAGTGTAAAAGGGAAAGCTAGAGTTTTATAAATTTTTATTTCAAATACAAGCTCTTTTTCAGCACCTACACAGCAGGTGGCGTGTTAGCGGGGTTGTTGATTTTTCTTTTTAAAATTTTTTTTTTTTTTTTTTTGTTTTTTCTTTTTTAATCTTTCATAAACATTTCATTTTGAAAATGTTCTGAATATTCAGTAGAGAAAAAAAAACAACCAACAAATTGTTGTTATTAAAGGCTTTTTAGCATAAATTTTTGAAATAGAAACTTAATTTGTTTTTTTCGCATTTTTGTTGCTATACATATAAATTCTATAGAATTTTTATATTTTTTCTTAGCTATATATCGTCTATAATATCGTATATATTCAGCAATATCATACAGAATCTGATTTCGTTTAGATAGCTAAACAATTTCGAAGAGCGAAAAAAAAAATTTTTTTTTTTTTTGCTTAATATCGTGGGTGTTTGTGCGGGTGGTGGTTGTTTTTACTACACTTTTACCCCCCTTCGTATAATGGTTAACCTAGTCTATACCGATTTTTCTTTTTAGATATAATGACGTTGATTGCTTTCCATATTGTTTTCCATAAGATTTTTAAAAAAAGATTTTGATTTTTAATTTTCAGTTGTATTTGTGGCAAGAAGATATCGTTTATCAAAAACAAAAAGCTTTTATTTTGCATTCAAATAAAATCATTTTTTTTTTGTATTAATTGAATTAATTTTAAAAATAAAATTTTAATAAAAAAAAACAAATACACAAAAGCTAATTAAAATAGAAAAAAAAATTTTTATTTATTTTTTTTTTGTTTTTTTTATTAAAAACAAACGTTTTCAAACTTTTTCAAAGCCATTTACTACCTTTTCATTAATAAATACAAAAAAAAATTTAAATATTATATTTTTAATAACAATATTAATAAATGAATACATAAAAGCATTTAATTTATGATTGATATTTTTTTATAATTTTAAAATTTTTTTTATTGAAATTATTTTCAATAATTATTTCGCGTATTTATAATTTCATATTTCATATAATATAGGTTTGCAGCCATATTCATAAAATATTCACAAAATAAAGTATTACAGTTATACGTCACACACTTCGGAACTTACATTTAAAGTTAACAAACGTTTATTAAGTTTTCTTATTCAAAAACAAAATTTTCTTAATGTAATCTTACGATCACGTATTAACGTTGCACTTCAAAGAATATATTTTTTTATTCAAGAACTAAGCTAAAGATTTGTCTTAATTATTTCATTAATTAATTAACAATTCATATTTTATCCATAAAACATAATTTTTTAAAGGATATTGAATTTTAAAAAGGATTTCATGCAAAAATCATGTTAAATACAAATAAAAATATGAAAACGATTTTCAATGAGTAGAAAGAAGGAGGAAATTGGATCATAATTGTTCTTTTCATACTTCTTAATATTGTTTATTGTTGCTGTAATGTATTGTCGCCGTAGTCTAGTAGGTAGTGTGTTGGCTTATTAGACGAAAGGCCAGGGTTCGAATAATCCCCGGTCAGACATCAAAAACCAAATATGAAAAAAATATTTCTTCGGCGACTTCCTCTCAGCAGATATCTGGCTAAAACTCTGAAAGTAAATAAAATTGCCATGAAAAGTTTCTCAAAAAAATCTGTCGTTCGGAGTCGACTTTAAACTGTAGGTCCCGCCACTCATGTATAAACTTAGCACACACAACATAAGTGGTGTGAGAAGCTAGGCCGTAATCCTGACTGAAGGGTTGTAATGGCCAATTATGTATGTATGTATGCTGTAATTATTTTAGCAATGCAGCCAACTGTCAGGGTATGGCTTCTACTCATACAAAGCTTTGTGTTGGAATCAAAAAAATTTGTTATAACAGGGTGAAAAAAGGAAGTAATGTTTATGGATATTAAGTTTAAACTGTCGTTCCGAATCGATTTTAAACTGTAGATTCCGTCAATTAATACACACAATTAACACACACAATATGGGTGATGCATGAAGCTAGATCGTGGTCCTGACTAAAGGGTTGTATTTTCAAATTCAGTAGGTATTTTACAAGCAACAGGAAAAATAAATTCTGCTAGTAAAGAGTTCTACATACGAAAATTGCCGCCAAGGAATGAATTCTCTCTGTAATACATTATACAATGCTTGACACCACGAACGGATATCCTCTACGTTATGGACATGTACTCTTTAATAATATGCAATTTATTTACCTCGATCACATTCAATTGAAGTTGCCTTAAAACAGTGAATAAGAGGGTACTCACCCATGTGACAGTACACTAATGAATCAACGGATTTTAATACTCTACTGTTATTTAAAAGTACTTTCGACTTTCGAGACGGCACATGTATATCAGTTTTGTATTCAAATCTATGTCGGATTCAACAAATGTAGTGAAGTATCCCGACACTGCTTCTTGCGACACTTGAAAAATATGCTGATTTCAGCAAAGATTATATTTTTATGCTCAGCACAATTGAAGCTTCTGATTAAATAAATATTAAGGGGGCACGTGTGAGTAATTAAACAGCATACCATAGACTCGATTCGCATAAACCTATTCGCTTCAATCTCTAAAGCGCTTGGTCTGAAAATACTTTCCACTGCCTTAAACACTACGTGCTACATTCCGATTGAACGGTAATTTTCACAGTCTGACCTTCATTCAAGACGGAAATATACCAGCACAGTAAAAGGCATTGAAAAGGTAAGTTAATGGAAGAACGTACATCGTAGAACACTACTTCAAGACCATTGCTGGATAACCATTTGGTCTTATAAACTCTTTTAAACGACTGAGCTGAAAAGAATTTACTAGGCATAGTTACTAATCCCCTTAAAATTCGGTCAATGCTTCATTGTCTGTCAACTGTCTGTATTGGTTGGCTAGTTGGCTGAAAGATTAACTTTATCAATTAAAATTGAACGCGTATGGATAAGAAGTCGGCACTGATTCACTTCTATCCCTAAATCGGATAGCCATCCATTGCACATTGCATTTCCGGTGTTCTTTCGGAAGACATTATCAATAATTTTCTTTTTTCAGATTTAAATTTATTTTAATTAATTTTTTATATTTTAATCCTTTTTATTAAAAACCCGCCTATTAAACAAATTTTAAATTGAATAATTGTCTACATACCGCCATAATAGCTGTTTGAATCATTCTTTTTTTTTTTAATTTTTATTTAAACTTTTGAAAATAGTTTTCGATTTGAAAATTATTCAATAGCCCAACAATTAATTTGCAATAATTTTCAATATTTTTCTACAATACCCATATGAAGTTGCTATATTTCAACAATTTCTTGGCGAAATATTTTTTCGACATTTTCGTTTGATAAGGTTAAAACACAAGGGTTTCCTGTTTTGTTGTTTTGCAGTATGTTGCAACCACTTTTAATAATCGTATCATCATTTGTTTAAAATTTAATTTGAAAATAAATTAACAAAAAAAAAAAACAAACAAAAAAAGAACAAAAAAAAATCAAAAGAAAAAGGAAAGAATGAAAGGAAGGAAATTACATAGAAAATGAAGAAAAAGTGTGTTTGTTTAATGGGCATTAAGCCAAGTATCTCAATGCAACATTTGCATCGTATTTTCTTATTTATTCCAACCATCCGTTGCATATAAATTTAGCGTTGCAAAGCAACACCAAAAAAAAACGTATCTTTTAAATAATTTTTACATTTTATTTGACCATTTCGTCATCCTATAACCATAGCTTGATTAAATATTTCACGCGGTATATTCTGTCAATTATATTTTAAATTAAATCATCATACTTTGTTAAAATGGTAACGGCTTTCTTAGGAATTGAATACGAACAGTTGGGACTTTCGAACTTTGACCCTTCATAACGGTTATGATTTATTCAATCTTTTTTGCCAAATCACCAGGCATGGATATGGCACTCAACAACACGTTCAGTTAATAAAATTATTTTATCAAAATGGATGTTCTATTCGGACAACGTACCGCGCGCTTTACATCGAGTAATCATATTCAGCGATGAAACCCATTTTTGGGATGAATGGGTACGTGAATAAACAAAATTTTCGATTTTATGACGATACTAGTCCACGTCTGATCCAGGAGCGTCTAATGTATTCCGAAGAATCACTATTTACTGTGCATTTTTAGGCGTGCGGTCTTATTTCCACATTTCTTTACGAGCGATGTAGGCCAGGCCATCACTATCAACGCCAAGCATTACAGATCGACGATTATCAACTTCTTTTGTTCTGAATAGGATGATAAGGACACCAACCACATGTGGTTTCAGAAGGACGGCGTTATGTCACAGAATTCATGATACATTGGATATTCTGCACAAGTGATTTGACGGCTCAGTTATGTTATGAGAAGGTAATGTAAACTGGCCACCGATATCGTAAGATTTGATCTCGTTAAACTTTTTTTGAGGGGTTTTCTGAAATCGCAGGTGTATGGGAATAAGCAACTAACCACAGCAGTCCTCAAAGCCAGCATAACCCATTCCATGAATCATATTCAAATTCTGACTCGATATGTCCAATAAAATCTTTAAACCATAATATACACGACACAGTTAAAAGGCAAGCCTAGATGTAATTACTTCTGGGTTCTGCAAACTCTATATATTGTTCGTAGCGATCAAGCAAGAAAAGGGTACTGAAAACCTGTGGCTTTGATAATACTCTGGCGACTTTAATTTTTACATGAGTTGGACTTTATACTGAAGTTGCCGTAGTCTAGTAGGTAGTTTGTTGACTTATTAGACATTAGGTCACGATCCAACATCACAATGAAAATATGAAAACATTTCTTCGGTGACTTCCCATCACTACTCTTCTGCCAAAACTCTGAAAGTAAATAAAGTTGTAATGAAAAGTTTGTCAGAAATCTGTCGTTCGGAATCGACTTTAAACTGTAGGTCCTGCCACTCAAGTGTAAAGTTAACAACCAACATAGGTTGTGTATGAAATTTGGTTGTAAACCTGACTAAAGGGTTGTAATGACCAATTATGTATGTGAACCTTATGCGGACTGTGGTGATGGGGAGGGTGTCTTTCGGCATACACCTAAGTCATCAAATAGCCTTGTTGTGAGCTCACTACTGTGGGATACCAAAGTTCAAACTTTCTCCTGCTCAAAATATTAATTTTCTAAGTGACAAGGAAAACTTCTGTTGGAAGAGAGTTCCATCCACATACGTATTGTTCTGTTAAAAAAACGAACTCTTTTTGTGAGATCCACTGCCCAATCGACTCGTTAATGGAACAAATGTGTACCAAGTAAAAATATGCAACTTTTTAGGACCAAGTTCCTTTACTTCCCTTACTTCCAGTCGGTTAAAGTGGCGATAATTTTTTAAAACACAAACCATATTGCAATGGTGCATACTCTACGGTATGCGTTTGAAAGTTTCTAGTTTCTGAACACTTACGAGTAATTTTCTTAGAATTTTTATATAAAAATTGCCTTCAATTTAAATAATCTTACACCTGCTCTCCTGTTCTATATTTGTTAACATTGTTTACAAAAGAAAAATCATTTCTTTCTTATTTCATCGTTTTTGATTACATATGACCTATTGCCCGAAACCAAAGAAGCCAAAACTGAACTGTAAAGGCTACTGTAACTAAAGATTTCCTTCTTTTTTTTCTTTCTTTCTTTCTTTCTTTCTTTCCTGTGTTTCTTGTCTCGTTTTATTTTTATTTCAAAAATAAAAGAAAAAAAATTTTTTTAGTTTGTAGGGCAATTTCAAACAATTTCCTTAAAATATTGACCCAAAAACGTCACCTCGTATCCAAAAAGGGGGGGGCGAGGGAGGGTAACGGTTAAACAAAACCTGCAAGAGAAAATGAATTTTAAATCTGCACAAAAAAATGTGTACGTATGTATGTATGTGTGTTGTATTGTTTTGTTGTAAATTCTTCTTTCTAAGCAATTGACTTTAAAAATTCAAAAAAAAAACCAAAAAAAAAATTTTATTTTTAATTTAACATTCTGATCAAAATTTGTCTTAGAAATGTAAAAGGAAAGTTTAATTAAATTTCTTTAAAGAGAAAAAAGAAAACAAAAATAGAAACAAAAAATGAAAATATTTCCTTTTCAAAAAGAAATTTTTGTACATACGAAAAGCAAACAATTGGAATTTACCTATACACACGTAGTTTACATAAGAAATTTTTTATATAAACATTTATTTAAACATACACACACACATACATATATATGTATGTGCATGTATGCATAAACGAATGCACAAACATACACACATACATACATGCATGCATATATTCGTGTATGAAATTTTATTCTTGTGTTTATATTTATGACTGTGTTTTGAATTCTATGGTCTATGCCAAGATATTTTATTAATTTCAACAAAAAAAAATAATCGAAAAATAACATCAGCACAGGAATAAAAATACAATTTAAATGAGGAATTTATTTAAAACGAAAATTAACAGTCTACAGAGGTTTTAGGGTAAATTTCTATCGGAATGGAGGGTAGTTTCCTTACTTACTTAATGGTTGTTACATACATAATCAACAACTCCTTTCGGAGTGAATTAGAGATAATCTAGAGAACACCGACATATGATTTCGAAGGGCGGGGCTGTGTAGTACACATCGGCCTCATCGGCGATGTGAACCGTGCTCCCGAAATCGTGTGATTTGACCCTAGCCGAATCTTTCTGGTGTGGCCTCACGTCTAATAAGTCAACACACTACCAACTAGACTATGGCTACTGCAGCGATCTCACATCGAACTTTCTGTAGTTTAAAATCCACTTGGAGTATGTTGCTCCTCTCGACTAATTTTCTTGAATCAATGTCTTTGCAGGATTCTATTTAATGCCAGAAATGGTAAAAGAAATCCATTTAATGGTATTGAATATTGAGGGTAGAGACCGGGTACAGATGAACAGTAAAAACAACGCATTGAACTGGGAAAATTCAATTCAAATCATGTGTATGCGGGGTCTAGGCGTCAGTTTTGGGGATGTTTCTGGTTAGGTTACATAATTGGCCATTACAACCCTTCAGTCAGGATTACGGCCTAGCTTCTCACACCACTTATGTTGTTTATGTTAATTCTAAACATGAGTGGCGGGAACTACAGTTTAAAGTCGACTCTGAACAACAGATTTTTTTTTTGAGAAACTTTTCATGGCAGTTTTATTTACACTCAGACTGTTTGCCAGAAGACTACTGGGAGGAAAATCGTTAAAAATATTTTTTCAAATTTCACATTGTTCGAAATGTCTAAGCAGAGGTTTGTCGCGTCTAATCGGTCAACACACTGCCTACTACTACTACGGTGTAATTCGATTAGCCGTTTTGTTTTTCTATTTCAAGCTTATGCCCTAAATTCAGCAGTTTTTTTTTTAAAGCAATGATCTTCTGATAAGCATCAATACGCAGATTCATTGAGAAACTCTATACGAACGCTACGTTCTGGCAAAGTTAATGCAAAGCAAATTTTTGAACCATATTTCCAGCTTCATTTGTGAAACAGACAATGACTGACGGTAAAAGTGAGTAGCTTCAATAAATAACTTCAATCAAAAACGGCCGTGGGAGAATTAATTTTTTTTTTCATTTTGCTGCTGTTACTTTCTCGCCTTCCCAAGTATTCTTAGAATATAAGTGGGCGTGTGTAGTTTGCTTGAAGTCGCCGTAGTAGTAGGAGTAGTAGGTGTTGTAGTGGCTTTTTAGGTGAAAGTCCGTGCTACAAGCCCCAGCTTAAACATCTCGAACAAAATGAAATGAAAAAACTATTTCTTTCGGCTGTCGTCTGTTGTTCGGAATTTAAACTGTGAGTCCCAGCACTCAGGGCTAAAAGTTAATGCACACAACATGGGTGGTGTTAGAAACTGGATCGCAGTCCTAGGGTTGCAATGACCAGTTAACTACATGAGTGCAGTTTGCTTAATAACGGCATCATATTTGGGATACCATTGGGCTTTCTCCTTGTTCGATCCCCATACAATTTATAGGTTTCATTAACTTAAGTATGGGTTTCTCATTGGTTATGTTTTAGTTGAGGTTAGGCCAGAATACTTTCCATATGACTTGAGATACTTCTTAGTGAACAGCTTTAACTCTTACATGATTTTGTTCGTTGGTCCAATAGAAGCTTATGAAAAATATTGCCACTGTTTGTGTAATTAATCAAATCTGTTGTTAAGAGAAGATCTAAGGTATACATCAGACAATCTAGGAATAACTTGAGGATAGTAACTGGTCTTTTGACAGGGCACTGTAGCATCAGGCTACACTTTTTCATAATGGGCGTTGTCTCGAGCGTAACAAGTTAATTTCGAATGAGAGTGAACCTCTGAGGCATTAATGCTTCACCGAAGGATGCAGCTGGCCATTGCTGACACCGAGTTACTATGCTGCTCGGTTTGCCAGAGTAATAGGATTGGAGACGACATTATAGAGATACCATATGAAGTTGGAAGGGAGTACAATTGATCAAATGTTCATAATCCTCTCAACGACAAAAATATTTTAAGCCCTGAATTTCATATAAAACTCGGTTTGAATCGATTACAATATGGAAGGGTTTTTCAACGTGTACATTAATTAATATTTCCTCTCGGTTATACAGTGCTGTTCAAAAAAATAGCTTCACCACGATCTCATATCTTTGAGACTAACTCTATACTAAAGAAGAGTGATGCTTCAAATTTTTGAAGTGTAACGGTACTATGTTCATAGAGATCAGTAAACAAAGTACTGTTACTTTTTCACGTATAGAGATTGAGATATAGTAAACAATTTGGAGAGTAGGTGAATCTATTTTTTTTTTAACAGCACTGTATAACCATTGAAATACAAAAGGATAGAGGGAGTTGCTATAGAAAGTTGTCCTATGCTAAACTCTTTGATGTTGAAACGTAACATCTTTTAAAATATAATTCCTGTAAATAACTTTTTAAAGGCACTGTACATGTGAAGGAGAGAGTGTGACAATTTTTTCACTTTATCAATAAGAACTCATGCAAAATATGTTGTATTTTTGAATTCTAATTACTATGCCTGCTTATGTTGAAGATTTATTTTATAATTCTATTCGTTACATCTTAATAATCAGTTGTTGTTGTTGATCAGTGTGTACTACTCTCCCCAAATATTTTAATTATAATATTTTGTCTTGTCTTTATAAAATATAGTTTTTGGCATACGCTTAATAATTTTTTTTTAGTATTTATTTTGAATTTTTTGTCATAAAATTCAATATTTTCTCTCTGTATTTCGAATTTGTATTTCAATGTGTAAGTGTTTGTAGATAAATTTTCTTGTATTTTCTGTTTTTTTAGGTTTTTTTTTTTAAATTTGAATTTGAATATTTTTCAAGACAATATAAATGATGACCCACTTTTGTTCTGTGATTATTGCAAAAAAAAAAAATTGTGAAACGATTTATAACATACGGCGTTTCTGTTAATTGTTATAAAATAAATTATTAAATATACTACATATGAGTATACTACATGAATATTATGAACATATACTTCTTCTTCTTCTTCATATTTATTAACAATATACATACCATATTACACAATAAGTCTGCTTCTAGCAGAATTAAATTCAATGCAAGTCATTTTTTGCAAAGCAAGTCATCTTTTTTGAAGAATTATTCAATTTATCGAAGGGGATTGATTTAAAAAAAATGGACTTGAACGTTAGAGGTTTATTGCACCAATTAGAGGCATTCAAAAATATTATTGCAACAATCTTTGTACATAGTTTTCGTAGCAACCAGTCGTAAAAGTTCAGCTGGAAGCGTCTTTACTCTAGCCAAAGAGTTCTGTTAGAGATAAAGCGAAATGTCCACAATGTTCCCTTCAAACTATACGCTCATTGGTACTGTCGTTTGCATGTGAATATGAGATGTTCTTTCATTTTCCCAGCCGCAGCTTAACTACCTAGGCCATCAAGACGACTTAAGTATATCCGCCTCAATTCTACATTTTTCCTTAAATATGGCATATTAAACGTTTTTATGAGTTAGCTTAGCATGACATTCGTTGCTTTTTCCATTTTAAAGAAAATCCATAATAACCTGACCTGACATCAAAAACGAAATATGAAAAAAATATTTCTTTGGCGACTTCCTCTCAGCAGATTTCTGACAAAAACTCTGAGAGTAAATAAAATTGCGATGAAAAGTATCTCAAAAAATCTGTCGTTCGAAGTCTACTTTAAAGTGTAGGTCCCGCAGCACTCACATATAAAATTAACACACCCAACATAAGTGGTGTAAAAAACTAGGCCGTAATCCTGACTGAAGGGTTGTAATGGCCAATTATGTACATATGTATGTAATCTAACCAGAAGCATCCCCAAAACTGACACCTAGACCCTGCCATACGTATGATTTGAATTGAATTTTCCCAGTTCAAGGCGCTGTTTTTACTGTTCATCTGTACCCGGTCTCTACCTTCAATATTCAATACCATTAAATGGATTTCTTTTACCATTTCTGGCTTTAAATAGAATCCTGCAAAGACATTGATTCAAAAAAATTAGTCGAGAGGAGCAACATACTCCAAGTGGACTTTAAATGACAGAAAGTTCGATGTGAGATCGCTGCAGTAGCCATAGTCTAGTTGGTAGTGTGTTGACTTATTAGACGTGAGGCCACACAAAAAAGATTCGGCACGATTTCGGGGGCCGGTTCAATTAGCCGATACGGCCTAAGCTGTGTAGTACACAGCTCCGTCCTTTCGAAATCACATGTCAGTGTTTTCTAGATTATCTAATTGACTCCAAAGGGAGTTGTTGATCAGTGATCAGTGATGGCCTGACCAATGTCAGTCGAAAAGAAATATGAACAGACGATACCGACAGCCTGAAATTCATTCACACCAAAGAAGAATGAATTTCTTTGAGAAATGAATCTCATCGCTTATGATAATCTTTTCGATGCATTTTACGCAGAGTTGCCAATTGCCACAGAGCCCATTGTCTTATTAGACGTGAGGCTGCGGTGCAAATCCCAGGTCAGATATCTCCAACTGAACGAAATATGAAGAAAATATTTTCTTTGCGACTGCTTCCCAGCAGATTTCTGGGTAAAAAATCTGAAAGTAAATAAAATTGACATGAAAAGTGTCTTAAGCTTTGTCGTTCAAAGCCGACTTTAAACTGTAGGTTCTGCCATACGTGTATAAAACATAGGTAGTGTGAGAAGCTAGATCGTAATCCAGTATAAAAGATTGTAATGACCAATCTTGTATGCGTATGTCTTTGTCTATGACTGTACATGGTAATTTGGCTAAACTGTACAACTAATTTGTCAGACGTACAGAGCTTTAGCAAGATGGCCGTTGATAAAACTGTTAAAACTATGCAAACATTATTGGCCATTAACAAACCCATTAGTCTGGATTATGACCTAGCTTTTAACACTATCCACGAGCGAAGGAATCTGCAGTTTAACTTTGAATGCAAACAACAGTTTGGAGAACCCTATTCATGGCAAATAGTTCCTCTCAGACTATTTGCCAGAAGATGGGAGATGATGGGAGAACGCCAAACGAAATATTTTCTCATTTTTTCAAGATGTCAGAGCTGAGTTTTGAAGACTTAAGCTCTCGTTCAGAAAGGCAAATACACCAAACACTAGACTACGGCAACCACTAAGAGCATACATACAGTGAGCGTCAAAAGAAACTGTACACTTAATATAAAATTCAAACAATAGCCAAACTCAACTTTTACCACTTAGAGAGAGTGACCGAAAAAATTTGACAATTTTTCGAAATTTTTTTGTAATTTTTTTTTTTGCTTCAATTTTAACTTAAATGGCACTGAAACAATTTTAAAATAAAAATAACGGTAATTTATTAATGTATACTTTGAATACTGTACGGAGTATCAAAAATATTTTTTTAAATGCTGCAAAATGAAGATACTCAGTTTGAATTAATTTTTTTGAAGGTATTTTTAAAATCACAATAATTTATTTTACAATATTAAATACAATGTTTCATAAATTAAATTTAACTAAATATGTACATACGTATGTATGTATATGAATTTAAAATATTTCCAAATAATTTTGCAAATGATTTTAAACCCATACATGCAGTTGGAAAATGTATTTCCATTGTATTTGTTTTTCATTTTTCATTTATTTCGATACCCAATAGAACTGAAAAACTAAAATTGCAAAAAAAAAAAAGAGAATCAGGATAATGAGGTTATCGATAACTCGATATCATTAAAATGGAGAATTTAATGCCAAAGCAAACATAAACAAGTCAATTTGATTAAAATTTCAATGTGATTGCAACTGGAGCAAGCAAATCAGCAAAATATTATTCAATATTGAAATAATTTGTATATTTTTAGAATATTTAAACAAAAACTTTAATTTTTTTTTCTCCGTTCAATTAAATGGAATTTTCTGAAATCTATTTTGGAACCAAAAAAAAAAAATTGCAAAAAAAAAAATCGAAAAACAAAAAACCACTGCATTGAACTTAAACAAGAAAATCCAAACCAAACCGAAATGAAAAACAATTTTTTAAAAAAAAAATTTTTTTTTTAAATTTTTTTGCTTGTATTTTAAAAGAAAATAAATTTTACGAAAGAAATCATTTTGTATGCGAACAGAAAAAAGCAAAATATTATCGAAATTATTTTTTTTTTTTTTATTAAAATACAAGCCAAAACAACAAAATATTTTTTAAAGCATTTTTAAAAACTATTTTTGGAATCATGTAGGCACACAACGACAAAAACAACACAAATAAAGAGTAAAGAAAAGAAGAAAAAAAAATTTTATAAAAATTTTGCTTAGAATGCTATACCAACCAAGGAACTGCTACTAAATATTCTGTGGTAGCAAACAACTACACCGTTTCCAATAAGATAATCTTAAAGAAAATTTTAAAATGTTTTTTAATAATTTTTTTTTTTAAATAGTTATGCCCTTGAAAATATTTTTTATATGAAATTCTTAAAATTAAATGTTCAGAACGGTTTATTTGCAAAGTAAAAAGAGTTTTAATTGTTTTTTTTTTCAATATCAATGTCAATGGTCAACGCTTTTTACAATTTCCGTAGCTCTACTAATAGCCGCCCTTTGCTGTAGCCACCAGTTCGTTCGTTCTTTCATAAGTCCCCTCAATTTCTTTAACCGGAAATCGTAACCAGGAACATACATACATAACTAGTCATTACAATCCTTCAGTCACGATTCCGACCTAGCTTCTCACCCCACTTACGTTGTGTAGGTTAATTTTTTAAATGGGTGGCCAAATCAACAGTTTAAAGTTGACTTTGAACGACAGATTTTTTGAGAAACTTCATTTTATTTTTTTTTTTTACTCTCACAGTTTTTGCCAGAAATCTACCGAAAGGAAGTCGCCTATGTTCCCCGGTGACTTGTTCATATTTCGTTTTATTGGAAATATCTCGCCTGGAGCTTGAACTGTGGCCTACTTCAACTTCTTCAGTAACGTAGTTGTAGTTGTAAGAAAAATCTACCAAAACTGAAACGTAACTGAGCCTAAGGCACGCTTAGTAGGAAGGCAAATAAGATGCATAACTAGCCGCTGAGCAAATGCTTACCATTCCTTCCATTAAAATCTGCTTCTGCTTTCCAATAACCTACAAAGAATGATTCCCATAATTACTCTGTGTCGGCGAATGATTGTTCTCGAGTTTTTTAAAACCGACTTATGAGGAGGAGTTGGACACTATCGAACACCTCCTCTGTAACTGTACAACCCTTAGTAGGTTGAGGTTGAAGACCCTTGGCAGGCGCTTCTTTGAGGGTATGAATTCTGTATCGAGAGCCGATATCAAGGCTCTCCATAGATTCATGATTGGTTTAAACTGGTTGAGAAGATCCAGGGCTTCATTAGTGTAGTTGCGCTCTCTTGTGTGTTTTGTTGGTTTGTGCAATTCCTCCGCTTCCTTATTCTCCCTTTTCTACTTTCTCTCCTCTTTCTCTATCTCCCCTATTATCTATTATTATAATTGATAATGGCCACCTTGTTAAAGAGCCATCTGTCAAATTAGTTGTAGTATATTCTACCATAATCGTCCTAAAGAGAGGACTATTCGCAATGTGGTGTATAATTTCGTGTCCATTGATTCAGTAAACGATCGATCGAATACTCGTACGTATTTTATCGACGTACGATGATCTGACATAAACATCTTCGATCAAATGCAGCCTGATTTATTCACCATAGTCATGTAATATTGGATATTTCGGATAAATTCCACCCAGAGAAGATGTGACGGACATTTTTCATACATAATGGTATAAATAGATCTTTCAAGCGAGTACAAATTTGAAAATTACAATGATATTTCGAATACACTTGGTTTTATGTAAATGGAGATAGAAAGCGCTTTAAAAATACCCTATATTTTGCACTCTAATTTAGAAGTAATTTAAAAATACAAAAATTACATGGTAAATGGTGTAATTCATGGTATATAATCTCATTTAGAGCTATTCGCATCAGTGCCGTTAGAATTTTATAGAAAAATTATACTCTCGCAGAGAAAAAAAAATAGACAAGATATGGCACAAGATAAGATGGGCTGCGATGAGATGAGATGTGATAGAAGGTAAGCAGATGTGTAGGAGTAAAGGCAACGAGATAAATTGATGAAGTAATCGAATATAAACACAGATATTTATGTATATACGGTATATACGGTATATACATATATTGTAGGTAATGCAACACATACATATGTACACCTTTAAAGTGAATATATAAGAAACTACAATACACATATACGAGTAACGGAGTATTTATGGTATTGCTTTGGTTATGTGAGCAACTGGAATTCAAAAAATAAAAATTAAAACAAGAAGAAGAATTAATTTACCTCCTGGTATTTTTTGTCTTACGCATTCAAAATTGAATAAATTTTTTATAAACACAAATACATTAACGGTCAAATTCTCTAACACACTCACACACACATACACATGAATGTACACATATATATGCATATATCTATATAAATAATATGTGAACGTATGAAAGTATGCAAATACCATTCAATGAGTTCTTATTTTCGTTTTATTTTCTCTACAAAAAATTTTTCGTTTAAATTTTGCTCCTTTTTTCTTTAGTTTTTTTTTTATTTTTTTGTTGTTGTTAATGTGCATATGAAGTTTTCCAAATTGAGTGCTAAAGCCAGCCAGCCAGCCCGTGAGTGAGTGAGTGAGTGAGTATATGTTTCTTGTGTGTTGATAGTCTCGTAGTCTATAATGGAATAAAAATAAATTTTTGTTTAAACAAAAATACTGAAAATGAACAATACGTACGAATATACAACACAACTATACTGTGGTAGTGGGTGGGAGGTCAATTAAATTTGATATTTGTATGTATTATCGTACAAGCTTATACATATCGCTCGAAATAATATTCTGTACGTATGCATGTATATATGCTGTACAGTTTTTTTTTCAGTTTTCTTCTTTTTTTTCCATTTCATTAAATGCTTAAATTGTTGCTGGTCTTGTTCTTTTGGCCTATTATCAATCCAATTTTTGTTTTAATTTTTTCTCTCCGTTTTTCTACTTTACAATTGCAATCTGAAAATAACAGTTAAAAGACTGAAAACTTGGTAAATGCTTACAAATCAACAATTTAAAACTACTCGTAACGTAATGTACGGATAAAGGAATTGAGAATCTTTAGAAATTAACTGCTAGACCAATTAATGCCATACTCGTACAACATTACTTATAGGGCTGTGGAAATTTTACAATATCGATCGACTTATCATGCATTATAGTAATGGCCCATCATAGACTTAAATCGGCCGTTCCAAAACTCAAAAATATTCTGAAGAATTTTCTTTAGTTGTCGAACATAATCTGTTTTTAGCTCGATCAACTTTTCACAGCGATATTTAACAGTTGTCACACCCTTTTTTATGCTAAGAACTGCCCGTCTTCTTAAAATAGCCATCAATTTCAGCTTCTTTTTCTTTACAATTTTTTGCCATCGAGCCATTTGTTTAGGTTTTCAAATAAAATATAATGCCTAGAAGATAAATATAGCAAACAAGGTCTATGATGAAGCTATTCAAACTTTAATTCATATACTTTGAACATCCGAATTGTCGATGTGGACGTAAACGACTTCATAAAAATCGTCACGAATTGAAACACATATTCGAAGCTAATTCAATAAGGCTGTTGGATTCAATAGGTCCAGTAGCAGCCTGTTCTACCACTGTTAATAGAAGGTTCAATCTATACTCCCAACGTTTTTGCTCCATCTCCACTGAAAAGGGTAGAGGTAGCAGAATGAAAGATTCGTACCAACCATCAAATCATTTTCTAAAAGTGAACCTAACCTAGCAAGAGCATCCACCATCTCCTCTAGCACATCCCTATGTCCCGACCTAGTCCAAAAGGATATACTATATTATACTATACTATACTATACTATAATATACTATACTATAATATACTATACTATACTATACTCTACTCTACGTATACTATACTATACGATACTATACTATACTATACTATACTATACTATACTCATTACTATACTATACTATACTATACTATACTATACTATACTTACTATACTATACATACTAACTATACGATACTATACTATACGAACTATACTATTACTTACATACGATCTATACTATTACTATACTATACTATACTATACTATACTATACTATACTATACTATACTATACTATACTATACTACACTATTCTGTACTATACTATTCTATTCTATACTATGCTTTGATCTCAATTCAACTTCAACTCTGCATTTACCATTGTCGGAGAATTTCATTTGCATGGATTTAATTCATATTAATTTAACATATTTAAATAGAATTCATATTCATAAAAGCTAATTCGAAATGGGTTTCGCGAAGCAACAAAATTTTAACGTAAAAATATAAATCAATTATGAATTCAATGAAAAAATGTAAAACAACAAAGCAAATAGCTTTTATATTAAGGAATTTAAAACTTTTTTCAATTTAATTTAAATTTTAGATGAAGAAAAGAAGAAGACGAAGAAATTTCCGTGATAAATAAATTTTTCACCTTTAAATTTTTTGACTTTTTCGATTTTTTTAATGTATTTTTCACAAATTTCATAATTTGAAATTTAAAACAACGGATATTTTAAAATAAAAACTTGGCAGCACTTGCTTTAGTCTGCAAGCAATTTACTACGCTTTGCGATAACCCTGCATTTGTTATTTACTACCTTTTGCTGTATTCAAACAACCCATTATTTTGTGCTTTATTTATGTTGTTGTAATTTATTGCCTGTTTTTCTTGTCGTCTTTTTAATCGTTTATGTGTGTTGATATGTGTGTGTGCATTTATTCAGCTCCAATTTTTACAAGTGAAACAAATAATTGGGCAAAAGTAGAAGTGATTTTAAATAAAATTTTAAGCAAATTTTGTGAAATAAATGAATACAATTAAACAAATTATTCAAGCGTCTTAACGAAGAAGAAGCAAATCTTTATATAAAATGGTACAGCCGGTGTGGTGATCTGTATGGAAAAGCTTAAAAAGTTGCGATTAATAGAAGCGTATAAAGGCTATAAACAAAAGGAAAAATTATTACATATAAAAAAATTATACTCTCGGCACTTACTTCAGCAAAAGCAAAATATAAAAAAAAATAATAGACAAGACTACTAAAGTTAAAAAAAGCCATTGATAAAAAAGAACTCTTTCGTTTATTATTGCCTTGTTAAAAACCACAAAGCAAGGTTAACTAACGTAAATATAATTGTTATAAATTTATTTAAACGAAAAAGAAAATTTGTTTGTGATTGATATTCGATTTGTGTAGGCAAAACTTTAAATTGTTAAAAAAAAACGAAAACAAAATTACCTGAACAAAGAAAAAGAGTGCAGAAACCATGAACAACGGCTTTAGCACGGGTGAGGAAGACTCGCGGGGAGGGCATACGGATCAAACGTGTTGCTTGATAGATGAAAACGAAAGATGCAGTAGACCAGCTGGCAATGCCAGCTACAGTAAACGTATACAAAAAACGGTGAAGGACAAACGCCTAAAACTGAGCAGTGATCCCACATCGCAACACATTTACATCTGCGACTATCACAAGGAACGCATACAATCGGCACGCTCGAAACGAAGGCGTAAGGAATCCGAGGACGATAGCAATGATACGGATATTGATCTGCCCGAGGTGCCGGATCTTTATCAATTGCAAGTAAATACATTGAGGCGCTATAAACGCTATTATAAATTGCAAACACGACCCGGCATGAAAAGAGCACAACTTGCTGACGTAAGTACCATCGATTGATTAAGTAAAAGAAGTGTATAACGTAATAATAATCGTGTATTAATTTTTCATTTAATAAGCATAATGTTAAATTGCACATTATTAGATAATAAATTTGAGCGCATACATGGCAAAGTGGTTTTAGAAGATGCTTATAGCTTAATTGGTGTTTTCTTCTGGCGTACAAATTTTGATGCAGATATCCAAAGGTGTTATTGAAGTATTTGCTGAGGACTAGACTGTTTTGACCTTGTTCATTAACCTCTCAAGTGTACTTACTTTTTATTTTAAATGAAGAGTGTTTACTGAATCTATTTTAATACATTTTTGCTTTTATGTATTGTCACGACAATCAACTGATATCGGATTATACATTTGTAAAGCCGTATCATTCTAAGGTTATGAAATTCCTCTACATCATAGGCTAAGATTACTAGCCAATGTGTCTTTCGAAATGAACCTCATTCAAAATTTATGAAATTCCTTTACATTAATCAGGAGATTAAGCAGGCCGCTCGAGAACTTCGATCCTAGTTTTAATAGTTGTTCTTTACAAGCTTTGAATGTTTTTTTAATGGATCGTTATCCTGCTGAAGCCTCTATTTTAGTGAAAAATCTTTATCAAGGTACATGGTGCGAATCATAATTCAATCAATCTTATAACTCGAACCAATTCCTTGACCAGAGAAGCAACACCAGACCGTTAAATTCCCTCTATCGTGTGTAATGATTGCTTTACAATACTTGGGATTTTACCTTTCACCTTTTGACCTTCGTGGCCGTCTTATTCTCTATGAAGTTTTTAAATTGATTTTGTATTTGTCAGAAAACAGAACTACTTTTCAAACGATATGATCTTTGGCAAACTCAAATCTAACCTTCCTTCTCTTTGCTGACATTAAAGGTTTTTGTGATGCTCTCCAACTCCTCTACAAATCGTTCTTTTGTAAATAAGCATATTAAAATTGATTTTTAATAGACTTGCATATGTTGTAGGATTTTTTTGCATGACTTTTTTAAACGAGAAATCCTCTATCGTATGCAATTTGCGAGAACATCCTCCAGAAAAACTTACAAATCAGCCTGAAAATTATTGATCGGTTGAGGAGATATATTTTATGCGTAAATTCATCATTATATTCCTATTGAATTAATGTATACATAATATTTTATGACTTCCCTCCTAATAACCATCTTTTTCTCTCTCTCTCTGTTTCAGACCGTCATGAAACACTTCAAAACGATACCCATTAAGGAAAAGGATATAATTACCTACTTCGTCTATATGGTGAAATCCAATTCAAATAAATTGGATCTAAAAAATGGCATGAGCAATGACACAACTTGAACTGCAGAATATTTTAGAGCATCATTGCAATAATTGTGTTGATACTCGTACTCGTCTTTAATATAAAACTAATATTTAATTTACCATACGGAATTATTATTATTATTTTTTTTTTTAATAAATAAATAAAATCTATATATATATACTATAAGCAATTGTTATGTTTAAGTCACTTGATAATTTTTGTGTAATATTTTATCAATAGAGAGAGAAATTATATATTTTTTATTTTGTAATTAATCTTAGATTTAATTGGTTTAACATACAGCTTTTAATAAAATTCTTAGCTGTACTAAGTCAAATTATGCTTTCATTATTTTAATCACCTGTTTCAACCTGTTTCTTAACTACATTTTTTGTAACACTTTTAAAAACTCATACTTTTTAAAACAATAGAAATCAAAAGGAAATTAAATTAAAGATTATGCAACACAAATTTCTTATAATTTTATATAAACAAAAAGAAAGAAATTTATTTTACATGGAAGAAAACAATGCAGGAAAATACAACAAAAAAAACAAAACAAAATGTGGCAATAAACAAGTTTTAATGATAAAAAAAAAAAAACATGGAGCATGGAGTTTTATTTTCTACATATTATTGAAGGTATGATGTGGAAGCCTGTAAAGTGTTTGGTACACCAAATATTTTCATTATTTTTATTACTCCCGTTTGCATATCGTTTGTATATGTCCTTATCCCAAGAAAACAGATCAACTAGTTTAATTTTCTTATGAACTACTTATGATGGTATTCTGTCATAACCTCATTTCAAAGTCTTTTAAGTTTTATAAGCATACCAGGTTGAAATAAATTTCCATTTCAAATCATTTCATTTTTAGAAAATCGATTTAATAAACATCCATTCTATTAAAAAATCTTAAAACTAATCATATAATTTCTAAAAAAAAAAATTATAAAACAACTTGTACTTCTTCCTCCGAATCTGAGTTTGTTTGTTCTGCAAGAAATTGAAAACTTTTTAGTTTGAAACAAAATTGAAAAATAAAATCTTTAACTTACTGGGAGTTTTCTTTTGGCTTAACGCTCCTTTGCCTTTTTGTTTTTGTTTGCTTATGGGTTGATTCTGGCGAGGATTACATTGCTGCAAAGTCTTGTTAACGGTATGCTCTAAATTTTCATCATCTTCGTCTGTATCACTATCACTTGTTGAAGCCATATTAACATCATTAGAATCATTTTCTGGCATCCATTTGGAATCACTTTCCGGTTTCGTATTTTCATCAGCAGGTTTTGTTTCTACAATAATAAATACAATCTTTAAGTGGTTTTTGTATAAAAGTAATAGGCAGCTTCAAACTTACTTTCCATATTTCCTACAGTAATTTCACCATCATTTTCATCATCACTTTCTGCCAATTTTTTAAAGAATTCCTCTTTGCGTTTTTGTTCTTCTGTTTCCATTTCATTTAAAGTAAAGTTTCGCAATTTCAAAACCATACGATCTTCTGCCAAACTTGTTATTGTATTTTGTTTTAAGCACTCGGTAAAACCTACATCTTTGCGATTCTCTCTGGCAGCTAAATCGTTTTCCAACGTTTGTTTAACCAGATCTACAACCTTTTTAGCCTGTATTGCAGCTCTTTTCGAAGATTGTAATAATAAACTGGAGCTTGTTAAAGAAGAACCACCCAAATTAAGACAGCATAGTTCACGAAATGAATTGATACCAAAAATCATTTGTGATTCACTAGTGCGTTCCTCCATTATTGTGGGATCGGCCACAGCTATGTGACCATCATCGAAAGTACAATAACTTACACACACTGGATAATGATGCATGACCATGGGTAAAGGTTCCTTTTCAGCAGCTGTATGTATGACCACAACATCTTCCACTAGACTAACGTCTGGTCTACGGAAATGCATCAGAGCACATAATGTAGCCACTGAGCAACAGTCGATTAAATTGCCTTCATGATTAAGAACATTTAAATCGACTCTCAAGATCCATACACGCTCTTCAGCTTGTATACATAATGACTCCAGGTCTAAACATCTGGAATCTTTAAATGTTCTTTCTAAAGTCCTGTTCAGCTGTACAGTCAGTTCACAATTACGCCCGGCTTCAAAATGTGATGCCGCCATAGGACCCAGTTCTACATTTATATGCATCATACCCTCATTCGGCCGGGTAGCTTTTGGTATACCCAATTCACTGGAGACCTGTGCCAAAACTTTTGTCTCTCCCAATGCAACTAAAACACTACCCCACTCAGCTCCATAGTTGATTTTTATGGGACGAAATTCATCATTTTTACGACCATCTAAACGCTGGAATTAAATTTGAATTTAACAATAAACGGCACAAAAAATTAGAACATACCTGATTTTGTTTAATAGCCTGTATAATAAAGTTTCTTTCACAAGTGGATAAAGGAGTTTCTTTCATTTTTATTTATTAAATTAGAGCCTAATTCGATTCTCTTATTGCAATACAATGCTACCACCGACAGAATTTGAGGTTATGTTTAATGTTTTGATTGTATATTCTTCTTCTTTCTACATTCAGAAGGAATGGTTAACAAAATATTTCAAAAGGTTGGCAATTATATTTAGTATTATATTTAGTAGTAGTATATTAGTATTAGTATTATATTTATAGTATTATAGTATTATATTTATAGTATTAGTATTATATTTAACCTACTAATTTTTTTTCAATAAAATTACCAAAACAAAGTTGTTAGGAAATAAGATTTTTTAACCAACTTTTCACGAAAAGAAATCACCAAAGAGGGGAAAACTAATAACCTTCATACTTTTTTGCATTCTGCTCTTGTTAAAATCAAATCCGGTCAAAAAGTACAAAAAGTTTATAAATTCGATAAAGAAATTTTTTGCAAGTTTAAAGCAAAAAAGCTAGTTAGTCGAAGACGTAGTTCCTTACTTACTTTTTACTTTAAATAATAAGTTTGTTTAAAAATGATTAAAAAATTTCAACAAATAAAATGAAATTAATTAAATTAAATTGAAAATTACACAATAATTTTTAATTTTAACTTTTTAGATGCTTAAATAATACAATGGCAACACTTCGTGATCCCTCCCACCCATCTCTGTTTTACAAACACCAATTTGTTTTTATGGTGCACTTGCTGGATGGAAACCCCAATGGCTCCACTAAAGGAGGTGAAAATTATTTCTTCTAGACACGCACCTGTTAATTCACTACTAAACAGTACAGTGATTTATGGTAATACAGTACCTATTCGAATAACGGCACTTTGGTGAATTTCAATTTTATTCACCACACCGGCGGAATTCACCACTTACCACACTAGAAACTCACCACACCAAATAAATTCACCACATTTCCAAAAAATAAAAATGGGTCATTTTTTGGAAGGGTGGGGTGGGTGGGTGTTGTGTGTGCAAGACAACTTCTTTCCGCCCCGCCCCCCCCTCCATGACGCACAACACCAACACAACAAACTTCAGAACAAACCACCTACCTGCCCACACACACAACACGACGAAGAAAATCAGCAAAAAACAAACGTAACTAACACACACACAACAAGCACCCGCGATAAAAGCCTTCTCATAATTAAAAGCAGGCTTAATTTTCTTATACATAAATCGTAAGCGGAAAAGAATGTGCGAATTATTTATTTCAACGTTTTATTGTTTTTTGAACGAACAAAAACGATTTTTCAACCCATCAAGTGTTGCCAGGAAGAAAAAATTTAAAAAATCAACTCCGGTAAAACTCCGAAAATAGGGGGGAAAAATTTATTATAAATTATTTCTATTTTTTTCACGATAATATATATTAATAATAATAATTTATATATTTTATTATTATTTTATAAATAATTATAAATATTGTTTATATTTTTAGTACACAAACAAAATTATAAAATTGCAAACAATATTTGACTAAAAAAAGTAATAAGCTTAAAAGGAAAGAAAATCATGGAAATTATGTTTTTGCCTACGTATTCATTCTACTCTCAAATCTAAAGCTCAAAGAGAAAATTGAAAGAAAATAAATAAAGAATAAAAATATATATTTGAAAAACTGTTGTGGTTTTTCATATGGTAAACAACAAAAATTTCTACATTCAGAAGGAATGGTTAACAAAATATTTCAAAAGGTTGGCAATTATATTTAGTATTATATTTAGTAGTAGTATATTAGTATTAGTATTATATTTATAGTATTATAGTATTATATTATATAGTATTAGTATTATATTTAACCTACTAATTTTTTTTCAATAAAATTACCAAAACAAAGTTGTTAGGAAATAAAGATTTTTTAACCAACTTTTCACGAAAAGAAATCACCAAAGAGGGGAAAACTAATAACCTTCATACTTTTTTGCATTCTGCTCTTGTTAAAATCAAATCCGGTCAAAAAGTACAAAAAGTTTATAAATTCGATAAAGAAATTTTTTGCAAGTTTAAAGCAAAAAAGCTAGTTAGTCGAAGACGTAGTTCCTTACTTACTTTTTACTTTAAATAATAAGTTTGTTTAAAAATGATTAAAAAATTTCAACAAATAAAATTGAAATTAAATTAAATTAAATTGAAAATTACACAATAATTTTTAATTTTAACTTTTTAGATGCTTAAATAATACAATGGCAACACTTCGTGATCCCTCCCACCCATCTCTGTTTTACAAACACCAATTTGTTTTTATGGTGCACTTGCTGGATGGAAACCCCAATGGCTCCACTAAAGGAGGTGAAAATTATTTCTTCTAGACACGCACCTGTTAATTCACTACTAAACAGTACAGTGATTTATGGTAATACAGTACCTATTCGAATAACGGCACTTTGGTGAATTTCAATTTTATTCACCACACCGGGCGAATTCACCACTTACCACACTAGAAACTCACCACACCAAATAAATTCACCACATTTCCCAAAAAATAAAAATGGGTCATTTTTTGGAAGGGTGGGGTGGGTGGGTGTTGTGTGTGCCAAGACAACTTCTTTCCGCCCCGCCCCCCCCTCCATGACGCACAACACCAACACAACAACTTCAGAACAAACCACCTACCTGCCCACACACACAACACGACGAAGAAAATCAGCAAAAAAAAACGTAACTAACACACACACAAACAAGCACCCGCGATAAAAGCCTTCTCATAATTAAAAGCAGGCTTAATTTTCTTATACATAAATCGTAAGCGGAAAAGAATGTGCGAATTATTTATTTCAACGTTTTATTTGTTTTTTGAACGAACAAAAACGATTTTTCAACCCATCAAGTGTTGCCAGGAAGAAAAAATTTAAAAAATCAACTCCGGTAAAACTCCGAAAATAGGGGGGAAAAATTTATTATAAATTATTTCTATTTTTTTCACGATAATATATATTAATATAATAATTTATATATTTTATTATTATTTTATAAATAATTATAAATATTGTTTATATTTTTAGTACACAAACAAAATTATAAAATTGCAAACAATATTTGACTAAAAAAAGTAATAAGCTTAAAAGGAAAGAAAATCATGGAAATTATGTTTTTGCCTACGTATTCATTCTACTCTCAAATCTAAAGCTCAAAGAGAAAATTGAAAGAAAATAAATAAAGAATAAAAATATATATTTGAAAAACTGTTGTGTTTTTCATATGTAAACAACAAAAAAAAACGCGTAAAAATTATTTATTTTAAAATTTGTTTAATTGACAACACATTTTCATAATTGAACGAACGGCACTGCTTGCAGGTATTGCCAGCTAAAAATGTTTAAATGGTTTTTTGCTTTCAGCCAAGCTCGCATTTCTTCTTCGCACATCATTGTAATAAGTTGGTTTTTAATTGTGTAAGAAACTGCAAGAAAGTTTTCCTTTTTAACGTAACTTTTATATCTCTACGCAAAAGTTAGCAATTATTTTATTAAATTAATTTAAACGGTACTATAAAACAAAGCATTTTAATCTAATTTAAAATACTTTGACTGAGTTTCAAATTGAAAAGTTCGAAAGAATTTATAAACGTCACAAAGCCAGCCACAGCGAAAGTGAGAACAAACGGATTTAAGAAGAGTATATAAAAAAAGAAAGAAAAAAGAGTTGGCGGAAGAAAATAAAAAAGGCTTATAAGAGAATATTGCAGTGTGTGTGCCTGTGGAAAGCAATTAAAAACAGAAGTGTTTTTCTTTTTAAAACAATTAAGTAAATTCTATAAATATTTAAACCTACTGTAAAATACTAAAAAACAACAACAATAAACATAACACAATGTCCGTAAACAAATTCACAAAAGGCTTATCAGCAGATGAGAAAGCTGAAATACAGGAGAAATTTATTGAGGTGAGTTGAGTGAGTAAATTAATTAAAAGATTTGCATTTATTATGCATGATTCTATGCAATTGAATAATTGATGAGTTTTTATACAATGAGAAACCAGGAAATATATACAAACAATGCCAATCCATCTGCAGATGACTCACTTACTCACTGACTGAGCCACCCAACGGCAATAAAAATAACAAAAACAGTAACGATTCGAATCATTTAGTAGTCAGTCAGAGTCAGAGTCAGTTAGTGGAGGTGGTAGTGGTAACGAAGGGGAAAGGTTGTTTGGTGGCTTTTTTGCTTTACTTTTGTTGCTGTTTTTGCAATACTTGAAGAAAGCTCTCATTTCCACTTCTAGGGAGTGTTTTTTTTTTTTCTTATTTATTTCTTGTTCATCTACATTGTATTTTACAAGTTTGTTTTTCATTTCATTTTACTTAATGTTTACATACAACAAATTCAACCCCAAAAATTAAATACGGAGGATTTCTTTGTTCATCATACACATCCTCTCTTTCAGTTCAATTTCTACTTTTTACTGCCTTTTTTTATTTTCAAGGCTATACATGTTTTTCCTTCCCTGCTTGTGTCTTGTGCCTTGTGCCTTTGGTTTTTCTGCTGTTGTGCTGCAAAGGGTGTGTGTATGTCAATGTGTTTGTTTATATCTGTACTGTTGTTGCTATGTTTTTTTGTTGAGGGGGGGATGTGTTGGAGGGGTTAGTTAGTGAAGAAAAAAAAAACTTACAAATGTCTACAACTCAACAAAAATGAATGCATTTTTCATTTCGTTTGCAAGTTGTTCATACGGCCACATGGGTGTTGCCGGCTTATAAGTCGTCATCTCCATGCATTGTCGATTGATCGTATTTTTTTTTTTGTTTTTCTGTATTTTTATTAAAGGCAGGCGCAGCATCAACATTAACATTCATAAAAAAGCAACAACAACAACTAAATCACATCCATCAGCAATTTTACAATTGTAACTCATTCATTTCATTTGCCTGTAAGTGTGTTAGTGTTGTATAGCTGCGAGAGTGTTTATTGTATGTTGTTTTGCGGAAAGCATTTTTTTTAATGGCATCTCTTGCCACAACTCGTTTGTGGGGGTCTGTTGTTGTTTTTTTTTTTTTTTTTGTTTTCTTTTAATACAGTTAATAATTTTAATTTAATTAAGAGATAACAATGTGGATTTTCGATTTCTTTTCACAATAAATAGCAATAAACTTTTGCTTTAAAAATTATTTATGAATGTTCATATGTACGTACATATGTGCGTATGTCTACTATATATTTAAATTAATATTGCTTACTGTAACACCATCTCTAATTACATATACTAATGCTGTCAACATATAGTTTATTTTGGTTTTAAGATCAAGGATTCTAACCATGCGTCTCTCATATGAACCTTGACTTTATTGACAAAAAATTTGGCAAATTGTCAAGTTTCAATTGGGCACTTGGATATTTAATATTTAAAAACTCTATGAATTTATTTAAGCAGGTTAATTTTTAATAAAACTAAATAATTTACCATAATAGACTAGAATAGACTGTAGGTACTTCCAGGGAGGTGCTAAGTATAAGGTAAATGCTAAAGGCCCTTCCGGCCAAGTTCTCGGTATTTCAGCCTCGTGGAATTTGGGTTTACATTGCTTTACGTGTTAAATTTTTCTTATTTTCTTAATTGTTTGTTGAGAAATGTTTATTTCTGATACGATTTTTAATGTTTATCGAATAGAATCGATCACAGTTTCGACACGATTTAATTTGGAAGAGCAAAAGCAAGGTGATTTCTCTTCAATGATAAGCATTGGTAACAGCTTACATAGATCATAGGTCTGTCTGAGGGGTGTAATCCCCAATTTAATATTTGTTTTTTCTTCACTTGTTATTATTTAAAATACAATTAAGAACTATTACAAATTATATGCAAATGGTGTGCTCAGTGTAATGAAACAAACCAGAGAGATTGGTAGGAGTCGAACCTAAGACTCTCACACTAATAAGCTAACACACGACCGAATATGTTACAGAATATCCCTTATTATTCCTTTTACTTTGTTTCGGTTTCATTATTAAATAAATAGATGATCTATTAGCAGGTCCTATAATTAATACGAATTAAAAACGTATATACGGCTCGATTATGAATGGCAACTTAATTTTACTTGTATTGTCAGTTGCCAAAAGTGGCATAGCAGATAGCAATAGTTACATTGACTAAAAAATATGTATATTCAGCGATTATTTGTAATCTTTTTTTTTTAGTTGTGTACCTTTAATAACGAATTTTAATTCGCTTTTCTCATTTATTTTATACACCTTCTTAGAAAACCCATTAGTACGGATTTTAGGAAAAAATATTACTTTTGTTTTGGAAAACATATGTGAATTTTAGAAATTCTTAACAAAAGTGTGAACAAATATTTTATCGGCATTTGTCTTAGATAAATGTCTTGTTGATTTAAGAATTTGCGTGTTTTTTATTTTTATTTTATTTTTGTTATTAAACTAAACAGTTATAATAAGCAAAACTGTATGATTTTTCAAGTACAAAGTACCGATTTGTGATTCTCAGCATCTTATGTGAATAATGTTAAATGATTTGCAATGACTCATTGGTTTAGCTATTAAGTAAGTTTGTAAACAAAAGCATTCACGTAATAATACTTCACGTTATGCACGCCAGAATGTATTTATTTAATATTATATTTCCTTAAATGAAATCACAAAAAAATATTTCCAAAAATATTCAAATTATCAGCTGTAAACAGTAAAAATTTATTTTAAGATTTATAATGAAGAGCAAATAAAAAAAATCAAGACGAAGAAGAAGAAATTAATTATACATGCCGTTTATGTCTTAAATGTCAAAACAAAAAAAAAAAGTAAAGAAAAGAAGAATGTATAGTAATTCCTTGGATAAGATAAGAGGCTCTCTATATGGTTTACGAGTACTTATGTGCATGCCTGCTGCAATCTGTTAAATTCATAATGGTTTGTTTGCATTTCATGAGGAACAGAATTGCTTGTGAGTGCACTTTTACCACTTGAAAGGCATTATTAATTCCATTTCACATCAATGTCAAACAGTATTTGTATTGACTTGTTTTTTTTCCTTCTTCTTCTTATTGTTGTTGTTCATTTTATCAATGGGCTTTATGCCTTCTTAATAAATATGCGTAATTGATCAAATACAAGATCATTTAATATCATATTGTTGTATGGCTTGCATGCTGTATAAGAGAACAAAATTCACACCATAACACACACTGTAGACACAGATTGTGTAAATTTTGTTAAAGCCTGAACAGAAAGACTTGAAAATTATTTGAGATTTTATTGCATTTGGCCTAATACATATGGCTGAACAATTGTATGAAATTGTTTATTGTTTTCAGGTCCATGTAAATATAAATTTCATATTCCAGCTGCTGCAATTCATTGAAATCAATGAATGTTTATTGATCGAACTGTGCCCCTAAAAAAATAAGGAAGTCATTGCTTTTTTATGTTTCTTAGGAAAAAAAAGGCTTCACAGCAAATAAAATCTTTTTTTTTTTTGTTTTTTTTTTGCTGTTAAAAATTTACAAATAGAAATCGTGTTCTTTGTTCCTATTCGCACAATGAATAGTTTGACTTTGTACACATAGCTACAAACTTTTATATTTACTGCTTATACATACATATAAGCATATGAACATTAAGAATTGAGTGAATAAAGTTGAAAATCAAATTGCGCACTGGTTGCAATGAATACATTTTATAACAGAGTGAGTGATCTTTTTTATTATAATTAACTTGACACTGCTTTTTTATTAAGCGAATATTTTGTGTATGCGCTTGCTGGGTCTTAGCTTGAATGAATGCACCAGATCAAAGTGATGTCATAACGCTTTTATGCAAAACAACAAAAGGAATACGTTCTTAAAATATTAAAGCATTTTTTTCTGTCTTGATTTTGCAAATAAAATATAAACAGAAAATAAATTTTGAAAGAATTGCTTTTCTTTAACAAAATTGACACATAAGTGATGGGTTATTATTTAAACAACTAAACGATTTTTGTTCATTGTATAGGTCAATGCACTTACAGTGTGTATGGTGTATTGTTAAAGGATTGATTAAAAATTTCTTAAAAGGGTTTATTAAAACAATAAAAATATATTTTAAACAGCATATAGACGAGCCTTGTTTTTATAGTGTACACCAGGCAAAGAGTTTGATTTGAAATGTACAAAATGTCGATCGGAGATTAGGATATTTAATGATTTGAGATCATTTTTATTCATCTGGTATTCATTAATTTTTCAGGAAGAAGTAAATATAACTGCTGTAGTTTATTTGATATTTCTTTTTTCAAACATATTTGAAAACGTAAAAAAAATCAGTACGCAAGAGCAATGAAAAGTGCGTAGTATGCAAATAAATTCTTTGATTAGTAAAGAATAAATGCTATTAAAGCGAAAATTCATGTAGTAATACTTTTATAAATACTCCACCCGAAAAATATTATTTTGGACGAAATAAAGTACTTTTAATAGTCTAAATAGCTGTTGCAATAAGAAATTACCAGGCAAATCAAACAGTCAGGACATGGTGAATAAAATACAGCAATTTTGATGCTTTATTTTCACGTATTCTGAACTCTTATGAGTTTGATAGAGAGGGAAAGAGAGAAAAAGATGAAACTTTAGAAAAATTATACAAATTCTTACGGCGACTTCCTTGAAGCATGAGTTACCATGAAAATGCTTCGCAATTTGTTGTTTGAAGTCACCAATAAACTGTTAGTTTTGCTACTTATGGCCACAACAAGCTCATCTTGCCTCATGATCAACCAAAAATTGTTAAATCAGAAAAAGTTATACCATTTAGAAGTTTTTTTTTCCCCCAACTGAAGTTTTGGTGCCATGCTATTCAGTAAAATATGAAGTCTTCTTTTTATTCAGGGGCATATTTTTCACATGGATAAACTGCATACCTTTAATTCAATTCATATATCATATCTTTTTTTATCTATTGAAAAGTGTACCTATTATTAACGATTTATTTTTGCATAATTCTTTGCATGCATATTGTTTTTACTTATGGCGTGAGGATTAGTAATGGATGGTTAGCAACTTCAATTGCACTGACAGTTGCTTGAAAAGTTACCAAAGGCGACTTGCAATAAACATTTCACTTTGTTAAACATTTTAATTAAACAAAATCGACAATTCAAATGCTATCAATAATGAATTCATCTATTTGTTTATCTTCACAGTTGTATATAAAAATTAAATTGAAAATCAAAAAGAAAATTTTCTTTTCATCTTAGCCAAATTTTTTTTTCTTACCTGGTGTTCAATGATTTAAAAACAATAGATTCTTTGAAGATTATTTATATTTCTTTAGTTTATATTCTGCTTAAAAATAGCTTTTCTAATGCAAATGATTTATTTCTTGTAGTTTCTTTTACTTTTTTTTATTAATTAAAGTAATGTTAACAAATACTATTTGAATTTTCTTGAAAATTTCGTGTGCCTTTCAAAAATAATTATTTTGCGTCTAATTTTTTTTTTAACATTTAAAAAATAAAACAAAAGTTTTAAGTACAATTTAATTCCCATCCATGCTGGCATATTATATATGAAAATATTTTAATAGTACTTTTAGCATTATTTAGTGTATAAAATACTACAATATTAAACAGAAAACATATGAAATATGCGACTCATTTACTTCCTTTTATTTTCAACAATTAAGGGAACCAGTTTTTGTGTGGTCGCGTGCCGCCGTATACAATGTTTTTACTTTCCACATGACCACAAATTTAGCCTCATAAGAATACTCCATTAAATACCATACTGTTACTATTTTCTTTAAAGTAGTCCACCACCACCATATAATAAGAATGATTATCAGGGCAGAACCTACATAAAGGTTGTAAATATGGGTTACTATTTTTTTTTCTCAAAAATATTTATATTAAGTTAAGATAACACTGTTCATAGAGATTAGATTTGGAAGAACTTACTAAACTATATACCAAGTTTTTTTAAAAAAAAATTTCGCCAGCAGTGAGAGTGGTGAGAGTGCAAAAAATTTTTGAATTTTTTAATTTAAATTTAATACCATAATTTTCATAAATATTTGTTTTAATTATTGTTAGATAATGCCTTGGGATTTGAGGTAAATAATTAGAAATTGTATACGATTACATCTGAAAGCCAATCTTACAACAATAGCGCGTTATTAAGTTGGCCTTGACCGCATAGAATATTCTTATTTGTTTTATCTACCTTTGCTTTCATTTACTCCATAACTCAACTGCCTGTGTTAACAAGTACTAAAACACCAACTCATTTAAGCGTGACACACCTTTTAGCACATTAACGCTAGTGGTGGTAGCGCACATCATGGGGGTCAAATGTAGCTAACTGCAGACAAAAAACTTCAGGAAAAATTAAAAGAAAATGAAATAAAAAGTTAAAAGTAAAAAGAGAAAAAACAAAATTATCAAACTCTTGGATTCTACGAAATGATGTTGGGGATTTATGGTTATGGTTTCAACTTGGTTTGTTTGTCCACTAAATCTGACTCATCCATGTTCATTATCATTGTTCCCTTTCTTGTTTTTTTCTTTTTTTTTGGTTTAATAATACTAATTGCAATGCATATTATTAAAATACATAGTCATTTAATTTCTTGGATATTGTGTCAACTAAATGCACGCAAAAAAAAAGAAAAAGAAAAAGATCTCATTACAACATTTTTTGCAAATATTGTTGAAATGTGTCATACTTTGATAATACAATATAATATAATGTATGTACGTACGTACATAAATCGTAATGTAAAGAAATACTTTAAATATTACGTGTACATCTATCTGCATACATTCATAAGTGTGTGGGTTGTGGGTTTTTTGCTGTTTACCATACAATTTCGAATTCATTTTTAAATCCTTATAAAATTTTTTTTCTCTTTTTTTTTTTTTGTAAGATTTCATTTCGTTTTCATTACGTAGCGCAGTGGTTTGTTTTGCTAATTCTCTGTTTTTTTTTTATTTTATTTTTTAATTTCGCATTTATTAACCCAGACATACTTTGTTAAATGCCTATTAAAAACTACTTGGTAGTCTTCTCAGTTCATTATGGCACAATCAGTTGGTTTGAAATAGAGTACAACATACATACTACGTACTACGTGGTATATGCGTTGTGTGTATGATAAATACGTATACCACATATACGTAGAAGTAAAACGTACCATTAACTTATGTACCGTACATGTGAGTACATTTTATTTCGGTGTATCATTTGGCTCAGGTACTCGTATTGATTGTATCGTTCGTATGTGCTTAGAATTATCAATTAAATTGCATTATACAATATTTTGGTTTTTTCTTTCATTTTGAAATTGTATATTATTGGATATTGCATATGTTTTCGATTCCTAAGCAGTGTAATCACATTCACTTTTGTAGGATTTCTTGTGCCATTACAATAAAGAATGTTTCTTGTAAAGTAAGGAAAAGAAAAGACAAGAAAAACCTAAAGCCATATGAAAATATTTGTGTATTCTATAAGATAAACAGTGAATTATTGGATTTAAAATGTTTGCGGTTTAAAAAATTCTATTAAAAGCAAAATAGATATCAGATTTATTAATAGGCGAAAGATTTAAAAAACAATTTTTAGAGAAAAATTTCTTAATTTTAACTCTAGCTGAAACTCTCGTTGTTAATTAATATTTTGCAAATTCATAAGACCAATCTTAGTATTAAAAAAAAGATTTGTGACATGTGCCAATGCCAAAAAAATGTAAATTAAGAAACAACAAACATACAAACACTATGAATAGATTAAAAAACAAACAGCGCTTGCAAATTATTGATTTTTCTTTTTTTTTTATCAATATTTGTGCTGTGAGCGAAATGTGTTTCTATCGAAATCTTATCTACAGCGACAATACTCATTTTTAGCTTAATGGTGGGTACGTTAGCAAACTAAATTGCCGAATTTGATGTAAAGAGAAACCTGAGGCATTTCAAGAGCTACCAATACGCTCTAACAGATGCTTAATTTGATCACTTGTACTTTTTGCAGAACGATGAATATCGCAGCGTTGCAGTCAATGAAACAATGACTCAAAAAGAAGAATTCAACTTGATTGACATGTGGTTTCTACAAAGCAATGTCTCATGCCAAGAACCGTTTTATAAACTAGTTTGGTGAGCAATTAAACAAGCGATTTGACTCCATTGGACTGTTTTTTATGAGAGCAATATTGTAACTGCCTTAAGATACCGGTTGAAATGAGAAATTCTGAACAATTTATCAAAATTTGTCAAAATTTAAATTGATGTGATACCTAGGATGTACATACATAATACATAATTGGCCATTACAACACTTCAGTCAGAATTACAGCCTAGCTTCACACACCACCTATGTTGTGTGTGTTAATTTAATACATGAGCGACGGGACCTACAGTTTAAAGTCGACTCCGAACAACAGATTTTTTTGAGAAACTTTTCATGGCAATTTTATTTACTCTTGGAGTTTTTGCCAGAAAACTGCTGAGAGGAAGTTGCCGAAGAAATATTTTTTTTCATATTTCGTTTTTGATGTCTGACTGGGGATTTGAACCGTGCACGAATTAATCTTAAACAAGTAAATGACAAGCAGTCTTGGCGTTCAAAACAAAAAATTTCACTCACTTTTGCAAATTTTCTGCGGAACTATTCGTTGCAACGAGTGTAAGCATTAAAAATATATCGATTTTTGCCAAGTTTTTCAAATATAAAGCATTTTGAATTTAAGTAATCATTAAAGTCATCAAATTTGAACTGATTATAATAAAATTTAATGCAAATTCAACAAAGTTTTGCAAAAATAAATTAACATCATTAGCCTATATATCCATAGTTTTATGGTTAAATAAAATTCGTTTAGTTTGTTGAATTCATAATTATTTGCTTATGTAAATTGCTTAAAACACTTTTTTTTAAAGAATATTTAATGACTTTTTTAAATGAATCATAACTATTAAAATGTCTCAACTAAAATTTTCTTTACAGAAAAATTTAAATTTCGTGAATACGGGTATCGTGCATACGGCTGAATCATATTTGTTTGTTGCTTTCAAAACTGTTAAAAACGTGGAAGAACGAACTCTACTACTGAAAACTTTTTATTATTATGGTTTAGGTGCTATTAAATTTAATTTTAATGATTCACGGTTTTACATTCTTAAAATTGCTTACTATGGTTGGGAAAAAACTTTAAACTGATTTGAAAATTTTTTATTTTGTCAACGGTAAACAAAAAATTACCTTTTGGCAGTTATGATTATTAATGAACCCAATGTCTTGGCTTAGAATTTTATATTTTAGGAATGCTTTAATAAAAGCATCAATACGTGCACGTATTATTTTAATATCTATAAAAATTATTTCTTTTTTGTTTTCATTTAAAGAAAAAAAAAAAATGTAACACTACTCATCTTGAATTGCTTTAATCGTAATGTTGTTTTATAACTAAACTACTGCTACAGATGAAGTGGCAACAAAACTAACACTTCGTGATTAAAATTATGGTTTTTTGACTTTTACTTTCTTTTGAAATCCATTAAACTTACATTTGGCGGTAGTAGCCACCACATTTCTGTTACCGTTTTTATACAATATTTTTTTTTTCGTGTGGCAATTGTGGCAAAATTGTCTTCGTTATTTATAACCTTTTCCGTTTTCATTTGGTTTTGTTGTTTGTCTTAAGTTTTTCAATAGAAATGGAAATTGTTTGAAATGCTGTGGTTTTGAGGAAGTTGGTTTTGTTTTCTATATTTTATAAATGATTTCTTCTCTTTTCAATTCATTTTTGTTTATCGTTTCATACAATATTTTTTTTTTGTACTGTTAATTAATATAGTTTTTGTTGGCTGTGAAAGTAGTGAGTGAGTGGCTTTATTTGAAAACACCTTGAAAATGAATATGAAAAAAGAAAATTTTTCAAATAAATTTACGCGTATGTATAACAAAAAGATCAACTGTGTTAACTTTATAGCTAGCGAAATATAAGAGAAAAAGAAAAAGAAACAAGATCAAAAAAAATAAAAAAAAATAAAAAATACGAGTATCATCAATACGTTGATAATGACAACATTAATTTAATTTTATTTATTTATTTTTGCTTGTATACAATACATCTACAGTGTTGTTCAAAAAAATAGATTCACCGTACTCTCCAAATAGTTTACTATATCTAAATCTCTATATATGTAAAAAAAATAACAGTACTTTTTTTACTGATCTCTTAAGAATATAATCCCCCGTTACACTTCAAAAATTTGAAGGTGACACTCTTCTTTAGTATAGATTTAGTTTCAAAGATGTTAGATCGTGGTGAATCTATATTTTTGAACAGCACTGTATATGTGCATATATCTTCATTTCTTTATTGGCAATTTATTAAGTTTCTTCTTGCTTTCGTGTTGACATCCAAATGTATACACGTTATAATGGCAATATATGCTGTTTCGCTTCAGATATGAGTTGTATTTTTTATCTTATCAATAACCGTAACAGTAGTGGTTAAAAATAAAATTGTTCATGTATTTGATTTGCAAAAAAAGACAACAAAAAAAAAAGAAGAAAAAACAAAATTGCATGATGGAAAATAAAAATTCCACAAGCAAATTTTTAACATTAACAATCTTTTCACTTGCTGCTGCAATATGTTTTTAAATGTTCAAATTAAGAAGAAAGAAAAAAAAACTAGTTTTTATTGAAAATTAAAAAAAAAATTTTTTTTGCAATCAAATACTTACTAAGTATCAATAAAATAACAGTTTTATGAATGATTTAAAAAGTATAAACTTGTATGAAATATGCACGTTAATAAATGTTTATATTATATTAGCCATACAGGTGCAGTTTCCAATTTAATAACAATTGACAAATTGCATTTTATCTTAATGTTTTGCTCCATACTGTCAGCAGAGATGACTGGAGTGTTCAATAAAGTTCGGCTATAAAACAGCATAACCATGAAATTTATATAAGAGTCTTAAAAAAAGAGAATTAAAAATTCATTAAATTTGTTTAATTTTAGTTTTTTAATTTTATTTTTATTTTTATTTTTATTTAAAAACTAGAATGTAATGGCCTGTTACTTTTCCCACTTTCACAGTTATAAGCAATATTTAGGTTGCTTGTCCATATGCAGAAACTTCATTAGGTTTTAATCTGAGGAAGGCTACTTTTATAAAGAAATAGTGTAAGGACAGAATATACGACAGTATATGTACATACCTTCAGGCCATCTGTAATAATATGAAATACTTTCATTTCATTATTTATATTGGAGCACCAGCTCCAATGAGGCCATGAGGAAAACATGGTTTTATTTTTAAAATCGTTTTACATTTTATAAAAGTATAACAAGAAAAAAAAATCGAATTCGCCTTGATTGATAGATTAGGAAATACGCTGCTCATACATACATATTACAGCTGGATCATTTTCCCATATAAAACAATGTGCTCCATAGACTTTATGCATTGATTATGACTAGTCTTATTTTAAAATGCAATTGTTGTCAAGGAAATGTTTACTTTACTAAGCTGATAAAACCTTGTTTAAAATCTTTTCAAGCTGAATTTTTGTTTTATTTTTTTATTAAAAATAAAATATAAATTCCCACGGCAATTAGATTTAAAAATAATGAATAGACTTATGCTTTTAGCTTTAATCTTTTTGTATTTTCATATAAGCGCATGCTTTAGAATTGTTGTGTTTATCGAATAGTGATTAAAGTGAAACGTGTGTCAAATGATTTTTTATTATATGACATGTTTACGACTATTTAAAGAAAGAAAATTAGCCGTGATACCATAACACTCATTCATATGTACCCATAAAAATATAAGTTCTTATATTATTCGTTTCATAAACATATGCCTCTATAAATCAGTTTTTAACTATTTTGATTGCGAACAATATAATTAAAGTCATAAGACATGTTAGAGTACCACAAAATAGCACCACAACGATTACTACCTTCCCACCTATCAATGGATATCGATAAGACATAAAGTCTAGCTAGCGTTTAATTTGCCAATGACATCAAAACAATAAAACAACAACAACAACTATGTATATTGACAGTTTGGTATGAACACCACATTTGGAATACATATGCACACACATACATATGTACATATAAACCATTAACCGCTATATTTCCAGATTTAAAGTTTCTTTCAATTTAATTTTAAGAACTTTAACCACATTGCTGCTCGTTGTTTGGATTATATCATAACAATGCCATTTTTAAATTGTTGTTGTTATTGTTTCTTTTTTTCTTTAAACGTTCGTACAACAAATTTGCTTTGAAAACATTTGCCAAACAACAAATGTTTTATGGTCGGTTGGTGTCACCGATCATTGTTTTATAATACAATATGTGTTTAAGAATAATGTCGAACTTATATAAATTTTTTTTTTTTTTTTTTTTTTTTTTTTTTTTTTGTAAATGAATGCGAAATAAAAGAAGCCATTTAAAAGCAATAACCGATACTAGCCGCCATATATAATATGTATGTAGGTAGGAAGGTGGTAGGTATATACTAACGAGTACATTTTCTATATACAAGAAACAATGCGGGTGAATTTGTCATAATCATCATGTTGTATTTGATCAGCCAAATAATTTAATTTTTTTTTTCTTTTCTTTTTTATTTTTGTTTTAATGTAAATATTTATTTGCATAAGTCAGTGACCATAGAGTAAATGAAAAACGGTTACTAGTTTCTGTTTTGAGTCGACCAATAGGTCATTTATGGTTTTAGGTGGTTATTACGGAATAACTCTTAACAGTTAAAAAGGAAAACCAACTGTACAATCAAATGGAAAACTGCAAAATCCACACAAAAAAAAAAAATGCTGTTATAACGCCAATTTGCTTAAACGCACAACTAGTAATGCTACTTCAACATGTAGTTAGAAAGTTGACGAAAAAAATTGGAAAAAAAGAAAAACAAAAAACATTATTTTCTTTTCATTACAAATCTATGTACTACATATGTGCATGCATAAAACCAAGTATTTTAAATTTCGTTATTCTATGAATATTATTTCCCCAGCTGGAAGTAGGTAGTATGTTTAAACGTTACAACTGCAATTGTTCAAATAACACAAAAATTGCTTAATTGTTATTTATTGGTCAGGGCCTGTGAGTAATAGCAATAAAAAACTAGTAACCGTTTAACTTTATTTGTATTTACTTAAGTTTAGGTGTAAAAAGAAAAATATGCAGTACAATTGCATGTTATTGTTTTATATCAGTTCAATTACTTTTTAAAGTCATAAAAACTGCAATTGAAATGACATAAGTTTCTTTTTGTTTATACTATAATTTCGAAACTTTTGAAAGGTTTTTCTTTATTTCTTATCGTAACGATTTAAAATAAACATACAGTGTTAAGCAAATACAATAGCAATTGCAGGTACTACTCATGGCAAGTTTTAAAAGCGTTTTTATGTAAATGAATTGAAGCAATATTTATTAGTTTGGATTTTAAATTTTATTGTTATTGATTTGTATTTAAATATGGTATTTCTAATTTGTTTATAACTTCAGATAAAATTTTTTTAATCATTGACATATGTACGTCAGCCGTAATTAAAGCATGTTTAACGACGCTCTTCATACAACTGCTCGAAAACATAAGTCAACAAAACAAAACAAAAGAAAAAACATTCAATAATTTCATGGATTAGAATCAGTCTTGTAATAGAAATACCAAATGAAAATAGTTTCTTCTAATTGATGAGTAATGTTTAAAAAAAAAATAGAACAATTATTACCTCTTTAATTAGAATCATATATTGAGCAGAAAATACTTGTGGCAGCAGTGAGTGGTATGGGTTAGATAAGAAATATCTAACACTGTCATACTTTAGATATTGATAAAACATATCTTTGTGAATTCACAATCACTATTACTATTTACTATTTACCTTTCCAATAAATTGAGTTCCAGTTATCGATCAGTTGAGTTTTGCATTTGGCACTGTTAACCGGCTATTTGATTGAATTTTCGTGTGCTGTTTCGAACTTTTCTCTCTTGCAAGTAACGTTACAAACTATTTCGGTTGTTAAATAATTAAAAAAATTCTTTTCACTTAAAGTACTTTTCTAATTAAAAAGAAAAAGAAAAAAAAAGATATTGCAAAAATGGCTGATATTTTAGATTTGGAACATCATCAAGTTTTGGAAGAATATAAGCAAACTCTGGATGAGCTAGTACCAACTGTAGGTGTTTGTAAAATATTTCTATTTTCATATTTTAAACAAATGCCTTTAATCATTTGCCTTTAAGTGATTGATTAGATATGGATTTCCATACACGTACATATATAAAGTGTTTCTTTTTTAGTGAAATGAAAAAGAATTCTATACTGATGAACATTAAACAATTACCTTGAATATTTTAATTACCATTTACCAGCATTTTAATTTATTTTCCATAAAAAAAAAATCAATTTTCAAGTTTTATTTTTAAAACGAAAGATATGTTAGCCAATCCTTTTTAATAAAATATTATCATTATTATTATCAAAATATTGCACTTTGTTCTATCGTAATTATAAACTTTTTTTCGCTTTCCATATATACAAATTACGATAGGAAATTTTATTTAAGCGGTTTTACCTCAGTATGAATACTATTTTATTTAATATTTTCAAATATTATGAATAGATGATTTATATTTTAACGGTATTCCAAGTAATATTATCTTATCTGTATTGGCACGACAAGAATTGTTTTCATAAGTAGATTGTATTCAATAAAAAAAAAAAACAAAAACAAGAATTCACATATCAAAATTGCCATAAACTGTTCAAAAGTTAAGCAAATGTTTTATGCAATATTTAGAATTAAAAAATATGTTTTCAAACTTTTTATTTAAATGAATTAAATAATTTAAAAAATCTTTTTAAAACGAATTTCTTAAAAGTATCAAAAAGAAAATCTTTCAAAAATGTCAATAAACTATTTAAAATTAAGTAAAACTACTTAAATTTATTAAACAATTAAGCTTGTTAAGTCATATGATTGGTTTTTTTTTATAAGCAGGAAGTGGCGTTAAGGTTTTATTTCTTTTATTATTATCCAACTTTAGTTTTTTTTGCTACATTTGACGTCAAACTTATTTTTGATTTATTTTTTGTTTAATATTTTGTTATTGTTTTATAAATGCTAACCTTAAAATTGAATTTCGAAATGATTTTAAAATTACAATTCTTATCTTAAAATGCTTTGTAATTTTTTTAATCTTAAAAATTATACTTTTAAAAGCACTTGAAAGTTTATTTTTTTTTTTAGTAAATTCGGACTCCAAATTAAATTATATTAAAATCATATTTTTTTTTTTTATTTAAATTTGATTTTAATAAAAACATGGTGAAGTTCACGTTTCAAGATACATTTATTACTTCCAAATCATCGATCTAATCAGAGAAATACTTGGGCATTCTAATGCTTCTGCATACTCAGATGACACGCTTCTGCAACATTGTATTCAAATCTATTAGAAAGACTTGAATTACAATGTGAAATAATATTATTTTTTCATTTTAAGGAAGACAACATTCTTCTTGGATCTTTTCGGAAATAATACGAATCTTCTTTACTTTATTAAGACTGGATTCACCAGCAGAAATGTTTAGTTTTTCTTTTCACCAACGATTTGTTAAGTCGCATTACAAATATGTCAATAAATAAAAAGGCCTGCTGACATTACGGTAACTTCAACTATAAAAGGATAACAATATTTCCAATAAAATCGTTATACGACGTAAATCTATAGAACTAGAAATAGCTGAACCGTAATATAATATAGAAAGACATCAAATGATATGTAATTTAAATGTAAGACCACCAGTTGAAACTATAATAACATTAAGCACATATCTGGACTGTGAATGTGAAGCATGAATTTCATTTTAAATAAGAAATAGCATACAAAACCAATTCCAGCTTATGTGTTTAAAAGTATATTAAAGACGGAATGACGGTATTAGGTGGTCTCCGTTACGGAAAGCTAATTCACTCAGAGTTAAACAATTTAGCAGACCTTAAAGTGTTGCAATTGTTTCCAAGCATTTGAATGGAGTCTCTGTGTCTGATTAATGTTGTAATCTTATAGTAAAGTTTTCTGAACGAGAAATACAACTTATATTTGGATGATTAATGCATACAGAGTTAAAAATACAGAACTTTTTATAATTTCAGTGTGTAATTTTTGCAAATGATAAATTTCTGTAACTGTTTTGTTGTCAATAACCTATAGAAAATGACTCAAATAATAATATTTACACAACTTTTAACAGGATTACACATTTAAAGCTATTTGTTGCTGGCTACACATACACTTTTCTGTTTATTCTTATATGGTTTTGAAATAAAAGTTAATATTTATTAGTGATTGGCACAATAAATTGTAAAAGGTAGTGAATGATAAAGGGAAAGACAATTTAAAAAAAAAATTAATTTGTAGTAATAATTCCACTAGTTTAGAATTTTAATTTATAATTTACATTCGTTTTCAATGTCTTAATATTTATCTGTACGGAATGAAATTTTTTCACATTTTAGCCAGAATTCCTACTTACGAGAGAATATAGAGTGTGTGAAGGAATATTTTTTTTATATTACAATGACAATTTTAAATTCATATTAAAAACTTAACTGACATTTATTCGTAAGCACATTTAGCACTGTTTGTTGTCAATATATTTATCTCAATTTATTAATATCGTGTTCAGAATATTAAAAACATTTAATATTTGCAATACTAGGCTGCATATTTTCTTAGGAAAAAAGTAAATAATTGCAGTAGTTTATGGAAAACTACTACATTTAATGCTCACTGCTACTTTACTTTAATGGAACATAACTTCTGTTACCTTGGCTCTATGATCTTATTTATTCAAATATTATCGGTATTGTTTTTTTTTTTTAATTTTTGGTCAATTATTATTGTTTATTTTATAAAGAAACAACCAAATAATAAATGCTTAATATAAAGAACATTAAAATGCTTTTCGAAAAAAAAATGTAGGTTGTTTATTTTCAAAACAAATATTGAAAACAAGTCTGTGTTAGTTTTGGTTAGCTGTGATGATGACTTAACTATGAAATGTCTAACACCCGCTTGTAAACAGAGCTTTGAATATTTGCCAGTTTAATAGAAAATATCAACAATAGTTTGTTTGAAATTTGAAGCGTTTTTTTTTTCATTACGTTATTTTACTTACTTGCCTGTCATCAGTTCTTTGAGCACTCTGCTGTGAATTTAAAATGCTTTGAAGTAATCACAAAAATTCCTCAAGTGTTTCATGTGTCTTATAGCGTTAAACTTTTTATCTTTTTTTTTTAATTTACAGATAAATATGAATGAATACATGAGTCATTATTATTATTATTATTATTTTTTTTTGTTAATATTGTTTTTGTAATAGATGACTAAATAAATCAATAATTTATTCAAATATTATTATTCTTCTACAATATGTATATGAAATGAATAAAGTGAAATAAAAAACAAATTCCGTTAAAGTTTTTTTTTCTGAGTTTATTTCATTTTGTTTTAATTTGTGGTCTTTTTGGTTTTATTTACAGATTGATGCCAACAAAGATGGTTTCATTGACCTCAGTGAACTTAAAGATGCTCTCGATCAGGTCGGTTTTAAATTACCCGGCTATCAGGTTCGTGAGATGATCGATGAATTTCAAAATAAACAACGTACTTCCCATCAAGGCAAATTAAATTTGGAGGAATTCGAAAATCTATGCTTAGATCTGAAGTCAAAAGATGTCGCCAGTACCTTTAAGACAGTGGTATCGAAAAAAGAAAATCTTGAAACTTTGGGTGGCATGTCAAGCATTTCCTCCGAAGGCACTACACATTCCGTACGTCTGGAAGAACAATTGGCCTTTTCCGATTGGATTAATTCGAATTTGGGTCATGATCAAGATTTAAAACACTTGTTGCCCATCGATAATGAAGGCAAACGCTTGTATCAATCCATTAAAGATGGTATTTTGCTGTGTAAAATCATAAATCATTCCTGCCCCGATACTATTGATGAACGCGCTATTAATAAAAAGAACCTGACAGTTTATCGTGAATTTGAAAATTTGACTTTGGCTTTGGTATCATCACAGGCCATTGGCTGTAATATTGTCAATATTGATGCTCATGACTTGGCTAAGGGCAAACCTCATTTGGTTTTGGGTCTTTTGTGGCAAATTATTCGTATTGGTCTCTTTAGTCACATCACATTGGACAGTTGTCCTGGTTTAGCTGGTCTATTGTTTGACGATGAACGTTTGGAGGATTTAATGAAATTATCACCCGAAGCCATACTTTTGCGTTGGGTCAATCATCATTTGGAACGTGCTGGTATTCAACGTCGTTGCACCAATTTCCAATCCGATATTGTGGATTCGGAAATTTATTCACATTTGTTGAAACAAATTGCCGGCAATGATGCTGATGTTAATTTGGATGCTTTGCGTGAAACCGATTTAACATCTAGAGCCGAAATAATGTTGCAACAAGCCGCCAAATTGAACTGTCGCAGCTTCTTGACACCACAGGACGTAGTCAATGGAGTCTACAAGTTAAATTTGGCCTTTGTTGCTAATCTTTTCAACAATCATCCTGGCTTAGATAAACCCGAACAGGTTGAGGGCTTAGAAGCCATTGAGGAGACACGTGAGGAAAAAAGTAAGTCTTTTAATAAGAAATTATTCTTTGGCGGCACATATTATTATTATTATTATTATTTCTTTTAGCTTATCGTAATTGGATGAATTCTATGGGCGTAAGTCCTCATGTCAACTGGTTGTATTCAGATTTAGCTGATGGTTTGGTAATATTCCAATTGTTTGACATCATTAGACCCGGTATTGTCAATTGGAATCGTGTACACAAACGTTTTACCCCATTGCGTAAATTTATGGAGAAATTGGAAAATTGCAATTATGCTGTAGAATTGGGCAAACAATTGAAATTCTCTTTAGTTGGTATTGCTGGCCAAGATTTGAATGATGGCAATGCTACCTTAACTTTAGGTAAGTTTTACTACAGTATACGATGTATAGATATGACAAACTATGTTTTTATTATTTTTCACAGCCCTGATTTGGCAATTAATGCGTGCCTATACCTTATCGATTCTTTCACGTTTGGCTAATTCTGGTAATCCTATTGTGGAAAAGGAAATCGTTCAATGGGTTAATAATAAGCTGTCCGAAGCTGGAAAACAATCTACATTGAAAAATTTCAATGACCCTGCCATTGCTGATGCTAAAATCGTTATCGATTTGATAGATGCTCTTAAGTCTGGCAGCATAAATTATGATTTAGTGAAAACAGGTGGCACCGAAGAGGTAAGTTGCTGATAGATGTTTCTATTTCTGTATATAGATCCTTTAATGATATTCAACTTTATGACATGAGAAAATTTTGTCTTCCGGTTCTGATTCTGATAAAAGAGCCTTTTAAAGTTTATTTTCCAAATTAAACTTACATTTTCAATGAAAATTCTCGTGAACACTGTGACAACAAATCGGCATAATTGTGATTTCAACTCGGCGTGAATAGTTTGAAAGCAAATAGTCCAAAGAATATTGTGTTTCGGAACTTTGTTTCGGGAAAACACAAAAAAATGTTGACAATTTCTCTCCAATCGTGCATTTTCTGCTACCAATTCTAAGAATAATTTCCAACGCAGCTACCAGATCTAAATTCCTTATACAGAAGGAATTTAAAGAATTGTTTTTATTATTTATCACGTTCACCTTCTAATGGAAATGAGTTTCATCTGAGCAATAGATTTTCTTTTAGAAAAGTTTTCATGAAAATTGTTGAATGGATGTTGTCGATGGTCGTTTCCATTTCTAGTTTGCCTTTTAACGTTAAGGAAAGCATCGTATAATGATTACAAAGTAATCCTATTTGCAAATTTTAATATTCTTTTATGTTTTTCCTTAAGGTAGAATAGGTACAGGGAGGAGGTAAATCTTCAAGTGCCACTTGATCTGGAATTATCGTATGTCCGTTATGTTGTACAGAAGTGTTGTACAATTAATCGATACAATATATCGAGAATATGAACTGGAAAGGGTCAAACACGGGGCATAATTATGTTCTTCGAATCGAAATAAATTTCATTCGAATCTTCCTACCCCAGGCATATTAAGATGAAAATACCATAATAAAAGGATTTGTACTACAAATTTAGGCAAACCGAAATCTTTTCGGTTCTAACGCTACCTTTAAACGTTTCAGACCTTATCTATTTCAGCATAATGTATTGCCTCGGCTACAATTGGTCTATTCATCCCCAGTGTTGGGCGAGAATTGTATTTGAAATGTTTTTTTAAGTTATAGATTTAAATTCTTATGTTTTGGTAAAAAACCTACAAAGGAAATACGAAAAGAACGTTGGTTCCCTTTGAGAAACTTTAAAAATATCTTAAAATTTCAAACTCATTTGTAATTGTGCATTTAATTTATTTTTTTTTTTTTACTTCAAGGATAATTTGGCAAATGCAAAATATGCTATTTCCATGGCCCGCAAGATTGGCGCTCGCGTTTATGCTTTGCCTGAGGATATTACAGAAGTAAAACCTAAAATGGTAATGACTGTATTCGCCTGTATGATGGCCTTAGATTATATACCCAATATGGATAGTGTGGAAAATCAAAATAACATTAACAACAGCAACTAATATGCCAAAAAAAAAAAACAACAAACAAACAACAACAACGAAAAGTAATTTATTAACTACTTACTATCACCACCACAAGAGAGAGAGAAAAAAAAGAGATAAACAAGCAGTCTTGCAAAAAATGTCGTTTAACAAGAAAATTAAAATTGATTTTTTTTTATGCAAAATGAATGGAGCAATAATGATTGTTTAGTCTTTTTTAATAATACAATCTGAATTTTATTTGATTGCAGATAAAAGAAATATAACAAGAAAACAAAATAATAAAACAAAAAACAAACAACAAAAAACAAATGCAAGAAACAACGCCAATTAAGTAATTATGTATTTATATAACATTTTTTTTTTTTAGAAGCTTGTAGTTTATACAAATTTTTGTAATGTTAAATTAAAGCTTTAAAGTGATAATTTAACATTTCATTGTAATCATGTTTCTTTTTTTATTTGACTTGATTTTTATATTTTATTTAATTTAATATATTTTTTTTTATTATATTTTAAAGTAACTATTTTGTTGAATTTAAATTTGTATGCTTTTTTTTAAATGTAGCAAAAACACAAAACAAAAACAAAACAAAACTAAACCTTATTTTATAAATAAAGGTTAAGGAACTCTTTAATGAAAATAAAAACAAACTTAAGAAAAAACATTTACATACATGTATCATATATATATATATATATATAAATATATAAAATTATAAGTGAAAAAACAAAGTATAAAGTTAACTGCATTTACATAAAACGAGAAATAATTAAAACAAAAAAATATATTTTTAATATAAAAACATTTTACTTATAATTACAAACAACAAACAAACCAACCAAACAAAAAAAAAATAATAATAATGATAATAATAAACAAAACATAACATGTAATTGTAATTGTAATTGATTGGCATATTTATATTAATCGTAAGGTATGAATGATTAATGGGAACAGTTCCTCCTCTGGATTTTAATATTGAGTGAGTAAATATAAAAACATAACCTATAAAGTTATATAATAGCGCGCTAGCAGAGTGAAAGAGAATTAGGAAATTCTAGCACAAATCATCAAAACAATTAAATCTTTTGTAGTATTTTTACGCACATTACTTGTTAACTTAAAACAAACTTTTCTTTGATAAAATTTTTCCTAAACAAATGATACAAAAGTTCTTAATAAGCCATTCAGTGTTACAGGAATTGGTAGAAGTCTTAATCAATTATTTTATAAATCTGTATGAATGGGTTTGTAATTTTCCTTTTACATTTGAATTGAGATATTGTCTTAATGACAATGTTCTCCTTGGCTGCATTTAAATTTCTTCTCTTTTGTATCACTTGATGGTATCTCCATACAATTCTTAATTTCGTTATAAATTTTCTTCCTGTATATGCTTAAATGCTTTTATAAGCCGTAGTGCCATCGAAATTTATTTTTGTATATTGAATTACTACAAAACAAATACCTTAAAAAAATACAAGAAAAATGATACAAAAAAAAAATAAACAAAATATACACAAAAACGAGGTGTAATGTGCAATAATTTAAAAAAGAACAACACTAATGAAAATACCTAAATATCATTAACGAATTTTATTTTTATAATCATACTATTTTTAAGCTTAGCCGTGACAAAAATCGTGGTTGATTTGATAATTTTTTTTTATTTTTTTTTAAATTGTCAAAAACTAATTAAGTTTTAATAATTATAATTTTATTATTTTTTAATAAGTTTAATAAAACATTAATAAGTATATAAATGTATGTATTCTACATTGTGTATAAAATAAAATTCAAAGGACAATTAATAAAAAAAAAGAAAAACAAAATTCATAAACATTTTCAATTCGAATTATCTTTCATTTTCATTAAGTTTTTTAAGCAGAAATTGTTTCTGCACCAAAGGCTTTTCCAAGACCTGTGTGCCATTATTGTTACTATTAGCATAAGGTGTGTTTTCGTAAGTATAAGATAAAGTCCGTTTGTAAATTCTTTGTTGTGACTTCTTTAGTTTATTATTTTTATCTTTTTTATGTTCATTGCTACTATTGTCTTCGGGTATTTCTTCATTATAGCATTTCGTAATCCTTTCGCCTTTTCTATTTTCACAATAGTAACATGATTTATTATTAATTTTCTTCATTGTACAATTAATAGTTGCATTATATTGTTTACTTGGCCTTAACTTTAATTGCTTAATTGAAGTCGAAGTTTGTGCTGTAGAAGCATCTTCATTGGAAACGTTTTCTTCACTTTCCTGTGGTTTCGTGCGATATTTGTGGAAGTTTTCTTGCTTTTCAAAAGCAAAGTTAGTTGGTTTTGTTTCTTTATTGTATGAACAACTTTCCGATGTTTCACCATTACGGAGATTTTTACAAATTAAACAATTCTGTTTTGCTTTAATAATTTTCTTACACTTCTCCTTGCTTTTAGATTTTGTACTGGCCTCTATTATAGGTTCATCTTCAATACTAAAATCTTTTTCTTCATTGCTATAAGCCTCAGCTTCATGTGCATCATTTTCTTCACTTTCCTTACTACTTACACTAGCAGATAAGGCATCCGTAACTGAATCATCGAAATATTTTTTAACAAATTCCTCATAAGCCTTATCATAATCATAAGGTTCTCTATGCTCTAAACTTTCCTCCGAGCCTTCATCTACTCTGCGTTGTACGGCATTTTCCTCGGTTTGTTGATCCAGTGCATCTGTCACTGTAATACTTTCCTTTAAAGGCAAATCCTCTCTTAAAATGTGGGAAGAGGAGGATGTTATTTGATCTAAGGATCTTAATAACTCTCCTGGTTGCACGTTATTCCAGAAATTATTTAATAGTTCCTGATTTTGTGGTCTAGCTAAAGACACAGTTATGCACCAACACAGTGTTGAAATGATACCCTTTGTTGTCGTCATTATTGTAACGCTATCTACCTTACTACTGCCCTCGTTTGCAATTGTTAATGCATTTATAGTGGCTCTCTTATTTCATTGTTAAGTGAAGCATTAAATCTTTACATTGTTATAATTTTGTTTAACCACAAATTTCGTTGTTTTACAGCAATAAATTACAGATATTGGTTACTTCCAAAAAACAAAAAAAAAATAAAACTAATAATCAGTGATACATAATATGTTTCAGTTTTGAATTTAAAGCTTAATCGTAGAAAATATTTATTGACCAACATTTAAACTTTCCGGAAATGGTAGTTTTTGTTGGTGTATATTTAAATTAAGTTTACGTTATCCCAAAAACACATATTAAAGTAATTTAGTTAGAAACCCCAAAAATTTTGGGAGTACATACAGTCTGCTATAGTTTTTCTGTCAAGCGACTAACATTATTTATAAAGTGAGAATAAGAAATAGGGTTTTTAAAGGTTTAAAGTTCAAGAAGACTTTGACATCATGCGCTGGTTATCAAGATCAGAGTAATACAGGCATCCAGGAAAATAAGCGCTATCCTGGTGCAGATGAAGTTTGGTTGCCCGAATAACCTCAATTTCTGTGAAGAGGGAATTTTTCTCGAGACCCTAAACTGTTATCCGACATATTACCAAAGCACACATGGAACGGTTCACCGTTTCAGCTGTCCTGGTAGACACACTGCTTTGCGTCTATGGCTGAAACCAACTCATGTAACATCATTAATACGACGTAGAACCTTCGGTATACTCCTAATGAACAATACATGAGGAGGCAATCGACATAAATGATCTTATTGCCTTCTGTTTTGTTTTTTTTAATAATTTTATTATTACGTCTTTAAGTTCTTCAGAAACGTTTCCGTTTTTGCAAATTTCCTCTATTAAAGGAAAGAAGTTGAAAATTTAGTTGCAGGATCTATTTTAAAAGTTTAAGAACCATTTATTCTTAAAGATACATTGTACACTTCAAACGAGCTTTAATAAAAAATATTCGAAAGATTTAATAGGAATGTTTTTCTGTAATTGTATGTAATAATTTATTTGTATTTTGGAACTTATAATCAAATCCATTGTATTTCTAAAAACAAACCAATTATTTAATATTTTGTACATAATCAAATAAAGTTTAAGTCAACGAAATTGCACAATGAAAATTAACAAAACTGACGCAAACACACTTTCACTCTCAATTGTTTAAAAAGCAAAACAATAAACAAAAAAAAAAAGCATAATATATGGTATTTATAAAACTTAACTAAAATTCATACCAATACTAGGAGGTAATTTGGAATTCATGTTGGCCACTGGCCTGTAAATGATTTGTCATTTGCGGTGATTTATTGTTCATGCCTTTCTGACGCATGTTACGCATTTCACGGCGTTTTTCACGTATCAACTGTTTTGCCTGTTCCGTATCCATTTGTTCCCAATCGCCAGAATCTTCATCGACCCAATCTTCCAAATCAGCCTAGAAATGAATGAGTTTTTTTTGGAATTTGAATTTATTTAGATAAGGTATTTAAAGAAGACTTTAGTAACTTACATTTAAGGCTATGGGAACATCTGTTTTGGCCTCTAGACGTGAGAAATTTGTTTGCGGTTGTGTATCATCATTCAAATAAAATTTCGGCTGAGGCTGAATAACAGGTGCTAGTTCCTAAGTTATATAAAAAAGCAATCAATTTTTAAATATAAGTAAATATGTATTGTATTTGCATCTTATGTAGTAAAAAGGAATCCAAGGAAAAGAAAGCGGTATCCTGAATAGGATTTTTGTAATGCAAAAATGGATTTCTCCTTACTAAACGTTCTATAAACAAAACTTTACTTTGAAAAAATCGGGTTCCTGTTCTTCCGTCTGAGGTGTTGGTGGTTTAGCTATTTGCTGGCGATACTGTTCAATATGTTCTTCTACGGTGCGAGGGCTATCATCCCAAGAATTCCAATCTCTTTCGGCAGTCTATGTGGTTAAAATTGAATTAAATTTATAGTTTAACAAATATTGAATAATTTCTTGCCTTGGATGCCGGGGAGCGTTCGTAAAGTGGAGGTAAATTTGGTTGCACCACAACATTTGTCATGGGTTCAGAATAACTTGGCTTACGTTTGCGAGAAAAACAGCATAAGGCTCGCCTTACTAAGCCAACAATGCTCAATATGAGCACTTTAATTTGTTGAAAAACCATTTGGTTGTATAGAAAAGTCTTAAAAAGGAATATGAAAAAGTCTTTCACTAAATTCTAGATATTTTTTTTTTCAATATTAAAATTGATTTGTTGACATTTGAATAAAATTTTGCTTTTCTGTCATTTGCAGTTGTCGTCTGCGTATAACAGTTTAATATATGTAAACATCTGCCAGAGCTGTATTAAAATGGTAGTGAATAATAATAATAATAATAAGTAATATGGCTTTAAGTAACCATTTTTGAAAACTAAGTTTACAGTTAGAATTGGTGTTAGTTTTATGTGCAGAATGAATTCAAGACGTGCTTTTTTCTTTAGTAGAAAATTACTTTAAAAAAAGTGATAAAAATGACGAAAGTGATATAATTAAAATCAATATAACTAAGAAAATAAGTTAATTTAAATATATGTGATAAACAAACTCTCCATACTTTAGCCAATCATTTGCCAAGATCCTTACACCATACAAAATGGCCATTTTCATACGTATATATTATCGTCCGCATCTGCTTATTTCAAGCCTATAATTGTGTGAAATCAAATGGAACACTTGCAGTTTGCTATTGAAAAAAAAATTGGTAAGTCTGAACACAATTCAAGCAGAAGATTGTAGGAATTCCCTTCGAGTATTTGTTGTAAAGTGTTTGTAATTTTCTCCGGGTGGTTTGAAAACATATGATATTACAAAAATCTTAAAGCAGTCATATCCGTATTAAAATTGTTAAAAATTTGTTGTAATAATAATTTGTTTTTATAATTTAGTGTTCTTAGTTCATTAATCTGAATCTGCATTCACTTGTTTGATATATTTCTATGAGCTTCGGTTGGCATGATCGCTATCATACTCATAATACGCTCAACTCAGGTTGAAGATGCTTTTCCTCTAAAGCTTACCTAATTCAAAACTGTATAGCCAATGCACATTTTTAGGATTAATGCCCTAGTTTTGGGCAGTTGCCCTCTTTGTTATCCGGCATTGTTTATTCATATTAAGTTTGCTGTCCAATATAATCTACATATTTGGGGCTATTGACTCGAAACTTAACCGATAAGAACATAAACGGTTTTCATATTTAAAGTTTCAGTTTTAGCCTAGGTGAACTTTTTGATCGAAGAAAATTGATTTTGGCCCAAGCAGTACTCAGTCAGTAATTATTTTTTTATTAGAAAATTTCGTTTTTACCAATCCCTAGTATAGCACGGCCATAGCAGTCACCGTAGTGTAATAGCTATTGTCTTACCTTATTAGACTTTGGTCCTCGGTTCAAACTCCAGCTCAGACATCTCTAACTAAAAGAAATATGAAAAAATATTTCCTCTCAGCAGAAAAAAACTCTGAGAGTAAATAAAATTGTCGTGAAAAATTTCTCAAAAATCTGTCGTTCGGAGTCGGCTTTAAACTGTAGATCCCACCACTCATGTATAAAATTACCACACACCACATAAGTGGTGTGAGAAACTAGGTCGTAATCCTGACTAAAGGGTTATAATGACCAATTATACATGGACTTAGCGTAATGTATTCCGAATTACAGATTAGTAAGGCTACGGGTACATTCAAATGACTCATTGCCATTTATCCATTCCTTTATTTGCTTTCTTTTTTCTTTTTCCTTTTCTTCTTTCCATAGTTGAAGGGTGGGTTTGCAGTGGACCAAGGCTATATAGTTTCTATATAAAAAGTAAAATTCTTGGAAAACAGTTTATTTTATTAAAAATTTTATTTTTCAACTTTCTGCAACAGCGTTAATTTTCGTACGTCTTCGGAATTTAACAAATATCAGTTCTAAAATCCAGGGAAATGCACAGAGGCCCATGAAAAAGTTAAGACAATGGAATGTTAGTACATAATCTTGGGTTTTGTCACGTAAATAGCCCACTACGGGGCCTATAGCAAACATAATATTGCCTTGCAAGAACATAAATAGACCATAACCAGTTGCGAATCTGAAAATTAAGAATAAAACTTATAATAAAAGGAATGTTTTTAAATATGCATAAGCACATACATATGCATGTATGTACAACCATTACCTTTCCTTGGGTAAATATTCAGCAAATATTAAAGGCAACGGTACATGTATCCAGGTGCGTAAAAATCCCATAACGGCAGTTATAATAGACATGCTTTTGAAATCAAAAGCATTTAGAAAAACTAGAAAAATAAAAATATTTGTTTAGATTTCAATATAATTTATGATATTGTTTTGGTAGGTAGAAAACATGACTCAATTTTGTAATGAAAATAAAAATTTAATTAAGGGCCATTAAGATAACATATTACAATATTTTTCTATGTTAAACAATGCAAGGTTCTAACTCTATAACCCAGTTAAAGTATTAACAAATGCAATTAATTGTATATTATAAATAATTAAATATCTTAACGTTTGTACGTATTTTGAAACAAATATAAACATGCCAACATTTGATTCAAAACCAACCATATTGAATTGGTCTAAGATTTATGTTTTCACACATGAATGCTTGGATGACTGATTTTAAGAAGCGAAATTGCTTTAGGGAATCACAAGATATCATCATTAAGAAAGGCAGGTCTTCCTACGAAATCTTGGGATGAATGAACTTTTGATGGTCCTTACGTCTGTGGTGAAAAGGTTGGTCTTCACATCGCTTAATTGTGTGCCGTAACCCCAACTTGGAAGCATAAATCTTCAAAGGGGAAACTTTTCAAAACAAGAAACTAAAATGAAAGAACTTTCAACCAGTCCTGATGTAAAGCAATCGGCTACGGGAATGAAATTTCAAGCAGCTTTATACATAGATCGTATGTAGATAGAAAGTGGCATGCTTCAAGAAGAGTTAGTGAACGAACACATGGTCATTGTTTAGAGGTAAATGGGAAAAACTCGGAGTTGGTAGCTTTTACCAGAGGGTACAAATCGTGATCTTTTCGGTCATTGAATTTAAACAAACGAAATCTTGAACTTAGTTATGATAATTTTTTGGGTAAAAATGGAGGAAGACAAGCTTGCAATTAACGGTTGAAAAGAAAATGAGACTTTCAAACAACTATAGTTCATTCCATTTGCACAGCAAAGGTTGGTTCTATAGGCCTACGCATGGAAATTCTTCGATAAAACAACGAATCTCTATTGAATACAGCGGTTACAAAGGTGTGTCAGCGCTATTACTAATGTGTACAATACTACGTCGTCTTAGGAGGCGTTTCTATATCTACATTTCCTCTGGACCTTTTCTATAAAAACTTAGCAGTTACTATGAGTCAGCAGTTAGGGGCAAGTGAACAGCGGCATAGATCAAATATTGATCACCCGAAAAATCTGATAAAATTCGGATATTTCGAGAAATTTGATTAACGACACCGCCTTATAACTTATTAGTCAAGTGCTGAAACAACTATTCCAAACAGGGAGGACTTAAACAATTGCAACAAACTTTATCGATGCCTGATAAACAAATCTTCATCGATGGTTCGAAACTTAATGGAGCTGTGGATACAGGTATCTTTTTGGAATCGGCAGGTACATCTTATTCGATAATGCTATTGTAACATTTCAGGCGGAAATACCGGTTCACAAGCTGCAGTTTTAAATATTGTAATGCACAATATCTCCGAGAGAAATATTGGCATAGTTTTGTATACCCAAGAGGCTATAAACACTGAAACGTCTCATATGATATCCTGATTTCACTGCCTTATAGCCTAACCTTAGCCTATTCTAAAATGATTCCCACATGTACTTGAAATATGAACGACTTACTTACCAAATCTTGATATCACAGTGAAGAATGAGCCTGCCAAATAAATATATCTGGAAGGCATTTGTATAAATACCGCCAAAAACGCTAAAAATATACGGGAGGCCAAATCGGCTGCAGCGCCAATGGCAATAACGTTGGCGGTATCAGGCTGTAAGTTATGAGTAAAAAAAGCTGTCAAACATCGTTCGTATTCAAAATTATAGCAAGCTAACTCACCTTATTAAAACCCAACTCAAACATATACAGAGGCTGCAGCGTAAAGAATGCAATATCGGAGTACAAGGCAAATGATATACCCAGTACTATGTTTACATAGATGGGTTTCTTCAAAAGCGTCAAATCCAAAAAATCAACAATGATTTGCCACACTGAACGATCATCTTCTTTCTCACACGACACTATGGTAGAGGGCCTTCGCGATCCAATAACATGAGCCATTTCGGGTGAAGCGTCCGAGACAACAACGGGACCTGTCCAGTTGCCCAAACTTGTGATGCTGGAACAACGACTAGATATTTTCTCTAGCATTTCTCGTGATAATTTCTGAGAACTTTTACGATTGTACATGAGAGGCGCCAGATGATTGGGGTCATCTTTTTGATTGCTGGTTAAATCCGGACATTCTATAGATTCTTTTTTGGGCAGTGAAGCTATAGAATCAGAGATTTCATTATCATCTTGTCCTTCTTCATCTTCAATGGGAACTTTACGCATATGCCATTCTACCGGTTGCATTAATAACATGCCCAAAACTGCATGCGAATTTATGGCGGCCAAGACAGCTAGACAACCCCTGAAACCGTAGGCTTCCAAAAGTTTTTGCATAAGTACCGGATAGAACATAGAGCCTAAGCCTATTAAAGACTGAGCAAAACTCATCCACATGATGCGTTTCTTAACAAAATAATTGTTGAAAACGGTATAAGAGGTCGGCACGATTAAGCCAAAACCTGTGCCTTGTATCAAACTGAAAGATAGCAGTAGGGTAAAGGTGGAATTCACAAATATCTGGAACAAACAGCCAATAAAATAAAGCGAACCGCCAAACAAGCCTACCGTGCGCAAACCATAGCGATTGAATAGAGAGCCCGAAAATAAACCGGCAAAACTAAAGGCGCAGAAAAACGCGCTGGTTATAAAGCCAATGGCACTAGTCTCGGCACCAATGCTTTTCAGAAAGTCACCGAAAACCAAACCGAATGATGGTAAAGCAGCTAAACCGCTAATCTGTAAGATTTACGAAAATAAAAATTAATTTTTTTTCACTTTGTTTTTAATTTGTTATGGAAATACATACAAATGGCATAGCCATGCCTATGCACACTAGGATACCCCAGCCTCCATCTGGCGGTTCTAAACGCGTTCTTGCTTTCATTGTTTTCGTTTTCTTTTTAAAGAAGATTTGTCCTATTCTTACGAGTTATAAAATTCGAATGATTGTAATACATTTCAAAAGTGTTTTAACTGGGCAACAATCTAATCATTAGGCGGCAGCAGCATCTTTATTTGTTTACCGGGTGCCAAATGATAACAAAAGATAAAACACAATTATTACACCTTCCATATACAAAGACCACCAGTCAGCACACACGCAGGTATTTTTAGTTCTGTCTTTTAAAAGAGACTTTAAAAATAAAAAATAAAAAATAAAAATTAATTGAAAAAATGAATTAAAAGAGAAAACAAAACAAAGGCTTTGTGGTTCGGTTTTGGTTTATTAATATGCATTTGCATTTCCTTAAGATAAAGAAAGAAATTTAATGGAAATTATGTGTATGTAGGGTAAGGCAATTCATATTTCGATTTGGGTTAAAACATTTACAAGCTGGTTTTCAAATTTTTAATGTAACGAAATAAAAAATAGATATTTTTTTTTTAATTGTAAAAATAATGAACGAGTGTGTTGTTATATAAAGCCGTGTAATACTGAGGAGCTTTGTCCATTGAGTGCTACTCTTTCGTGATAAGAGGTGACTTTATCTGATATTCTTATGCTGCTGTTATTGTTATTCTCTTTGAGGATATCAAAGTACTTTCTGAATCAATTATTTGGTAAGGATACTGAAGCTTATTTAAATTCGAAACAATCATATTGAAAAATTGTTGTCTTTCATTGATTTCGAACCTGGTATTATTTGCTTTGTAATTAAAAACTTTACTCATTGCTGGTGATAAAAACCGGGATATGTGAAGCAAAAATGAACGTAATAAAGTAGCGCTGACTGTTCTTGACAAGACAATTTTGTTTACCGATTGAGAGGAAAATATTTGCCATGAATAGTCGTCGTTTTAAAGGAACCATCTTTAGTCAATAGGTGTGGAGTATGATTCTTTCAAGATATAGTTTCACACACATCTGTAGTGACTTGTGTGACGTTCCGCAGGTTTATTTCGTAACCTTTGTAGGTGAATAATTCACTTTTATTATCTCCATTTTTTTGCCAATATGCTGATTGCTTCTGTCAGAAAGATAAAAGAAAGAAGGATTAATAATGGATTATTAAAATGGCAACAATATATCCCTCAAAAAAGAGCATATTTGGTTTGAGTCTAACTGCGCTCAATAATTTTTTAAAATTATAAACAGAAATATTAAATTTTTGGTTTTAAACCAGATCCCTTATATGTTTACAAGGATTCTGATAGCCATCACTATTGGTCTGTATCCATTCAAACTGCTTAAAGTCTTGGACATACATCGTAGTCAGTGGCAATAACATTGAATTCTTTATTAAAAATCTTTATTCTTGGCCTACTTTTCATCTTTTCATTAAAGTTTATCAGCCAATATCTTTTTTTGTTTATCGAAATTTAAACCGATTTTCTACTGTTATTTGGAAAAAGTAAAATCTGTTGTTTAAAAAATCTGAATTATCGATAATACTTTCTACATTAAAAAGCGGTAGGGTTTTTATAAAGTATTTATGATGCCACCTATAAACATTTATTTTTAAAATTCTAAGTGCAACTTTTGGTATAATCAAGCCAACCATAAAAAGTATCTTTTATTATATTTAACAGATATGAAATTGTGCGTACATAATGAGTATGTATGTATGTACATATATACGTCAACTAAATCCTGCATGGTCTGCAAAAATGTTGTTTAAACGAGTGGTATCTGCTTGGTGTAGTTTTATAGTTAGGGATAAAAATTTACATACGTTTCAATAATATACAATTCAATATTTAATAAAAAGTCATTTAATTCTTCAAAACGTTTTATTCCTAAACTAAAAAAAACAATTGACATCTTTCAGTCAAGATTACAACCTAGTTTCTCACACCAACCATGTTGCGTGTGTTAATTTTATTAATGAGCGGCGAGAGCTATAGTTTGAAGTCGTCTCCGGAAAACTTTTGGTGGCAATTTTATTTTACTCTCAGAGATTTATCAGATGACTGCCGAGAGAAAGTAGCCGTTTTGTCCTAGTCTGAGCTAAGGTTTTAACCACGGCCTCACGTAGAGTTCACTACTACAGTAAATATAATAAAGTTAGTTACCTAGGTCTACCAACTACTGTTTTTTCAGACCAATTCCATGTTTTAAAAAACTATTGCATCTAATTGAAAAAACATACTGTTTCATTACTCTTGTCAGCGGCTGTATCTTTTTCTTTCTAGTCTTGTAAATAAATCATTTTAGGTGGCGGGTAAATCTAACCAAAGATAACAACAATTATTTAATGATAGTTATGATTATTATTATTATTATTTTTTTTATTTTTTGTGTATCATCATCATCTTTATGTCATACGGATAGTAAAGGGATTAAAAACATTTTATATAAACTTATACAAATAGAAACAAAAATATAAAATATCTATGATTATATACTCCTAAATTAAAGCATTAAAAGTCGTCGTGTGACCAGATGGATGTTTTAGGTCTCAAAACAATTACAAGCAATTATTTATAATAAAAAATTTTAAATTTTAATAATAAAAAAACGACACAATACTATAATCATGTTTATTATTATTATTATGTTATTAATTTCTAATTAATATAAAATAAAAACAAACAAACAAAAAGAGTAGATCAACAAGACTATATTATGCCCTACACAATCACACATTGAGTTTATTTATCGTTTTAGTAAAAGTAGGGCATCCCCTACTATTCGAAACCAGTGTAACTGGTTTATTGCCTTGAATTTCTTTTAAAAAAAAATATATTAAAGGATCCGAACCGGCACAAAGCCTTTTTACAAATTGAAAGCTAAAACTGGTTCATGCTAAACCTTAATTTCCATAACTTTCCTCACATATTTTATTTGTGAACTATATGCCTTCCTTATAGAATTGTTCGTCTCTGTAGATAAAAAACTGGGACATAAACTTTCAGAAGCTTCTATTGCATCAAATAAGATCAAGATTCTAAGTCGGGTCTCTATAAATCTTAGCTGAGCTCAAAAAGCGCCTGACGCTTCACTATTGATGTGCATGATCTAATGTTGTCTCAATAAAATAATTATTGTCATATTACCCCAGGTCATGGATGATTGCTGCATTGTTCCAATTATTTATAGTAAGGGTTCGTTTGAAGAATTTTTCCAAATGAATAAACTTTATTCCATAAACTATACAGTCTTCTTTTTCTTTTTTTTTAAGTGACAGTAAATACCTTTGCAATACACTGTGCGATGTACTGGTCGGTCAATCGGCCAAGAGAACTATCTAAAAATATGCCTCTTTTTGGCAATAAAATTAATTTAAAAAATTTTTTTTTTTTTTTTCCTCCAGGCACATTTCACTTGAGTTTTTGTAAACTTTATTCATTTTGCTTCTTTTGACACTTGAGTTTGAGTTTTTTTTTAACTTGAACAATCTAGACAGTCGAGTCGTTTGTAATGAGAGGATCCGTTGTTGTAGATACACAACTGAAGTATGTGTTTACCAGCAACCTTTTCCCAATAGATGTCCAGACCGCATATTTCATTAATGCAGCATAACGAGGGTGATCTAATTAATTAATAAAATTATTAAAATTATACCTGTATTCTAAAAGGAAGGTCGAAATTCGTTAATCGAGTTGTTAATGGCCAATTAAGTAAGTAAAGTCTTAAGTAAATATCTTGCTGCCATTAATAAGGACTTCCAACGTTGTCTGAACATGTTATTGAAGCTACAAAATAGATTACGAAATTTATTAAAATGGAATATCCTGACTCTCATTTATAAGGCTTTTTACCATCTTTTGCACAACGTCGAGAAGTTATAAAATAGAATACCAGTCCATACACGGCGTTAAGTTCCATTTGAAGTGAAGTATTTCTTTGACCGTATTGGTAGGGAACTTTGTTCATTCAGTCCTGCCCTTGCACAAGATGGATGATACTGCCTGATTTTCCTAGAAAGCTGTTGTTATTATTCTCTATGAGGTTCCAGCGAGTACACAATTTCTAGATGCTTTATTTAGAAGCCTCTTATATTCACATATTTACTGCATTTGTAGTTAAACATGACGTAATTAAACATGAAGTAACCTTAGTCTAATAGGTAGTGCGTTAGTTTATTAGACGCGAGCCCTTGTTTTCAACCCAAGCTCAGACATCTCCAACAAAACGAAACATGAAAAAATACTTCTGAATAGCAGATTGTCGTTTCTAGCAGATTATCCTATCGTACTGGTGATAAGCCTGTAATGCATTAGATCAATCTCCGACATATTTTACAAGAATTTTAAAACAGTGTGCCTTTATTCATTCGTATTATATTTTTTATTAATCTGTTTTTTGTTTTCTGTTAATTATACATAGTTTTCGGTTTTAGTTTAATAGTTTTCTATGTTAACAATTGTACATTAAAATTGCATAAGACACTTTTTCTTGTATATGTTGTATTCACTTAAGCTTAAGGCTTTTCTTTCATATCTTTTTTTTAATATATTTATGAATATGTTGTATTGTCCAGTTGACTGCCAATTTTGTTTTCTTAAAAATATCTTAATTTTTTAATGCTTTGTGATTAGATTTAATAAAATTTGGCCTAAAATGAACTTACATTACGAATCTTAAATTTACGTTTCACTACTAATAATTATTACAAGGCAATAGAATACTAAATTAGGATTTTTGTAAGTACAAGTACTGGCAAATAAGTTTTTATTACTAAAATTAGATAAGTTTTAATATTAGTAAAGCTTAAATATATAAAATTGCATGATGATAGCACGATCAATTAAAGGAAATTAAAAAAGAGAATAATAATAATAGAGGAATAAAATTTCTTGTATAATAAAAAAAAAACTTTCTTTTTTTTTTAAATTAAATCTCAGCTTTCAGTCAGTAGATTTTTTATTTCATAAATAAATATATAGTATAGGTGTATGTGTACGTGTATGTATATATAAAAAAAAAATCAATTGTTAATTAAATGAGAACAATACACTTTGTTTGGAATGATATAAAACGAGGATCAATTGAATTTTGAAAACAAGTTTTAAGAATTTTAATTTAAACTTTACAAATTAGCATCATAATAAAAACTTATTTAGGTTATATACAATATATTTATAATTAATAAGATTTAATTAACATATGTATTTGCCTTTTCTTTAATTAGTACTTTATATTATAAAAGAAATATTGTATATATGTTATATCGTATGATATAGAGTATATAGGAGATTTCAAGTTAAATTCTTTTTCAATTAATTTTTTATTTCTTTTCACCGATTTTCTGTTTTTGTTGAACAGATGTGTTCTACTTTAAAGTAGAATTTATTAAAGTGAGTTTATAAAAATATAAAAATTATTAGAATTCACTACTACACTGATGGAACTGCAAAAGCCTCCTAATTGAGAACATTTTCAAACTGAAACAGGAATAGGAAAGCTCTACAAGATATGTAAACAACAATGCATATTAACTTTTATCATTCAATTTAAAATATAGCCTCTGCATGTAAAATCATTCAGAAGAATATAATTTTGAACGGTTTTTCTTTAACTGCCAGTCGACGAAGTTTTCTGTAGGCCTTTACACTTTTAAAGATCAGCAGATAAAAGAATAACTATTAACAATTTGTTAATTTCATATTAGAATAACCTCTTGGTTTTGCAGACAAACTCCTTCCTTCAAAGAAGTCAATCTCCAGAAAAATCTGTTCGTTCAGTGTAAGTTGTTGGTAAAGTTCTGATGGTCATTAGGCCATTTTTCTATGAAGATTCAGCCCGAGAGTGTCCCTTACCATATAGCGAAATTGTAATTTTTAATGCAAGCAATACTTGATGATATGTAGTTCACACAAGTTTTGCAGACTAATGGATACGAAAGCGAACAAAACAATGCTGTATTTTGGCATTTCTGTTTCTACAGAGAAGTAGCTTTACGGATTGGTACGTCTTTCAGTCTGTCGTCACTGGGATATTTTCCCTGGAAAGTTCAGCTTGTGTGACATTCACTAAGTGCTTTCGCATGCCACTATTCAATTTTGTTCAACGATTCTTGTTTTACGATTTAATACGCTTAATTGTTTTAAGATCTAGCTATCCATGTTACATGAGGTTTGAGCGTCTCTTTCTTCTTTAGCACTCTGGATTATGCCATTCAGAGTTGATTGCATCAGCACCGTCCTATATAACGTACCAAGCAAGCATTGAACTGATTTCAAACCAAATGTCGATTGAAAAAATCTCACGAACTTCTGTAAAAATTTGGGGTTTATCATTTACAAATTTTTGAAGAGCTATTTTAAATTTAAATTACATTCACATAAACTGTAATAATATGAAGTTTTAAACGACAACGTTCAGTCTAAAATTGTCAAAAAAAAAAAACCGTCACAATTATGATGAAAATTCATTGAAAATTTCAATTAAACTATCATAAGCGACTCTTGCAAATTTCGCAAATTGAAAAAGAAACATAAACCTGAAAGTCCTATATATTATATAATATACACTGTATAAGTATATGCAGATTTTGTATATTTTGCTTAAAATAATTAAATTTTGTTGAACTATCACATACAAGTTCGTTTTGTTTTGTAAATTTATTAGTTACTAACTACTTTAACATTAAATACTATTAACTAAACTCGTACAATAAATACAAATAGATGTATGTATGTATGTATGTATGTATGTATGTGTTTCTATGTATACAAAAGTGTATTAACTTCAAAAGATCATATGATGGTAGAGGAAGAAATAAATTATTGCTGAACTTCACAAAAATGAAAGTAATAAGTAGTTGTCATCATTATCCTCAATATATTTTCTTTCCTTTTGTATTAAAAATAAGGATCGTTTCTAAGTATATGTTTATATGTGTATATATATAGTAGGTATATGTTGTAAATAGTATATAAATATTTATATAAAAATTAAAAATTGGTCTAACAAACATAGATTATTTATCATTATTACTACAATATTATTTAAATTCTTAACAGATAATAATTAAAAGTAAAAGTAAGTAGAATTAAAAAATAAAAAAGAAAAATTTATAATTAAAACTACTATTGTTTGTAAGTAATATCGGGAGCATTATTATCTGTTAAAGCCACAGCTACTGCAGCCATTTTGGCTTGTTTGCGTTGTTGTATGAATTCAATTAAATATTCAATGGACCAGGCCGCACCACATAGAAAAATGCAAACGCTTTGAGCGTGTATACATATAGGATAACTATTGGTAACATCACGTATTAGTCCTATACGAGAGAGAGAGAGAGAGAGAAAAGGTTAAACGTTTAAAAGCTAGTCTCTTACATGCTGCTATCAAAATATTTACCAATTAAAGGACCAAAACATATAACAAATACTGCTTTACCCACTAAATGCCAACCAAAGGCTGATGGTAGTTTCTCCAGAGAACAGTACTCAGAAACTGTAAGCGTAAAATTACTGAGTGCTGAACCTCTGAAGAAACCACATATCGACAGCCATATCATTAACTGAGTCCATTCCGTTTGTTCGGCCATAACTAAAGAAAACAATTTTTTTTTAATTTTAAAATTTAAAATTTTCTTTAAAATTATAAGCAAAGCACACTTACTTGATCTTGTGATGGCTACAAAGATAATGGAAACCAAAAACACGGTACGTTTTTTAATATTCGTTCGATCGAATATGGGCGGCAATACAATACGTGCTGCTATATCGGTAATAGCAGTTATGGACAGACAATAGGCCACATCGGTTTTGTTGTAACCCAAATTGGCAAAGAAGAATGGTGTTACCATTTTGAAATTCATTTCGGCCACATAGAATATTGACAGGCCAAATAGAATATTAAGGAACATTTTATCTTTTAGCAGATCCACATCCATAAGATCAGCAAAACGCGCCCAAAAACCAGGTTTCTTTTCAGCTTTCTTTTCTGCAGCTGCTGACTCATTGGCTTTTTCCAGTTCGGTGGGTTTCATTTTGATAAAGGAATCACGATGAGCATTACTAAACGCTCCTGTTGCTGTGCTTACTCTTTTCAATTCACGATCATTTTGTTCGAATTCATCATCGCCTACATTCATGTGCACTTGCAATATGGAACCGGTGAAATCCATGTAGGATAGATTGGAGGTTACAGAATGTTTGCGATTTCTTAATGTCATAGTGACATCAGTATTCGAGTGATAGCCATTAGCTGCTGTCTGCACACCGGCCAGTGACATGATGCGCGGGAAGGTAGGTCTTTTCGGTAGACCCAAACGGGAGCCCACCATGGTGTTCATATTCATTTCCGAGAAATTCTTTCTCATTTGCTGTTGCTGATGATTGTGTTTGTTAAACAGTAGTGTATTCATTTCGGGTAGAGCATCTTCTTCTGTGCCGTCCTCTTGGATAACTTTAAATTCCGGCGGAGCTGTTTGGGGGGCTATAACTATCATTTCTTCATCGACTTTTTCGTCTTTCATATGCCACTTGGCAGGTTGCAGTAACACGGAACCCACTGTGGCATTTAAGGCTATACCCGCCAACAATAAAACAGCTCCACGAAAACCAAAAGCTTCCAATAGGATTCTTACCAGCTGAGGCATTATTAACATACCTAAAGCGGTGCCAGCCATGGATAAACCCACTGCTTGGCCACGTTTGTGTTTAAAATAATGATTTAATGCTACAAACGCCGCAGAAGTTGCTAAACCCACGCCAATACCATTCAGAACACCATAGGTGCCTATAATATGGGCCATACTTGCCGCCGGGCTTGTGCACGCCAGACCCAAGGCACATAGTATAGAACCGGCAATGGCTACTTTACGATAGGAGAACTCTTTTAGCAGGGGGCCTACAAACAGGCCCGAAAAATTCATGCATACATCTAAGGTACTAATAATCACAGCTGCACCAGTGGTACCCACATCGAGATCACGTAATAAATCACCGAACAATAAACCAAATGATGGTTCTATTGAACGTGTGGCTAACTGTAAAGAAAAGTAAAAACAAAAACAATCAAACAAATTAGTTTATGATTTAAAAAGGGTGGGGCGATTAGTTTTTATAGAGGCATTATAAAGATTCTCGACTTTTGATTTGTGGCCTTATTTATGATAGTTTTTTAAAACTTGTATGCCCTACACCATCAAGTAGATTAATTGTTCTGAATAGAGTATTTTCGATTCTAAAATCCTTCTTTTCTCAAATATTCCCTTAGAAATTCATTATTTTGTAGAACCATCATAGGATGGACCTTGTCTATAAGTTATCAGCCTATAATTGCCTGAACTGTAATATAAAACATAATCGTAGGGTGCCATGGGATACGACTTGCTTTCAATATACGATATTTCAGCAATTTATTGTATTATTATCATATTATTTTACAACTTTTAATTGTTTTTCTTTTTTTGAAAAATTTAAAAAGAATTGTGATTAAAAGCGATAAAGAATAAAAACGAAAACGATAAAATCAATGAAAACAAAACCTTTAACAGTTTCAACTGGTTCTTATAGACCAATTTTCTTCTGCTCAAGTACTTATTTATCATTTTTTATTTATTTTCTTCTTTTTTTTCTGGGTCAAAGTTAAAACTGCCTATAACTGGTTGCTATGCCCAAACTGACCAATTGCAAGTGCTTATGTCAACATATTGATTAAATCTATAGATTGGGTTTTTTAAAGGGGGTTATAAAAAACTTGAAAAAAATGGGTCGATTTAGTGAATTTAAAGAATTTTTTTCAATCGTTGCGTTTTGAATACCCTATAAAAAATCATATTGAACTTCAAATTTAAATAGTGAATAGGTAGGTAGTAAGAAAATTTGAAAGAGATCCCTGGGTTTCAACCAGGGATCTTGTGGTTATCGGCAACCACCTAAGCCATTAATTAGGCTTGTTGTGTTATACAATTTCAAACTACTTGTTTTCTATTATTCATGTCTACAGCTACAACAACAATAAACATCTTATCCTCTTTCCTTTGTTCTTAGTCTTCATCTGTTTAGGGGTACTGATGGTTGTTTCTCTTGTAAATGCTTGAATGGCTTCTATATTCAACAACCATAAATGATTACTTTAAGGTAACTATCTTGATGGTAAGGACGGTATTTTTCGCAAATTTTTCCAATGTAGTTGATACTAGCTACAGTAGGTTTCTTTACAAGCGCCTGCTCCAAATATTGCAGACAAAGTAGAGACCGTTACATCTTTGCAGCTCTCTAAACTCATAATTTAGATTCAAGAATCGTACACCCAGTATTCCTAAAAAAACCAGCAACATCTTTGCAGCAACGCGCTTGTTTCCGGATGTCTACTTTAGTTTACTACTTTAAGGATCGTAGATCGTGTCACAAAGCATCTTACTATCTTTCTATTATTTTCTTTGTTTCGATTAATATTTATTAATTCAGCTAAGCAGGTGATTGGTTTACTCTAACATATTCCAGAATGATAGAGTTGCCACCTATGTTTGCATAGAAATAACGTGTCATGTCAAAATCAGCTGTATGTAGTGATGACATACTACTAGAAGTCACCGTGGCCTAGAGTAGGTAGTATGTTGGTTCGACCTCTCGAACGAAATGAAATATGGGAAAATATTTCTTGCCATGAAAAGTTTCTTAAATATCTGTCGTTCAGAGTCGACTTGGACTGAAGGGTTGTAATAAACAATTAAGTAATTGAATAAGGTGAGATACTTTTTTTTTATAGCCTACTAATCTTTTTCGAGAGGTTACTCTATGCCAGAGTTGTAATTTATTTGTAATCTATTTACGAATAATGTATTTGGAAGATTTGCTCAAAGTCAGTTTCTTCAACTAGTCTGTCTTCTGGGGTCCAGTGAGTACAGATTAAAATGATAATATCACGCTAGAGGCTCATGCTTATACTATCCTATGCATAAGAGTCTATATTGTATTAATGTTCACTGGCCATACCGTCATTAGCTTGTACTTAACAATTTCCGTGAGTGTATAAATTTACGACAAGACTACTATAAAATGCTATCAATTATCAGCTTTTGGTATGCACGCTACAAATTTGTCACAATTTATCAAAATGCTTGCCCGCATTTTAGTCTTTTTAATAAATTATTGAATCAACAAAAGAAAATAAAATTAAAATAAATTATTTAATGACAGTCTAACTGTCTAAGCAAACATTCAATGATGTTGCCAATTAAAAATATGTTCATTCATTGAATGAGTGCTACGATAAAAGAGGGAACATATCTCATGATTGTATTTCATATCATGTACTTGCATTTTGACAAAGTTTAAGTGAAAAAAAGTTTTCTCTGATATATTTTCATCGTAATAGATTTGAAGTAGAAGAAGTTAACATATTTCTTATCGGCAATAAAATGTTCGTCGTCGTCATCATCATCACCGAGAAACAACTCAAGTCAGTCAGTAAGCAAAGTAATCAAACTGTCAACTTAGCAAAAAAAAAACGCAGGCATAAGAAAGGAAGTGAGCAAATAAGTTTGAAGAATGATAACAAAATATTATGGTTTTTTCTCTTTTTGGTGATTACGTGCTAAATTTTATGATTGACTGACTGCGCAAAAGTTTAAAGCCCATTTATCTACTGCTCAATAATTGGCCTTTAAAATTGATTATATTTTGTGTATGATTTTTTTTTCTCTCTTCTTTTATTGTTTATTTGTTTGAATTGACAAACAATTATTGCGCAATTGATAGTAGATTGTCCATAATTTGCAAAGTGTTGTTTATTGAAAAGTGAATTTATGCGTGTAACTGTTAAATGCTTATGACAGTTATAATAAATAACTGTACTATTTAATAGAAGTAATTTTTTGTTTTATAATATTGTATAAAAGGGAAAGTACCCTGTATCTTGTTGAATTGAAATTTGAAAGCTTTTTAATTTTAATATTCGAAATTGTTCATGAAAATTGTCGAAATTTTGTGGATTTGTACACAAAGACTGTTTGGATAGCAGGTTTTATAAAGTGAGAGCAGTTTTCGGCCAATTGGAGGTATCATCTTATATCAAACGCCGAGTTATTCTCAACCTGATTTTCTTATAGGAGCATTCGGATGTTTCTTTCTGCGACCTCACTTCAGAATTGTTTGAAAAAACTTTTTCTGAGATATTCTCCTTCAATCATAACGAGTGTGTGAACTTATTTATATCGCTTCAGGTGCTTGTCGGGGATGAATTCTTCCCCCCCTTCATATTTACGGTAGTAATCGATCAGTTGCTTCGTATCAGTATAGACTGCAAAATCCTAACAGTTAATGACCTAACTTATGCTGATGATATGCCGTTGAAGAAAAATCACATACAAAGCACACTAAACAACTTACAAATATGGGCTGAAAAATATTATTTGGGAATTAACGCCAATGAAACAAAAACTATGAGAGCAAACAACTCTCGCAGCAGCCACATTCTTCTCGAGGATTTAATTACAAGGCAAAACGTGCATTTGCAAGCTTTCAAAAATTATGGTCAAAATATGGATATTCGATGCGAATTCGGAAATAACGAACAATCTGCAAGATTTCATTAGCAGCTGCCTACGAGCTATTCTTTCCATATGGTTGACCCATGACAGGATTTTCAACTCGGAGCTTTACAGGATATGTAGATATAAAGACCCCCATTGGATTACGAAAAACCTACAATACAGCCCAGGACTCTAATTCGCACAAAGCGATGATGATAATTTTCCTCAACGCAGATGGTACATGGAGTCTCTTTCTCAATTACCGCAAGGTAATTTTATTTGCTTGTTTGATGTAGTAGAAGTTAGATACTAGGAAACCCCCACCTGATCATTATTTAATTCTCCCTTTCAAGATGTTCTTGCTCTGGATGTCCTAGCACAAACTGTAATGAATTGACGAAAATGTAAAAAAAAACATTTCATTGAAGATTTTTAAAACACTTTTTTGTAGCAATGCAAGCGTATTTTATTACTTTCAGGTTAGCGATAATAAAATGATTAGGATTATTTATAGACATACATTAAATATTTATTAATTTATGCATTTATAACGAGTATGTTTATTGAATAAGTACTCTCTGCATAAACAATTATTGAGGAAAACATCGCGTGACTATAATTTCACACCCTTAGTGCTAAAAATCTCAACTAATTTTGTAGAAAGTTAATGGAGGAGTTTGTTTATTTATTTTCACTAATTAGAGTAATTTGAATAAAGTTTGTTAGGTAATCGACAATTAGCGTGAATCTTTTTTTTTCCGTAAATTCAAAATGAAAAAAAAAATGAAAGAAAAAATTGCAAATATTGTATGATGAGTTTTCAATATTTAAAATTAACACGCGTGATTTGTTAAACCAATTTAATAATAATAATGAGAAACATATATGTATATACACATTGTTTGTATACAAAATATATATTTACATATTTATATATGGTATTTGACTGTCAATTGTGACAGCAAATGTAAATATTTTCTTAGAATTTGAAAATTTTCTTTTGTATTTCCAACGTATTTGTTGCCAGCTAACGAATTAATTGTTGACATAACGTTGTCGAACATCAAATAAAAATATTTTTTATTTGTTTTAAAAATTAATACTGAATCATAACAAGATGACTTTGAATTTGAAACGATTTCCAACCATGCATTGTTTTTCTCGAGTGTATCAGCATAACCCAGTAAACAAAGCTTGAGAAAGTTATTGTGTGTTGCCAGGTTCTAAATGAAATAAATCTGTTGCCGTTTAATTTTTATTTCGCGTGTTATTGTTGTAGTTGTTCTCAATATTTATTTATTAGAATTTCTTATTATTATTATTGTTATTATGCTTAAATAATTATTGTTATTATCAGATTAACTGCCATTTTCAAGTATTTTATGTACAACATGCGAAATAAACAAAACAATTTTAATTTTTTTTTTAAACAAACTTGTTGATTTTGTTTTTACTTTTTAAAACATGATTTCTGTTTTGTATATAACATATAGTAATAATTTAATATTAATTATCTTATTTTGCCAATAAATCAACAAAATTGTTCAACATTTATTGGCGTTAATTGAAACTTTGATTATCGCCTTTAGAAATGTGGATTTTTGTTCAAATATTTTCGATAATCATTCACAATGAAAAGAAGAAAAAAACGAAAGATATTTAGAAGAACTTTGTATTAAGATAACAATAACCTCAAGGGTAGTAACAAAATATTGAAATAAGTAAAAATATTTATATTGTACATACATATAGTAGAGAGCAGAAGTGAGTACATGTCGATGTACTATTTACTTCAATTTGTATAGAAATAAATTAACATATAAGCCAACACTAAACTCTAAAAATACCAAACAGGGCTATCTCATAAAACCAGAAAAAAACAACGTCTACTCAGTTTTGCACCCATGTATTATTTAAATAAAGTTTTTGTTACTGAAAAAGATTTTTACAAGTGTGCTTGCCTAAATATTAGAGCAAGAAAAACAATATTATGGCATACAATAGAATAAAGAACATGGTTAAGATATATCAACATGTAAGGATACTTTACTTCTTGAAGCGTTGGATCCATTACAAATATTCCGTGGACCCATCTGCATCATTTTATGGTCATAAGTGCCTACTCTGGGAATAAATTAATATGTCAATAGGATGACAACTTTGTACTTTTATACTCAATTTACCATGTACTCATTTATGCTCTTAAACTGTATCTATCATATACATATGTCTGGAACCTCAAAATACAGATACTATATATAAAATATTTTAATTTTTTTTCTAATATTAATAAAAAGATAAATAAAAATAATTCCATTTCAATATCCTATAAATAAAATAAGATATTATTAATACCATGATAAATACCTTAATAATAATTGACAAAAAAGAGCAAAAAAAAAACATGAAGATTAATTGCCATGAAAAATTAGGCAATGATATAATAAGAGGTGCGAAAAATCATCGAATTAATTTGGGACACGTGTAATAATTTTCCTTGTATAGGTTATATACACATTATATTAGCTTATTAGATTAACAACAAGACCTACATAAATAATTATTTTTTATGTTAGGCCAAATAAAAAAACGTATGTGGTCTGTTTGGCAAATTTTTAATTTTTTTTTATTGAAAAATTACTTTAACCAAATAACGTTCAGAAAAGTTATCGCTATAATAAAAGTTTTCGATATAATAGATTTTCTATAGAAAACTTATCGATATAATAAATTTTCTATAAAATGTTATCGATATAATAAATTTTCTATAAAAAAGTAATCAATATACTATATATCTGTGGAAAAGTTATCGATATAAAAAATATTCTACAGAAAAGTTATTCGATATAATATTTCTATGGAAATTAACGATATTATAAATTTTCTATAGAGAAGTTATCGATATAATAAAAGTTTTCGATATAATAAATTTTCTATAGAAAAGTTATCGATATAATAAACTGATCTATCATATACATATGTCTGTAACCTCAAAATACAGATTACTATATATAAAAATATTTTAATTTTTTTTTCTAATATTAATAAAAAGATAAATAAAAATAATTCCATTTCAATATCCTATAAATAAAATAGAGATATTATTAATACCATGATAAATACCTTAATAATAATTGACAAAAAAGAGCAAAAAAAAACATGAAGATTAATTGCCATGAAATTAGCAATGATATAATAAGAGGTGCGAAAATCATCGAATTAATTTGGACACGTGTAATAATTTCCTTGTATAGGTTATATACACATTATATTAGCTTATTAGATTAACACAAACCTACATAAATATTATTTTTTATGTTAGGGCCAATAAAAAACGGTATGTGGTCTGTTTGGCAAATTTTTAATTTTTTTTATTGAAATTACTTTAACCAAAATAAACGTTCAGAAAGTTATCGATATAATAAAAAGTTTTCGATATAATAGATTTTCTATAAAAAACTTATCGATATAATAAATTTTCTATAGAAATGTTATCGATATAATAAATTTTCTATAAAAAGTAATCAATATACTAATATATCTGGTGAAAGTTATCGATATAAAAAATATTCTACAGAGTTATCGCGTATAATATTTCTATGGAATAACGATTTATAGATTCTATAGAGAGATTATCGGTATAATAAAAGCTTTCGATATAATAAATTTTCTATAGAAAAGTTATCGATATGAATAAAATGTTCTACAGAAAAATTATTCGATATATAAAAAGTTTTCGGATATAATTTTCTATAGTAAGTTATCGAATATATAAATTTTTCTATAGAAAAGTTACCGATATAATAAATTTTCTACAGTAAATTATCGATTTAAAATTTCTATAGAAAAGTTTCCGATATAATCAATTGCTTACAGGAAAAATTATCGATATAATATTTTCTTACAGAAAAGTTATCGCATATAAAAAATTTTGTATAAAAAGTTATCGATATTAAAAATTTTGTATAGCAAAGTATCGGTTTACAAATTTTTAAGTAGAAAAGTTTACCGGTTTAAAGTTTTCTTCACAAAAGTTATCATTGTATTATTATTATTATTTATTAAAAAATTAATTTTATAAAAAAGTTATCGATTTTAAAAAAATTTCTCTACAGGGAAAAACCAAAAAATCTTAAGATAAAAAGATATTTGTTGCTACGTCAATTACAACAGTGTTATTTTTTTTAAATTATTTTCTCATTGAAAATCGATAACATGTGTAAATGCAAATATTGATTTTTATTTAAACTGTAAATAAATACAATAGTTTATAATACAATATTTGCAAAATTGATTACAACCGGTTATAAAATGTTTAATTAAGTTATAAGCGAATGGATTGAAATTTATTTCCTTTAGCTGCTGTCTAGACGAAAATGTGTAAATAAGCCAACAAACATTTTTTTCTTTGCTTAATGCAAAAAAAAAAAAAATCGATAATTTTTTCTGTAGTGTAATCAAATCGGTACAATAATTAATATGCATGTACGTGAGATTTTTAAGTTTAAAATATAATGGATCACGCCTTACCCCAACACATGATGTTAATCACCTGACTTGTAATATTTGGAATATTACGTTACGTTGCTTTAAAAACGAATATGGATTCGGGGTTGGAAATATCGAAATAGAAAAGATTTCTTTTATATCATATTTATTTATTTAAATAGACACTTTATTCAAATTTAACAACACTCTTTAAGTGTTAACAAGATTCTATTCTGCTTTCGCTCTAATAATTTTCGGTTTGGCCAATTCTAAAGTTCTTCTTTGCAATAGTCCTGTACTCGGTAGATAGGTGGTTTCACCTCCAGTGTGGTGAGTTGCTGTTGTTGTAAAACAAGAAACACTGTATAATTCATGGATTTTTATGGTTCTTAGATTAGAAAGTCAATGTCATAGGATGTGTTCTAAGTCGACCAATGTGTTTTCTATACTATACTACAAATAAATATAACAAATAATAGCACAGAAAGTTTTGAATTTATTGTAAATTGGCATTGAAAAATTCAAAATAAGCACGTTTTGTTCGATAATAAATTTTTATTTTAAAATATTAAACGTTAGAAAAGGTATTTAAAAAAAAAAATTAAAAAAAAAAAAATTCATTTTATTTCATAATTAGTTTTTTTTTTAGTCATTAAAACATACATATTTGTTCATTGGGTTATTTATTTAACACAGTAGTAGATTGCACGTGTTGAAAACACCTTTTTTCCGCCTCTGTGTCTGGTTTGGTCTTTTTTGATTTTTGTCGCTAAGAGCATAGGCTACGTGTGGTAAATAAGTATTCCTACGCTTGGTTTTAATTTCCTTTTTCGGCATTTTATTTAATTACAAAGAGAATTTCTTATCTCTTCTGCTTGAATAATTTTTGTTTTGGTTAGAATGAAAGGGAAATCAAATTGTTCTATATTTAATGCAATATTTTAAATTAATTTTTATTTACATTCATACACACAGACGTACAGTATAGTATATGCAAATATCACACAATATTTGAATTTCATTATTGTATTATTTATTTGAAAATAATATGAAAACCCAATATAAAGAAAGTAAATTTAATAAGAAATAATTTCAAGTTATGGTGTTAATTTAATTTTTTTACTATATTATGTACATACATACATACATATGTATGTTATCGAATTAATATTTACTTTTATTATCAAACTTGCCATATTTTTGCATTCTTTATTGATTTTTATTGTATTGTGATGTTCTAAGTGAGAATTTGATAGCAACTGCACTATATTTATGTACATCTAATGCAAAAAGTAATGCTAAAGATCAGAAATTATCTTAAATGATTAAAGTTGTTACTTTTCTCTGTCATGTGAGCGTTCAATGCAGAATGAGACCCAGATTAGGACAGTTGCTTACAACGCGCAGCAGAATTCTACGAAGAGATCTACAAATGAATTAAGCTACCGGATTTCACTGTGTTACCCGTTCGGATATTATGAACGTAACAACCATATAAACACAGAACTGACTAATGCAAAAATCTGATCAATCGACATTGCAACATATAGTGATCTAACTTCCTAGGATTAGCATTTATCTCAAACCATAACAAAAATCAACGATGGCCTATACAGAAACCTTCTGCTGTTTATGGATAACGACAGAGGACTTTTCCATGTTTTTGCAGTCCCTACAAATGAACTCAGGAAGATCTAGTGACTAGTAATCACACTGGTCGCCGGAGTCCAGTACGTAGGGTGTTAGTTTATGAGAAGCGAGCGCGAGATTCAACCCTAGGTCAGATAGAAATCTAGGTCAACGATGGCCTATACAGAAAACTTCTGCAGTTTATGAACAACAACAGAAGAATTTTCCATGTTTTACATACCTACAATACATACAAATTACCTCAGGATGATCTAGTGACTGGTAATCACACTGGTCGTCGCAGTCTAGTAGATAGAGTGTTGGCTTATGAAAAACGAGCCCGTGATTCAAACCTAGGTCAGCTTGAACTCTAGGTCAACTATGCTATCCAATGATGGGCCTATACAGAAAACTTCTGGTGTTTGTGGATAACGTCAAACGAGATCTCTATTTTTTTGCAGTCGTCATAAAAGACCTCAGTAAAACCTAATCACACTCGTCGCCGCAGTCAAGGAAGTAGTGGGTTGGTTTATTAGAAGAGAACGCGTTGTTTAACCCTGGCTAACGAAGTATGAAAAAATATTTATCAGGCCACTTCATCTCAGTAGTCTTCGAAGAAAAACTCTGAGAGAAAAAAAATTGCAATGAAAAATTTAAAAAATCTATCGTTTGGAGTTTAAAATCAACTCCGACTGTAGTTCCTCCTGTCACTCGTAAATAAAATTAACACACACAACATGCATGGTGTGTGCAAACAGGTCGTAATCCTCACAAAAGGATTGTAATGATCAAGTAAAACCTTAATTAGATCCCTATTGTTTGTTATGAGCTTTTCGGACAGGGATTATTACAGAACTACATGGAAAGGCCATATCCGAAAGAGAGCAACAGAAGGTAGAAGTTAATGTTACTGGAATATGCTCTATAGTCTACTAGAATAGAGGAGTGTACATATGTTCTTGCTAGCATATATCCTTCTAACTTTTATCTTAAAAGACGTAGTGTTTGCATAATTTTTGGACATCAGGAAAATACTCAAGAAGCTTGTTTAGCATCACTATAAATTCCTTGAAAAGAGTTGTCATCGGTGACTAGTAAAAGAAGAAAGGGCTCTTAAGGCTCAAGAGATGGCCACCAACAAAACGTTCCATACATAATTATGGAATGGATTAGCATATCAAAGAACCACAAATAGCATCTTGAATTTAGACCGCAGGCAGGTCCCCAATACTTTTTGGCACTTGTATTGCCACCTATTTCCAAAAATGCAGAATAAATACATAAATCCTAATTGTCTTACGACTGCAATCTTGTAATTTCGTGTTAAGAGTGTTATCGTCTCTCTACCATCTTTATATCACATCTCATCCAATAACCGAGGATACATAACAGAGTTATTGACATTTAAAAAATGCATTCCTTCCCACTGTACATTGTAGTTGTCATTGCACAAACAAATTGTGACATTTTTTTAAATTAATTTCGATTAAAAAGTGCTCATAAATAATGCTGGGATCACATGCACCATCCACCATTGAAAAAATCAACAAAAATAATAAAAAAAAATGAAAAACATACAAGAAACAAAGTTCAATATACGAATCGTGTCAATTGAATCCAGTTATCGGGCGCATGATCATCATGTGACTTATCGAAAGCAATTGTTGTACACAGAGAGAGAAAAAAAGAAAAACATGTAAGCAATCAATTTTTCTTTAAGCTCATCTAAGAAGCAGATTGCATAAAAAAAAAAAAAAAACAGACAGGGAGCGACATAAATTCATCAATTTATTTCAGTGCCTTTCTGCCATCAATGGTTAAAATGCAGAGAAAACAGGAAGATAAATGAAGACGACAAATATTTAACAACTTTGGGAAGGCGATAACATTTTCATTTGCTCATGGTGCTTTCCTTTGATTTGCTTTGCTTTTCTTATTGTTATCGCTCTAGTTGTTGCCATTATATGTGTGTACGCCACTCAATTGTTTCGTTCGTATCATCAATTTGTAATCTACTGTTGCTTTATTTATTTACTTGATATGTGAATATTATTAGTTTGGGGAAAAAATTTATTCTCATGTTCATTATGAAAAAAGTTTTATTTTTAGATTAATTTCTGTTGACTTTAAATATTTAAAGGAAAGTGCTAAACAAACCGTGCCACTACTGTATTTGTGAAAAACTAATGCAAACTTCATTACTTAAAATTAAATTCTAATTTTAAAATACATTTCCGAATGAAGTCGTGCATACATGGTTGCTAATTAGCAAGTTGTTTAAATGCTGGAAAAATTTCATTTATTAAATTAAAAATTCTGTGTTGTATTGGTGTTGTTGTTGTTTTGTATTTCAGACTGTAGAATGGAATATTTTTTAAAATACACGATTAGTCATTGAAAAAATATATTAATTTATCGTATAAATAAATATCAGGTCATCCAACAGGGATTTCCGAATTTTGACTCTTGATAACGACCATATGTGTGAAGCTAAATCTTTAAAAGACCATAAACAACGACATGTGTTCGCTGAATGGACTCTGTAACAGTTGGCAGGTGACCTTAATTTTCATCGAAAACTGATTCGCGTAAGACTTAAAACATCCAATGCATCCTGAAAAAGTCACTGTTTAGTAAGGGTTTTGGACATCAGTTCATATGCCTTTGAGAACGACGATAATGTCCAGCACTATAGATTGATGATTACCAACATGTTTTGGCTTGAATTGGATGATTGGATGCACACCAACGACATGAGGTTTCAACAGAACGGCTCTATGTGCCACACAGCTCATGCCTCTGCACAAGTGATTTAAGGGCATGGTCATCTGACATGGAGGTAGTATGAACTGACTACCAGGACTTGACCTCGTTAGAATTATTCTTGTGGGTTTTCTTGAGTCGCAAGTATATGCGGATAAATTACAATCCACAGCTGGTCGTTTGAGCAAACATAATCCAAGTTATTGGTCAAATTTAGGTTGATTTCTAAGTCAAAATGATGGAAACTTTGACATTATGATGCGTTCCACCAAGGGGAATCGTGGCAAACATTAGAACGATGTTATATTTCACACATTATTGCGTGATTGGTCTCTTAAACGAATAAAAACTTTTGATGGTATCTCACACACGCTTTGTTTTATTTGAGTTTAAAGTAATGAAGCACTTAATAAAAGACCTTAATATGGACCAAGTAAACTACCTGAGAGTTATTGTAAAACAGCTTGTCAAGTGGAGATCTCATTTATATTTAGAAAATTTGAAAAGGGATTTGAAAATATCACTTCATGATGTTAAACTCAGCTATGGAATAGAAGCGAAAATTGAGATAAGACAGGGTTGCGTTATTTAATATCGTTTTTAATGTTGTCATAAATAACGAACAAGAAATCTCCAGCGGAATACGGTACTATGACGGCAACATATACGTTTCTTGTCAGATATGTTCAGCGACTATAAGACTTATCGACAGTGAGAGCTGAATTGAAAATTAAATCGAATTATTGAAGAAATTTATTAGAAGAAAAAAAAACAAGCCAGTATAATATTTTTTCCCTTATCCAATAATAGTATTTCTACTCAGCTGTCTCCTTGTGTTTTCTAGCACTGAATGTGCCTTGTATTGTAGTGTTGTTCATGCATAATTTGCGTCACGTGATGTAAACGAAACGTAACTCTGGCATTAAAACAACTACTGGTTCAAACCAGTCGCCCAGCCGCAGTGTTTTACTAAGTCATTCAGTCATTCAGTTAGTCAACATAAACTTTAAAACAAAGACTAATACAACAACAACAACAACAACAACAGCAACAGAAATATAACACTCATAACTATCGGAAAAGCACAATTTTTTTTACATTTAAAATGGCAAACAACTACAACAACAACATTAATAAGAAGAAAAAGAAAAAAAACGAAAGAAAAAACATTGTGGCTCGGCAACGGACATGCTGCTCAGTGAGTCGGTTCTTGAACTTTAAAATGTCAACAAATGAAAACAAAAGCCACAATTTTTTTGAAAATCAAGAGAGGAGAGGAAAATTAAAACCGGTTTGAGATGAGTACGTATTTATGTGTGTGTATGGAAGTGTAATAACAAATACATTGATTTAGAAAAAACAACAAACATAACAAACATAACAAACATAACAAAAACAATAAAGAAAAAGACACAAGTAAACTTGTAAGCAAGCAATACTAAAACAATGATTTTGCAATTGTTTACACACATACACACACACACACTCTCGCAAACGAAACGAAATAGAAACAGAGAAGAGAAATCATTGTTGTGTGAAAATATGATTTTGTAATGTTTTGTTTGTATTTTAAAATACTGTTGAATTATTTACAACAACAAAGATTTTTCTAGATTTTTTTTTTTTTGATTTTAATTCAAAAATGTTGACAACTTGTCTTGTGTTTTAGTTTCCGATTTTTATTCAATTATAACAGTTTCTGTTCATTTTTCTTCATTGTATTGTTACTGTGTTGTTAGCGGGGGTCAATGTTTTGTTGTAGTAACACATGTTTTACAATTATTTCTCTTTGAGGTGTATATGTCGATGTGAGTGTTGTGTGTTGAGTAAGGTTTACCATATAAAGGTGAGCACGCGTTTGTCACATGTTCAATAGCAACATACACACACACACACATAAAAAAAACATTCAACAACCGTTTGATGTTTGAACGTAAATAGACAAACGATTATTGTTCGAAGCCAGACTTGGGAATAATCAATTTAAATTCAAACCGTTACCGTACATGTACGTACAACCCCATTTAACTATTAAAACGTGTGTACTTTTTTTCTTTCTTCTACTATACTTGATTTTAATTGGTAAACTATTGGATTTCATGACACTCAACCACCATTTGTTTTTGAACTTCAGAATTGTGTTATTGAAGAAAAACAATAAATAATTATTAAAAAACGTTTGTTAATTTTGCACGTTGTTATTTTCAAAAGCAAAGTAATAAAAATTTAGGGAAAAAAATTCAAACAAAAAAAGTTATTAAAACAACTTAACTTGAAACGAAACCTGAATTTCAATCGTTCTTACCAATATTTTATTTATTTATTGGTAATATTGAACTTTAAATTTGCAAATACTATACTCAGGGTGATACTTAGATACACAATAAGAATATTTACAAGAGCGTTCTTTTTTTTCTTATAAATTCTGTAAACAATTTAAAATTCAAATTTATTTTTACCAAAATGGTGAAATTAATGTTTATGTTTAATTCATATTGTTTAGCAAATAATTTATGTATTCTTTCTTATTTCTTGTTTCGAAAAGATTCCAAACAACAGCAATTTCACCATTTCAAATCATTAATTCATCGCACTTTATGACGTCATTAATAAAATGATGTCAATGTTCTCTCTTTTTGTGCTGCAAGAATTTAAATAAAATTGATAAGCAGCACCAGTACATCAAGAAAACATTGTAGAACTAAAGAATATACACACATCCATACATATTTTGTTTGTACAAACAATATGCAATGCTGATGCAATAGTTTCCAATATTTTCGATATGAGCAGTGTTTCGGCGGTGCTTGTTTCAAAGGTATTAGGTTAGCTTAAGTTAGCGGGTAGCGTGTCGTTCACAGGCCATATGGGCCATTGTGTTACCCTCTGTGGAAAAAGACCCCTTACTGGTACCACGAAAGTCAGGAGCCCCTGGAACCTCGATTCCAGCTTGGCTGTTGGTGCGGCCCCTTTTGGGAGCATCTTGGTGGCTGTGGTTTGGACCAACATCGCGTGAAGAGTCTAGTTAGTAGGCTTGGTGTGGAGTTAAATTCTCAACCGTGTGCTGTGACCCAAAGATCGGAAGGAGTTTTAGATAGGCTCCGCTCCTAACCAAGGGGGAAGTCATCTCCAAATACATGGCTTCGAAAATTGGTACTCAGGTGTAGCAGTCTGTTACATTTGGGGGCTTTGGTGGACTCATTGTATTTCACCCTGTGCGAAGAGCTTCGTGGGATTAGGTCCAAGCGAACAGATACTCACGTAAAACCAATCATTGTTGTGGGGTAAGACCCCTCGACATCACCCGTTAGTAGTAGGTTTGAACCGCTCCGAGCTCCGCATGAAACCGGCCAGTTCCGTTTGTGACACAGTGGCCAGATCTTCAAACGTTCTGTCACCCAAAAACCGATGTCGCCTCTCCTGAACTGCAAGGCATTCGCATAAAAGGTATTGTATCGATTCTGCTTCCTTTACTTCATGGCAACTTCTGAAGTAATACTGGTGGGGCAGATCAAGCTAGTCAGCGAAACTGTCCCGCTGTTCTTGTCGAACTTAAGTAGTTCCCCGCTGCCCACAGCAGTTTTGAAATTCATCAACCAGATAAGTCCGACCACCCATGGTTTGTTGAATTCCATGCGAGTGTAGTGTCGATGCATATGTTAGTGAGAGTCCATGCAACTCCTGACGCTCCTTGATTTGATGATATGGAATCCCAGCGCTTTGATTGCTTCTAGACTGTCCAATACCAATACCGGTTTCAATACCAAAAGTCTCCGCCTGAAATACGCTGGCCTGATTAGGTAATCTGTATGACCCGTTGACCATTTTCAAAACAAATATGAGAAATGCCTTTAATTTCAGTGCATATTCCATGGGATAATGTTTAACAGTTGAATTATTTTAAACATTGCGGTTAAGACTAAGAGAGTCGTTCAATAATATAATAATTTAAGTCATAATTATTTTTATATACAATGTTTTTATTGCAATCGAGACCAATTGAATATTGAAGGCGATTATTTATTATGAAACAGAAACACAGAAACATTTGCACACTTTGATTTCTTATCAGTAAATTCTTTTAATTTTTATTTTGTTTTTAATCATTTTATTATTTTTCGTATTTCTGGTTTATGAATAATAAAACCTAATCAAAAAAATTGTTCAAGAAAATAATGCTTAAATGAAATCACGTGACGTTTGTTTAATACTTTGTTTAGCTTTTTTTTTTTTTGAAATAAAATTTAATTGAACAAATATAAACACAGACGAACAAAAAAATAAAAATAGTAGGAAGAAGAGTTGAGTAGAGAATTAATAATAATTAATTAAATTTAATTAAATATTAGATAACAATAAATAATTATAGTCCACTATAGTCCACATGTGTTCAGTGCACACGAGTGCTGTGTGCTGTGGTGTGCTTAAAAGTAAAACTGGTTTTTAAAGGTGAATTCACTGGATTTTTTACACGACTGTGATATTTTTAAATACTCGTACTATAATTAATTGTTATTAGAATTTATTATTTATTTAGATTTTTACTTTTATTGTTTATAATTTAATTCTAATTAATAATTCTATTTAAAAATAAATTTGGAATATTACATCTGTACCTGCACCCTCTATAACTGACAGGGAAATAGACTGCGATGAAAGCTAATCACTTTTTAAGAAGAATTACGAGTACAAAAATTCCCTGTTTGTGAGTGAAAATTAATATGAAATCGTTGAAGAGATGTACCGCTTTGATTTTAGAATTTAAATGTAAGGTGTTGTAAAAAGGAATTTTTTCTTTTGAACTGCATTAAGCCAGAGCCCAAACCCTGGGTGTTAGTTGTAAATACAATAAAAAATTTTGATCTAAGCAGTAAACTTTTATTTGCTTATTTATTTGCCTTAGTTTTTGTTTTAGTAATTAAAAAAAACCGCTAACAAGACAACACTTTTTATCACACCCAATTGAATTTGCTTTTTAATATTCAGCAAATAAGCCTGATGTGGAAAAAAATTATCATAATTCTTATTAAAATTTATTTTTATTAAGAATTTATTTAAAAATCTCACTTAGTTTACAAAATCATCACCGAAAAAATATGGTTAAGCGACTGTCATTGTGGTTAAACGCGTTTTAAATGCAAAAAAAAACAAAAACAAAAACAAAACAAAAAAAAGTCAAACAATAAATAAATAAGGAAAACAATAAATATTGACATAAAAGAGATTAAAGAAATTCTATATAGCAACGGGCAAGCACAAGAATAAAATAACTGGCTTACAACTACAAACACACACACACACACACACACTACATCTATATAAACAAAGTTTTTCATTAATAATGCATGTAAAAAAAAAAAGCTTGCCAAGTTAAATATTTACCAACAGGTTTCTGGTTGCAGCAGCACATGGTCCGGCTGGCTAATAATCAAAATAAACGAACGTAAAATGAAAACGAAAACAAAAGACTCAGCAGTACCAGCAAATACGATAACAATGGCTGTTTCAATATACATATGTATGTTGTGTATGTGTGTGTGTATGCAAGTATAACAGATTTTTTTTTTTGTTAAAAATAAATGTAAAACAAAACAAAACATCAACGTAAAATCAAAAAATAAATAAAAGTAAACCAAACAAAATAAACATAAACAATGGCAAAAGGAAAGAAAGAACCAAAAGCAATAATCATGAGCTAATTTAGTTTGCATGTGTGTGTGTTAAACATCAGTGACTGTAGTTGGTATGGTAACAGTTAGCACAGGCTCAATTTAAGAACAGGCAAGCAGAGAGGGAGAGAGAGGGAAAAGTATAAAGAGAGTTATAACAACTACCGCATACTAGAATTTTCAGGACATTGATATGATGATGATATGGAGAGAGACAGTTTATATTAACATTATAAGAGAGAGCGTATATTGAAATTGTTTTATTTCTTTTTGTAAGCATAAACCAAAAGTTCTAATGGCGTCAAATCACATGATCATGCCAAATTAATTTCTTGCAAGCTTCGCGTGCAATAAAGCCAAAATCTGCTTGTGGCAAGGTCTAACTGAAACCATTTACTGTCCAGTTCATAATCTGCAATTGCAGATCAAAAAAAAAAGTCGATTATCATACGAACAAAGCGTTTTAAAATACGTTTCAATGCCACCTTAAGGCCGCAATGCACACCAAAAAGGCCCTTTTTCCGGTTCCAATGGTTTTTTCACAATCACTTCTGAATTCTACGAGCATCATATGTGAGAATTTTTTTCAATGAGGTTGGAGATTTTTTTTTTCCAAAAATTAGCATTGAAAGCCTGTTGTTGTAGCTCTAAATTCTACGGAGTTATGAACGATCAGTCGACATTAACTACTTAGAGAATTGGATTTTATACTAATAGAGGTCAAAATATGAATTCAAAATGCGATGTAATGAGCACCAAAAGAGGGCCAAGCGTTATTTTCGACAGCGCCAGTTTATTTACTGCCAGAAAGCACATGCCTCACTAAAAAAAAACTGTAAAATCTATCAATCTCTTCAAATGTCTTCACAAGTTTGGCACAGTAGATCGATGGCTATAATCACCCCTCGTTATGTTTGAAAATTGGTTGCGTTTGAATCCTAGTAGATTTTAACTGTTTTTACACGTTCTTCGCTTGTTAAACGATTTGTATTCGTAAATGGCAAAGCTTTCGGTAAATAAAAGATAATTGAACTAGCAATCTTGCTAGATCAGTGGTTGTAAAACCAGTAAATGGCTACCATTGTTAAAATTATAATTCCAAGGATCAGAAGATAATCAGAAAGAAGCTGTGTCAGTAATACAACAACATTTTTTTATTTTTTATTGTCGACCAATATGATATAGTATCACAGCAGCCATAAATATTACGACATTACCCACTAACATTACTTATAGCGGGACTTGTGTTGTTTCGCCTTTACGTTGCAGAAATTTTTGGCAAAATGTGTATTGACTGGGGCTGACTGCAATTGTCTTTTTTTTTTTTTTTAAATTTTTTTTAAAATTTTTTGTCATTAATAGCCAGCCACCGTAACATCTGTTTTTATACAATACGACGCAGTATAGAATATATAGAATGAATTTTTATTTTAATTTTCGTAATGTTTTTCTCTTTTTTTTTTCGTAATTTTTTTTTTTTTTTTGTTAGAATTGTTCAAAGTTTTTCATCTCAGTTATTTCAATGTCAGCACAAATTACTTTGAATGCTTTCTATAGAGGGAAATATTGTTTGTTAATCTTGTTTTATTTTATTTTTTTTTTTAATTTAAAAATTGTAATTTTTAAAATTCTATTAATAGTTCTGCTTTTTTTTCTTCTCTCTATTATTGCAAAAATAATTTCTCTCATTGGATTTATGACTGTCGAAAAAAAATTCGTTATTCAATAGCCTTCAGTCCAAAAGCTTTATTAATATTTTATTAAATATCATTAGAATGTGTTGTAAAATGCCTAAAGTAAGGCTTTACAGCAAGCGGTTTTATGGGAAAGAAATAAATTTTAAATGAAAAATTATAAAAATTGTCAATAAAAAGGAAGAATTATTGATATTGACAAAAACTGTCAAAGTAATGATTTAATATCGTATATTAAAATGAATAATTTATTAAACAATTCTCGCTAAAAGCTATTCATTCAAGAAAATTGTGCCTACGTCTGGTGACGATACGCATTATAGTACCACCGCCAGATTAACCGTTTCTTGAGATCGAGCACTTCATTTCTTTTTCCCTGCATACTAAAGTACATCCGTATGAGTTAAAATATATATTTTGACCCGTCCGAAGAAAACATATTATAACAAAACTCATTTGATATGCTTTAGTATGAAGGAAGAAAAAGAAGGTGCTCAATTCAAAGAACTTACGCGAAACAGTTAAGCATGGCCACAATAGTACAATACTTAAGAAATGTGTGTCGGCACAAGGTGTGGATAATTCGGAATTTATTGAGGAAATAATTAATAAGAGAGAGTATTTAAACATTCTAAAGAACAAATTCACCCAGAAGATAAGAAGAATTAAGAATTTGTAATGATTATTACTTCCAACATGTGCTTTGCCTACCAAAGTCCCAACAAGCTTAATACACTTGCACAAAGTTTCGATATGACTTCAAGAGAGTATTTAGGAGACCATTTGGATGAACGATTACTTCAAACAAAAGTTAACACCATGCTCATGAGTGCATGGTGGCAAATATCACCAGAAAATATTAAACAAAACTGGTACATTCAAGGCCAAATACGTTAAATGGTGTGCTTGACCTTTAGGAATATCCTATTAAATATAAGGAATAATAAAAGGAATTCAAATATTGAAATTGGCCTTTGAATTTGAAATTTACTCTGAGTTCTTCTTGGTGGTACCTACACTTTTGCGGTGCAAAAATAAAAAGTCATCAGAAATTTTTTCTTATTTTTCTTTTGTTCTGTGAAAAACATTAAAAAATTTTTTCGTTTTATAATAACCAGAAATAAATTAATATAATAATTAATTATTTATACGAACTTTTGCTACAAATTTATGAAATTGCTAAAATGTCTTAGGGTACTAAGACTTTTGCTGTCCACTGTATGTTCATATCCGTGAACAAATTAAAAACAATCCTAACCCTGACTTCCAATATTCCCAACAAATACAATAAAAACTCTTACACACATCAACATTCACAATACACATACACAACATGCACACATTCATTTTCATCCTTTGTGATGATCAGTTGATTATACCCTCAGATCGGCGAATATCCCAATAATACCTACGCGAGTGCGCAGTATAAATATTATTTTATATTACTCCAAGTGAAATATAAACCTGTGAACAGTTTAATTAATAAATAATATAAACTGAATAATGTGCATATAATTTTAAACAAAACAAATATCATTGTGAAGATAACACGTTTTAAATATAAAAAAAACCAAAATAAAATCCTTAATAACATATAGGCAAACACATGCATATATAAAAGGTTTGTACATTTTCCTACATACATATGTATACCCTACCCCCTCCCCCCTCTTACCCAAATACTAAAATACATCCTATAACCCATATAATCTAACATATAGTTGCCACAATAATTATTTGTACTTGTAAAACGTGCTTTTGTATATCAAAACACACTTATTTGCAACACTTTACTTATGAGCTCATCAATTGAAAATAATTTCGAATTTATCAAACGTCAATTAAAATGACATTATTTTGCTTGATTTGTTTGACAATCAAAACGATTATGATACATAGCGACGGCGATAGTATTTGTACAAGCGTTACACAAATTTCATCAAAAGTTTTATAAAATTTCGCTTTCTAATCTTGAATAGAAAGTACTTGACTGTCGATTGATATAATCGATATGGGAAAATAAATAAAATTTTTTACCAGGAATATATGTCGAATCACTACAGAAAAAGTCAATTTTAAATGACAAATTAAATGCGTTCTTTTATAAAAGGGTGACTTTTTTTGCTGCTTCTTGGTTAGAAAAAAAATTCGTGCCACTCAACGAATTGGTGTTGATGTGGAGAGCAGCTAGACACAGTTCAAAAGCTGCCAATGCATTCTGAAAGACTCACTGTGCTTTCTGTGGTTTGGGGGTTGTATAGCCAAAGCTTAAAAGGCCTTTGTGTAGGCAATTTTTAATTTTTTTTTGTTTAGCAAGCACTGTTCAATGTTTCCCTACTCTACTGTATATCATTTCCTTTACTTGAGTGTGTGTGTATGTCATAAAAATTATTATTTATCGTCAAAATCATCAACGTCGTTGTGAAAAACACTTGAATTTTTCGTTTTCTGTACATTGAAATATAAAATAAAAATAAAAACAAAAACTGAAAATAATTTCAAGTAATTTCTTTGGTAAATAAAACAACAAATAAATAAATAAATAAATAATAAAATAAAATAAAATTTAATAAGTTTTTACTTAAAATGGTAATGAATTAAAAAAAAAAATCTTGTATTTATAAGCACGATTATTAATTTTTAGGTTAAAAATCTGTTTGTATTGCACACATGAACAACAGAATCAGATGACGATAATAACATTGAACGCATGTGTATGTGTGTGTAATTAAATATGAAGGCTCTTTCAAGGAAAATATCGTAGAACACTTTGGAAATATTTGTTAACGAGTAGGGATTTTAAATGCACGTGGCCGTATTAAGTATGACGCATTTTCAGGCAGTGACGTGTTATTATTTATTTATTTACTGTGGTATATTTTTCATGGAATTGGAGTGGAAAATATTTATGTAGGCTTATGATTTTTTATAAAGTCCTTAGTGGTGGGGAAGCATTCCTCAGGATAATGTTATGACAACGTATGGAAAACACAAACAAAATGGAGTAGTTTTGTACTCAAAATTTTTTGTACAAAATTAACTATTTTTGTACTCCACTGAAATCGTTTGTGTTACATAAACAGGCCTAATAAAACTCTATTTAGAGGAAACAGTTCAAATAAGATATGCTTGATGCTTCTTCAGCACCAACTTCACCGGAAGTAGTTTCAGTGAGACCTGATAGCACCAGACGTCAGCCGATAAGCTCAAATAAAAAAATTTGTTAACCAAAAACCTTTATTTAATACTTAAAGCCTAGTATCACAGCTAGTGTCTTACTTAGAATAGGATAGAATAGGACTTTTCAAATACAAGTTGGCAGTTAAAAAAAAACATTGATAAACGGAATCGATCGTGGGACCACAATTTCCGAGCGATAGTTTCATGAAAATTAAATACTTTTTGTAAACAATACAAGATGCTCTCACACCCATGTAAACAATGAAGTGACAATGTTTGAAGCATATATTTTTTGTTGACAGCGTTTTCTTCTGAAGTTGCAGTCGTATTCTGTTCTTACGCTGAAGACAAAATATTCTTTCATTTCATTGCCTATTTTAAATAATTCTTCTTTTTTATAATTTTGGCGGAAGAAATAAGTACGTGTACATATTTTTGTGTGGTAATAAAACATGGTAATGGTGTCAACATTAAAGAAAGACAAAACGAACAAAAAATTAAAAAAATTTTGATAACGTCATTGATTTTTTTTTAGGTTAAAACGATAGATAACAAATAAAACACAATATTATCGCTTGATTTACAAAGCAACTGTGTTTTACTATGTAAACGATAATGATGACGTTGTTTTTTTTTCTAATTTCGAACAAATTATAGTTTAAGCAGGTATTGTTTTGGACATTCCTTTATTATCCTGTCTGATTACTTTATTATCTTGTCTGATTACTAGCAAAAAAAAAGTCTTAAAGAACTATAAATTCCACTTATTTTGAGATTTTTTATAGAAACATTCTGAACAAGAAACAGCACTCTAACACAAGAGTTAAAAACATGTGTTGCCAATAATGTTCCAGCCACTGATTTTTAAAATGTTTCAGGAAAGAAATGTTGTAGCTCACATAGCTACTACAAGAGTAATTTACCACCATCTCTACTCTCTTAAAACATTTTTGACCTTCATTCCAAGAAGAAAAACGGAAATGATTTCATTTCATTCAGGAATTTGAAAGATTTTTTTTTCTGACGACATTCTGTAAAAACAGGGTGATTAGAAAAGAAAAAATCCCTTCTAGCCGGAGTCAATTCTAAAAAATGTCGATGAAAATTATTGAAAAAATTTAGAAAAAAAAGGCACATATAAAGAGCATGCATGGAACTAGGTATTCATTACCAAATAGTTAGCAACCATTCTGTACAAAGGGGACTAATCGGATAAAGAAAGGACTTGTGGGAAAAATGGACCTAGTAAGCTGGGTTGCCATGATATCAAGGATTCCAAAAATTTTCTTCTGCTCGGGCGCATTTTGGAACCGGAGATATAGTCGTCGAAACAAGCGATATCGATATCTTTTAAAACACACCTCGTATACATACGTAACAATTAAAATATTCATATTTTCCTTTTACAGTTGCATCGCCAAGTCAAATGGCGACATTAATTCTTCCAACACAATAATTTTTATGATTTCAAACTCAACACACCCTGCATACTTTGTTTAAATTGCATGTATAGATAAACAAATAAGGAAATTTAATGCAATACATACACATGCACATGCAGTTGTTCGTAACAGCTGACTCTGTTTTTTTACCGACACATTTGAGAACACAAACAGAAACCATCTGACTTTATTTCTCTTATTTTGATTCTGATTTTTGAAAATTTTCCATGCCAGAGAATCAAGTTCTTGTTTTCAAAATAAAAATAATATTGAAGTGCGGTTTGCGAGAGAGAGTGAGAGAAATCGAGAAAAAATTATAATAAAACCTACAGACACAGAATATGTGCATCATTTTGTTGTTGCCTTAGGCTTTGCTTGTTTCAACGACTCATCACAAAAATGGGGGGCAAAAAAAAAAAACTTTGAATCATACACACAGTTTTCTTTAACATGAGTGTACATATGTATGTGTGTAAGAATGCTTTATTTGTTGCTAGATTTTATGTCCCAAACAAAAGTGTTGATTTCTGCTGTTGTCAGTGCACAAATAAGAGACTGTGTGTGTGTGAGACTAACAAACAGAATGAAACATTCAGCAAATGATTGTTAGAAGGGGGGGGGGCATTATTTTTACGTTTTAACTCCGTCTGTAATGTATTGTTCTGTGTTTATTGTTTACATTTGTTGTTCTTTTGCTGTTTGTATTGATCATTTGTTTATTTTGTTTTTGTTTTTTCGTATTTGTTTTCCCTTTTCTTTTAAATTTTTTAATTTTTAACAGACAATTTATTTTGTTGTTCTTTTTCGTTTTTATGGCATCGCCAAACTAGGAGAGAAAGAAAAAGCAACAAAAAAAAAATAAAGAAATAAAGACGAAAAGAAAGAAGTTTTGGATAAAAAATAAAAGCAAAACATTAAGTGAGAATTTTATACACGATAAAATATGTACCCATTGTTTTTGTTATTGTTTTCCTTATTTTCATTCTAAATGATATGTTTGTGTATGTTTTTGTTTTCGAGTTGTTTTTTTTTTCTGTGTGTAATTATGTTGTAGTTGCTGTAGACGGCAAGCATGGATTGGTGGTATCACGTTCTGACAGCATGATCGTAACAAATAAAACAAACAAATAACAGCAACAACAAAAACAACAAAAAAACATTATTGAAAAAATGAAGCCTAAACAAGGAGACTATTAAGGTGGTTCACAATGATTGATCACTTTTTATTTCTTCGTTTATGGCAGCATTTTTATTATTCTGATTATAGGATGTGTTGGTTTTTTTTTATTTTATTTTCTCATTTCCGTTGGTAACAAAATTGTTAAATTAAGTTTGCTTGAATACCAACTGTACGGCTTATGACAGAAGAATAATGCATTGAAATTAAACCATGATGATATGTTTAATTGCCTACGATAGCAGGTAATAAGAATTTGAAAACAAGACAAGATACTGAGACTAGCATGTGTTGCTATAACTGAGGCAATGGATAACTGTTCTACTACCTACAGCGGTGTAAGAGCAAAGCGCTGGGTTTAAGTCCGTTACTCCGGTCGCAGTAAGGGTCAGAAATATGCTGAGGATAATTTGAAATGAGCCCAACATGGACTTAATGGCCCGACAAATTATGTGCCTAAACAAATCGAATAAACTCTGTTACTAGAAAATGTTCGCAGCAAGACTGATGCTACGGAGGCTACGTACTTTACTTTAGAACAACTATTCTCAGTCATGCGAATGTGTCAAGGAAAGATGGTGGAACGGAAGGGAGCGTTCGTTCCTAGAATAGAAAAAATACACACACAAACTCAAGGCCGTTATTCCAGCAAGGCGCTTATATGATTTTGAGTCGAGAACAGTTTTTGAACCATCTAAGCACGAAAAATAGGGTTAAACTCGGCTAGATCCCAGGTCGTGTGGGAATTCACAGCAATACGTAGACAGATTAGCTGACGAGGAGAGAACCTGTCAATACTCTGATAGCTCAGAAACTTTGTGTGAAGTGGGAACAGATGTTTGAAAGGAAAAGAAACAAGATAGACTTTCCTAAAGTCAAATGGAATTAAGACAAACTATGCTAAACTACAAAGGTATGAGATTTAAGTTATGCTTCTAAATATTCAGAAGTAGCTTAAGGATATTAGCCAGCCTTCTGACCAGGCACTGTGGAATTAAAAACAAAAAAAAAAAAAGGATTTTAGGTGATAGGAATCCCTTCTAGCCTAATGTATAAAACTTCTGCCCTGTGCGGTGTTGATGCGTATCAGAAGGCAACACCTGTATGCTTATCGAGCTTATCCTGCTGGGCAGGAAGTTATCCTTATTGACACCATAACACATCTTGAAGATTATTAAGGCAAAAGAATTGAGTGGACAGTTCAAAGTCTTTTAAAATTTGATCAAATGTTCAAATTTTTTGCGCATTCTTCTTCATACTAAACACGTATGAAACAAGCAGTTAATCCTTTAAAACAACCTTCAACTTTAGAATTATTTAAATGTAGAATATAATTAATAAGTTATAACAATAATTCTGTGTACAGTTGCAGTAATTAATGTCACAGTTCTAATCAAATTATTTCAAAATTAAAATACAAACCATTTGTTGCCACAAAAGGTTTTTTTCAATTACTGAAACCCGAGGAAAATTTTAATTTAAAAACTAATTAACGAGTTTTTCCTTTAGCAGTAATAAAAAAAGTGGCAGTAAATTGAATTTAAACTGAAAACAATTGTTTATTGTTCTCGTAAGAAAACTGATGCTGTAGATCTTGCCAATCATGGATAAAATTAACATACACATGGGTGCAGTGGGAAGTTAGGTTGTCAACCTGACGAATGAGTTGTAATGTAACCAATTAGATAGGAGATAAACTTCGAATTTATTTTTTCTTGCTTAGTCGCGCAAGTTGTCAAAAAAAAAAACATAAATGTCAAATCCGTTGCTCTTTGTGGGTGCGAGTCATTACCCAATGATCTGCACGACTTATTGAAAATTGAAGGACTGGTAAAATATTCCAGCCTAGATTGGCCATATTAGAGTCTAACATTAGGCTTTGAGAACATTTTAACTAACAAAGCGTGATGTTAGAAATAAAGACACAAAAAGTGGCGTATCGACCACACATTAGGAAGATGGATAGACGTTATCACAAACAATTTCTTGGACTGGACTAGCAGAAAAAGAGGATGCTCAGCTTATACATGGAAAAAACCAATTGATCTTGAGCTAGTGGGGCTAAATAAAAGCTAGCAAGGATCCCTATAAATCTGCTATTGCAAGTCACTATGGCTTAATTTTACAATCGGAGGGATGTAAAATAGTTCTTTTTAAGTGTTTAATATTTTTAAATATTAACAAATATTTTCATTTTATGAATATTTATTTATTTATTTTAAATAAAATAACTTTTGAAAAAAGTATGAGTAAGTGTATCATTAGATGTATACTACCCTAATGTTTACATTTGAAACTTCAGTATACCACATTGTATGGAACAAAGAGAATCTTTATATGCATTTTGTGTTGAAAATTTTCAAAATAAAATATTAAAAAAAAAAAATTAAAAATAGAATAAGAAATATAAATAGAGTACGAGGAGGTACTACTTACATTGACTAAACTAACGCCAAAGCAGGCCACCCAACCCAGCCGCCATCGGGAGCAACTTTTTTCGGTTGTGGTTTCATTTTATTTGTTGGTGTTTAATTGTAGATTTTTAAAATAATTTTTTTATAATAATTTTGGCACTTGTTTTAAGCTTTGGTTGTAGAAAAAAATAAAACACAAAAAAAATTAAATTAAAAATACTTTGTTGCAGAAATAAATATTTTTTGTTGTTGTTATTTGGAAACACTTTTTTCTTTTTTTTTTTTTTGTATTTTTATTTAGTGCACTTGAAAATATTTAAATTGACATTTTTTTCTTAATAATTTTTTAACTTTTTAAATTTTTTATTTTTTTTTATTTAAAAATTATTTTTTTTTTATCGAAATTGATCATGTTTTAGGCGACGTTTTAATTGTATTTAGAAATGTATGCGACACTTTTCATTACTTCCGTCATTACAGTGCAAAAGAGAGTGCGAGAGTATGTAAGAGAGTAACAACATATGTAAGAGTAACAGTGTTGGGTTGCATTTATAAATAAAAAAAATAGAAAAAAAAAACTGTGACCTTGGATTTCCTTAAAATAAAAAACGCGTTACGGCTTGGTTTGCAACAAAGTAATAAAATTTAAAGCGTTCATATGGAAATAAATTTAAATTGGGAGTCAAAAAAGAAAAAAAAAAGAAAATTTTCCGGTTAAACGTGACTAACATTGGCTTTATATGCAATTAAAGCGTTATTATCGGCGATGCTGATTTTACTGTTGCTCTCGAGCTAATAATGATGATGTCACTGTGTGTGCTAATGTGTGAAAGTTTATTTTGTGATCATATTAAAACACCGTTATTGCAATGAATTGTTATCGATCTTCGATTGTTGTCATAGCGGAAATTCTAAACAAATTTGAAAATGTAGAACAAATTCTAAGATTTTAGAACAAAAACACACACTGTTTCATATATTTTTCTTCTTTCTTTTCTAATTTTTGCTGTATGTTAGAATTTCCTTTTAAGAAAAATTCTTCTTTTTTTCATATCACTTAACAAGAGTATGGTTTACTTTAAAATTTCAAATCGCTTGTGATTAATTCGTTGTTGTTGTTTTTCTTTTTTTTTTTTAATTTTTCTATTTCATTATGTTAGTTTTGTGACAAATTGCGAGTTCTGTGCGTCGTTGCTCTTGTATTCTAAATATGACTGTCACTTCTAGTTCATTTAACCAGACAAACAACCAGCTGATGCGATCCGCACAATCCACAAATGGTAGAAAATAACCAAACACAACAAACACAATCATATACACACGCACACGCATTCACACTTTGTTTAACACAGTTCATCCCAAAAGACCAGGGAGAGAGTAAACAAACACAGAAATAAAGTCAAATAATAAAAGCAACAACAACAAACAAAAACAAGAGAGGAGTGTAATTACTAAGGAGAAAAACAAAAACAAAAAAAAAAAACAGTAAAATAAACTGAGTGAATTTTGTAAAGTAAAAACTACACATTCTCTCCATCTCCCTCAACCATCGCACACACATACTATTGGTTGTTTTATATTTTTTTCTTAGTATAAGTAAACGAATTGCCAGATTCTAGTGGTGGGTAATGTGTTTAAAAGATTTGGGAATAGGGAATTGAATTTGAATTTGCATAATAACAATTACAATTAACACAGTAATTAAACAAGGTTAACTAATACACAGTGAAGAATTTTTCAATAAAGCCAACAAATTTTTTTTTAAATATTTCTTTCGACGACCTTTTCTCAGCAGTCTTTAGTCAAAAACTCTGGGATTCTTAAAAATCTGTTGTACGGAGTCGATTGTAAACAGTAGGTCCTTCCGCTCATGGATACAATTAATGAACATAACATATGTAGGTGGTATTAGATTCTGGGTCGTAATCCCGTAGTGCACAAATTGTGGTTGCTTGTGCAAATAGCAGCTAACATGGTATTGACGGTTTTAAAGTGTGTTTGATAAAAAAAATTGACGAAGTGTCACCCTAATACAACCGTAATTAACTAGACCGTCAACTTTGTTCATTAGCAGAAGGATTGTGTTCCATAAGGACAAAGGTATAGGCCTGATTAAAACGTTCCAGATTGTAGGTCAAACCTGACATCAAGTAATTAATTATACAGTCGAACAGCAAAAGATTATTCTAAATAAAGCCCTTGGATACCACAAAATATTACCGCATACCCAATATTTCTTAAAGCTAATTTAATTTTCTACACCAAATTTAATCATATCCACAATACCTTCATTGCCATGAATTTGATTCTGATTTCTTATAAAGATCAAATAAAAACATTAAAACTACGTCATCTTAATCTCTCATCATTTAAGTTTTAAAATGAATTTTCGTGTTTTTACTAGCCACTCCTATTTCAAATATTGTATATCGTTTGCTCCCAAAGGGCATATACACACATTTTTACATACATCATTATTTTACATTGAATTTAATATAGTTGTTAATAATGAACTACAAAAAAAAAAAAAAAAAAAAAAAACTGATTGTAAAAACTAGAAAATGTTTTAAAATTAAACCTTTAGGTAAACAAAAACTGTAATAATGTTTACATAAATAAAATTGAATTAAAATAAAAATGAGTTTGAAAAACTCTAGTCTTTATAAAAGAAGCATAAGAAAAAGTGTAGGCAATAGAAGTGTTCGATTTTCATAGAAAACAAAAATCAATCACAATCTACGGATTTGAACATATTTTTTGGATTCGCTAATAGTTGACCTCCTTTGAGGAGTTTTTTTTTTATTTTAAGAGCAATAATTAGGAGGATTACCTGTATGTTTTGTGCTGGAACTAGGAAAATAGATTACGGGAGAGAGGAAAAAGAGAGTAGTGTTGGTGGATATTTATCTTGAATCTATTTATATCATAAGCGACGGGAAAGGCCTCCGCAGAAAAGCAGTCCCACATATGGATTACTTAATTAATTGATCATTACAATCATGCAGTCAGAATTACAATGTAGCTTCCCACACCAGCCCCATGTTGTGTGTATTAGATTTATCCCTCTAATTGACGGAATATACAGTTTAAAGTCAACTCCGAATGACAGAGTGTTTTCTTGGCAATATTTATTACCTCTCGGAGTTTTTGCCAAAAATCTGCTGAGAGGAAGTCGCTCGATTTCTTTTTCTTGGATATGTGTGGGCTGTGGTTTGAAAAATGGCATCTCGTCAAAAAAGCCAATGCACTACCTACTAGACTATGGCAACTTCACTACGACTGAAGAACGAATTCTGTCTGCAATGCAGTGTCCGATTCACTGACTAATCGATGACAAACGGATGCGAAAATCACAGTAAGCTTAGGTAGCGCTCTTGTTCGAAAAATTAGATGTCAATATATAAAGCACTGAACTTAGCCACTCAATACAACCCAATACATTTTCGCAATGGAAAGAAGATACTCTTAGTCGTGATTACGGCGAAGACTAATGTATCTTCCACAGTTACGCAGTATTCAGTGTGCAGATATAATTTCGATAACTATGCCAAGCACGTTCCTTTAGGAATTTCACCAGACTTTCATTGAGCTCTTTATGTAATCTTTATATATTTGAACATGCCTACATAGAAGTGGCGTAATCTATTACTGTATTCTCCATTACCAACTTGCTGGAGGTTATCAATGGAATAAACAACAATTTAGAAATCTTTAATAAAATATCATTCTCAATAACCTCAGAAATTTTGGAATTAATACATATTGTAATAGAGAATCAAATTCCACAAACCAACATCTGGCAACATAGTTTTGTTAAAATGCAGAAAAAAAAAGACAAGAAAAATGAAGAAATAAATCAACGCAATATTTGGTTACAATTGTGTTACAACAAATCAATGTCAATGGATTAATTATAAAAACAATGAACTTTAATAATTTCACTAGCAGAACAGCTGATTTATAAATAATTTATTAAAATTTTCATTTTTCGATTTTTAATCAATTATAAGCACTTTTTATATTTTTTAACATTATTTTTATTTTTGGTATTGGTATTTTTAACTTGTTAAAGCTTGAAACACTTTTCTTCGTAATTTAATTGAATTTCGTTTTTTATTTTTGTGACACTTATTTTACACAAAAAAATTTCAAAAAAAAAAGGAAATTTTCTTACGCAAATTGAATTATTTTTTAAACACAAAATAATTAAACTAAAGGAACCTTTTTTGATTTTTTTGTTTTTGGTTAAACAAGACGTTTACGGCTTAACTAACCACCTGTTGTTAGGCTCCTTCAACGCGTTTAACACAACTGAATTTAAAACTGTAATAGCCAGCGACCATTATCATACACAACACACCACAACACAACACAACACAATGCGAATAGCGAATACACTCTTTGCTTTTTACTTTTGGTTTCGTACGATGTACGTTAACAAATGAAATGAAACGAATACCTCTGCAATTGCTCACCCACTGATATGCAGTACATGTTTATACTCGCGTACAATGAGTACTCACTCTATTTACTGTGTACGACAGTATGCTAATAAATAAACATATTGGAAACAATAAAAACGTAACAACAAAAACAAAGAAAAACAACGAAGAAGGAAAATCCACAAAAAAAAGTAAAAACCAAATGAGCATAAAGTAAATAAACAAAATTTATTGTTGGTGTTGTTGTTGTTGTTGTTGGTGTTGTACCTTCAGCTGTTTGTTAGCTTAATACATAATAATTTACTTTTAATTATTATTTAATGAAATTGTGCTCTTGTTTACTCCCTCTCTTTTTCACACTCTTTTTTCACTATTTTTTCACTCTCTATTTACTCTTTGCTCTCTCTCTCTCTGTCTCAATAATGAAAAATTCAATTGCACTCAATATATTGATTTTTAGTTAAATGTTGTTGATATACACATACACATGCACACTCATAAACAGATAGTAAACACATCAGCTGTGCACTCACACACTTATACTAACATGTGGCATTATTTAATTATAACACTGGCATACGTTTAAATAACAAGAAATGTTTTCTTGCAGAATTAAAGTGCAAGCAAAACAG
>QOCX01000251.1:140771-171739 GCA_005959815.1 Sarcophaga bullata
ATACATCTTTAACTCGAAAATTAGGGATTGTTTTTTTAGATATTTGGTGGGAACTACTTTGGTTCCTAAATTTTCTCACCTACTAATAAAAAAACCTTTCAACTTTTTCAAAAAAATTGCTTTATGTCTACAAAAAAGCTGTTCCCTTTCCTTATCATTTAAATGTCTTAAAATGTCATTTAAGAACATTTAAAACGATTGGATTTTAATAAAAGCATTTTTAATATATTTACAACTTAAAATATTTTTTGAGTGTAAACCTGAAAAAAAAACGTCATAGCATCCGCTCACATGTGCACTCGCCGTGGTCTGATCGCCGACTAAATGAGAGAGCATAAGCAATGTGTGTGAATTCACTCAGCACAATTGTGCTATGAAATGGTAATCCCTGAGTTAAATGTTGTTGATATACACGTACACATGCACACTCATAATAGACACATAGTAAACACATCAGCTGTGCACTCACACACTTATACTAACATGTGGCATTATTTAATTATAACACTGGCATACGTTTAAATAACAAGAAATGTTTTCTTGCAGAATTAAAGTGCAAGCAAAACAGAAATTGTTAAAAGACCCTGGCAGAAAATACAATTTTAATTAAAATCTTTAAATGAATGAAGAGTGTGAAATATTATTGACTAAAATCATTTATTTTTTAAACCTTTATTTAATAATTTTTCGATTTTATAGCATAATTTAAGGCTTAAATCAACAAGAAAAGAGTTTAAGAAATGTTGTGATGCTAAAATATAGGATATTTTGATCGAAATTTGAAACATTTGAACATACTTAACACATAATGACCTACACGACCAAATAAATAGATAAACAAACCGATCTTTAGTAAAAAATAATAATACTGAAAATTGGAATAATAAAAGCGCTTCAAATACAGACAAATGCAAAAAATATTTAAAAAAATTAAACTATTTCAATGCCCTCCGAACCTTCAAAGGATGGTAGAGCCATCAACTCAGTAAGAAAAATTCTTACTATTTTTAATCATCCCACAGATCATCCTAAAAACTGTTACAGTAGACTAAACATCTGCTCAGTTAGATAAGTTTGATTAATGAATTGAAAAAAAAAGGACTTGGGATGCTTTGCAAGATCCCCTTGTTGCTCATGCTAGAAGACTAGTTCTTTTGATTTCGACATTTGCAGAGAGCCTGCAATAATGTAAAGGAGAATCAGATTGTCAATGTTTAGATGAAGTAATAAACAATAAAGGTTCCTTTATAGGAATACTCGCCGTAGTTTGGCAAAATTTGCAACTGTGGACATTAGTAGACTTAATGCGCCCATTAGGACTTAAAAACGATTGTTTTTAAACTGGTTGATCTGGTTGCCAAGGACCAAAGATGGGAACACGTGTAGGTACGCTATCGCCTGCCATTTAGTCCAAGAGTGGCACTTGGGATCACTTCCTGCTTCTGTCTTAACTGCCATACCTAACCTAACTCCGGAAAACTGAAATGGTGTTTGCCTCAAGGTTTTTTTTTTTAATTAGCAGATAGTTTCTTCTGCTAAATACAGATTTTCATCTGGCTGGCTGGTGTTTTTTTGTTTCTTTTGGAAACGGCCACAGGCAACAACTAAACTTTTTAGGAAGTTTTTCTTTAGTCATGTGAAAATTTTTATCTGTCATTATGCATAAAAATTTCGTATCAGAAAGCGTTTCATAATTGTTTATAATTTTTATTTAAAATACTTAATCTGTGCAGATATTTAATTAAATAAAACAATTTTTTTATCCCTTCTTTCTTTTTCAATATCATCTTAAATGACTCTGTGAAGTACCCCAAATCAATTTCTATCAGCCGGTGACTTTTAAAAAATGAATGAAATTGTGTTCATTCATGTAATTATTGTGTGAGAGCGGCTAAGTGAGTGTGTGTGGGTGTACGTATATGTGTGTTTTTGCTTTGTTTCATTTATTATCCTTATCCAACACAAAATCACTTGCGTCACCACTCACTAATATTGTAGATAATTTTTCTAATTCGAGGTGCCTCCTAAAAGTATGTAATGAATTACGTTTTGAAATTTTTTACTTATACTAACAAATTACTCATACTCTCTTGTACGTTATATACGGAAATAGATATTTCATTTTGTAATAAAATCAAAATCAAACACTGTAGGAAATTAAAATGGAGGCCATTTGTATGTTTAAAAACAGACTACGGCATTGGATAGGATTGGAATTAATTTTTTTTTCTCTTAATTATAGAAAAATTTTTAAAATTTAAAAAAAGGTTTTTTCTGGTAGAATAAGGAAAAAAATGTCCTGAACTTATATGAGTCTTAAATTTTGTAAAATTGTAATTGTTTTATACAAAATTATAATCATAATTATTTTTATGGTTGTAATAATAATTACGTTTTATTTATTTATTTCGGTTTTTTTTCAGGAGTATTGTGCAATTCTTATTTTGGTCAGAACTAAATATAGCCTTGGCTGTTAATAGAACCGCAATCAAGCACTCAGCTGAAATTACCAATAATCCGTGAATTCGGAAAATACAAAAGACTTCGTAAAGAAACAAGACAACCTAGCAGAGAGAAAAAATTGTTGGAGTACATTTCTCGTGCCCCATATCAATAACTTAAGCGAATGGTGATGGAGGATGAGGAAAGGGTCACATTCGGCAATATTGTGCGAAAGGGATCTTGGTGAAGCCACTCAAACGGAGACTAAACCAGGACTAACGACCAGGAAGGTTTTACTGTTTATTTGGTGCAACACTTTAAAGGAGTTGTCTCTAAACTCAGATCAACAACTGGATTGTTTGAAGTTAGCGATTGATTCTGAAATGGCCAGAATTGGCCAACAGAAGTGGTGTTTTGTTTCAACGCAAAGCATAAACTCCGGTAATTTTGTCAAGAGGTTTCAATGCATCCACCATATCGTCCGCACATGGCACTAAGCAATTATCACCATTTTCTTACGTTAGAAAACTTAATGAGTAGTAATTGCGATCAAAGAAGTTTGTGAAATAGAAACTAGAGTTTTTCGCCAATAGGCAGCAAGATTTCTAATGAGATAGACATTATGAAGCTAGCTTTTTAATGGCAACAAATTATACAACAAAACGATGCATATTTGACCTTAAGCGCACAATTCGAAACATCTTAAATAAAGCTTTAAATTTCACGCACCTAACCAACCTAATGTATAAATACTAAGAAAGGAAAAAATTACAATAACAAACCAGCATTAAAGTTCTAGAAGTTGTAAAAAAAAAAAATAAATGCAATTTAAAAAATGCAACTTTTGTTCCGGATTTTTAAAAGCATGTTTAAACTGGTTTTAGTGAATGGTTTGGTAGAAATTTTTTTGTTTTATTTCACAACATAAACTAATTTGCCTATCATTGTTAATACCCTCCGTCAGACGAAATTATCTACAAGAAAAGTTCAAGATCAACAAAAGTAGTGCCATTTTCAAGACATTTTAGATTAATCGGTGGGTTTGTCTTTTAATTATTAGCAGCATGGACGTCAAGAAAAAAATTTGTGAGCATTGATAAGAACAAAAGTAGAGAGAACTCAACATATTTTATGAGTTTCGGCCTTAAAATTATAATTACACTCTTAAAAGTTTTGAATGGATAAGCGAAACTATTCCAACACAATTTAAATTCTATAATGAAATGATTTTAAAAACTGTGGAGGGAATTTTGTAGAACCTTGATAGATTTTTTTAAGGTGGCTTAAAAGCTCGAGGTCAAGGACTTTTTCTTGAAGTATTTAAAGCCACGTGGGGAAGCTAGAGTGCGTCCAGCATATTCTACCTTACTGTCTTTAGTTAGTTAGAGTTAGCCTCTGCTACGATTCCTCTTTTTAAGAGTTTCATCTCTGGTATTAGCTGGTTAGAGAGATGGCGCTCTCTATAAAGAGCTTTTTCCAATCATTTAAAAGCTACGATGACATACATCGTTTTCATAGATATTTTAGGCCTTTGGGCATTTATATTTTTTAATAATTTATTTGCTTTTGTTTTACTAAAATAAAAATTACGAATGGAAACTAAAATTATACAAAAAATAAACAACAATTTTATTGCGTCTCTTATCGCTTGCCTAATATATTTCAGAAGCAAAAATTCACACAAAACTTAGTTAAAAAATTGTCGCAAATGACACACCCCTCTTTAAACTTTGGACTTTTGACAATGTGGTGCCCCTTTTTTAATCAGGTGCCTAAATAATTGTTGCTATTTGCCAGCGTTGTTATTTGTGTTGTATTTGTTTTTGTTTTTCTTTTGACAATGTGATTATGACTACACCTGACCACACTTATAGCTGCCGCGTTTTCTTTAAAGGCTGGAATTTTTATTTAATTTTTGTTTTTTGTAGGAATGTTTAAAGGTTGTATTCGTAAAAACAACAAATAAACAATAAAGATAAATAAAATATGTACTATTTATTGTTGTTTTATGTACATATGCTTAAATTTATTAACTAATTAAAATTAAAAAATTGTCTGTGTTTTGAAATACAAGTTAAATAAACAAAAAAAAAAAAAAAAAAACAAACAAAAAAAAAGAAAGAATCTGTTAAGCAGCAAGAGAATGAAATGACACTACAATGGAATCGAAATCAAAAAAAAAATATTGAAAATATAAAAATAAATTCGTTTTTTAACAAATACAGAGAGACAGCAAGAAATAATAGAAAATGAGAGTTTTAGAACAGCGAGGGAGAGAAATTAGAAATAGATGAGCAAATTACGTTCTTTGTTTTTAAAATAGCGATCAATATTTACAATGTCGGTGGTATAAATACTTAACACGGAATACATCATACATCAAGACAATTTTTGTTTTTAAATTTAATTTTTTGAAAAAAAAAAAGAAAAGAAATTTTTAAATAAACATAACAGAAGAAAAAAAATTAAATTCTAGCAGCATATTAATGTTTGCTTTTTGTTTTGCTTTGGTAATGTTTGCTGAATAAACTCTCCTGACAATTTTGTGATTGGCCACATTAGTATGAAGTCTAGTATGTAGTGTGTTGCCTTATTAGACATGAGACAGTGGCTCAAACCTCAGCCTAGACATTTCGAACAGTACGAAATATGAAAAAATATTACTTTTAACAGTATTGTGGTAAAAACTTACTGAGAGTAAATACAATTCCCAATGACAAGTTTGTCAAAAAAATCTGTCTTTCGGAGAAGGTTTCCCACATCCACATCCACATCCACAGAATATGGGTGATGAGAGAAGCTAGCTCGTAAGCCTAACTGAAGGATTGCAACGATTGGTGTACCCGTCATCCGCAATTGAATTGTATTCCATAACGACTGTAAGTTTTGGTACTGACTTTGCTAAAGTTGACGAAATTTGCTTGGAATATTCCCAGTCAGAAAAGGCAATAATTATGTGTGAGCCGAGAATAAAGGGAAATAGATTTACAAGCTCAACACTAATTTTAAAGTGTTTGACTACAAACTCAATATATTTTCATTATGACGCTTCAATTCTTCTCCAAAATAATTCCAGCCAGCAATGAAATTTCTACTGGGAAAAAATAAAAGGCAATAACAAAGATCGTAGAAAGGTGAGCTTTCACCTGGAAAGGTAGCACTTAAGAAACAAAGTTTCATCCTCCATCTCTTTATGCAGCTAATCAATTAAATATTGCAGGGGACTTTATTTCCAGCCAACAACTCATGGCAGTTCTTTTGCACTAGAACTACTTAAATAACTTGTCCAATTGGAAGAAAAAAAAACTGGTTATGACACTATTTATCGGTGCTACCGCGTTATGTGATCTGACTGCCGCGAAATAACATGAGGAATACTTATTTGACAAAGAAGAAAGGGAAATTTTGTTGCCCCCAACACACTTGCAAGGCTTGTGCAAGATATACGAGCGATTAATTCACGTCAACTAAGTGGAAGATTATTTGAACTAAAAACTGATGGCTTGCAATTCTCATTATTACTTATGACGTGAGAAGCTGAGAGGGAGAACTGTCCTGTTGAGACAAAGAATGTTGGAGATTTTTAATTGCGATTTTGATGTTATCACAAATTGTGTGTAACAGCTGACGGCTTTGTCATAATAAATGCCATGTGGTGTAATGTTGTTTGACTTTGCCAGCAATACATGAACGATTTGCATTTAATTCCACGCTTATTGTTTATTTTCTACAGCACAGACCAAACACTACAACTGAATCAGATTTTGCGAAAACTTAAATTATTTTTTTTTGCAAAAAGCGGTGGGAAGGTTTTGCAAAACAGCGCAAACGAATTTTGTTTTACATATTTTGGCACAAAACTCTTAGTTTAAAACTGTGCTAAATGTTGTAAATTTAAACAATTTTTTATTATTATTTCAGAAAAGTGTTGTCAAGAAAATTTAAAATTCAATTTTCTCCTTCATTTTTTTTTACAATTTTATAAATTTATTATTTTTTTATAAGTTTTATAAGCAATCGTTTTTATTTTATCACTTTATATAGCAGGGTATTTGCATATCATTTCAACTCTTTCAATAATTCCGACAATTTTATCGATGCCGCTAAACTTTAGACTTTTAATTTCATTTTAAACAAATAAATTTTTTTTTCTTCGCTAAACTACACTAACCGGTGTTGTTGATGTTTTTGCACTTTGTATTTGTTTTTTTTTTTGTTTATTTTTTTTACAACAACGACAACACTAAAATAATAAATTTGTTTAAACAATTTGTATTTGGTTTTTTCTCTTCTTCCGTTTGGTTTTTTTTTTTGATTTTGTATTTAAAACATAATGGAGGTGATAATATTTTCAAGCGTTAAAGTTATTGATTGAAAAAAATGATGGAATTTTTACTATGAGTAATTGGAGAAGTGGACCTTGTCCTGTCATTAAAAATAATCACAGTATCTGATTTTCATAAAGAAAGATGTGGCAACGTATTGCTTACATCCTATAAAATTTTATATGCACAGAAATGAGTAAAGAATGGTGCAAACTTACTCGCATTTATGACCGCAGTGCAGCATCATGTTAACACAAGGTGTGTGATAGTGGTACTGAGGGTGCGATAGTGGTATCTATCCAATAAGACTGAAATGTAAAGCTGGTAGTGTATTTGCAGAAATTTTTTTCTCCTGATAAATCTGATGACTGATCCATTTGGAAAGATTGCTTTTTCAGACTACTCGTATCCGCTGATAGAAACAAAGAAAGTTATTCCAAAACCGATGCCCACCCAACCAACTATAGGAGATGGTGGACTGCCATATTTATCAACTTTTTAGCATTATTTTGGTTGGAGGAAAGGATTTCTGTGCTCTGTAAATAAAAAAAAAGGAAAAACATGTATGTAAGTATGTAAGTATAGACGCATAGATCTTCTCTCTCCGTCGAGGACTTTATATGAAAGAATACAAACGAAAGTAAACGAGATAATTGAATCATATTTGGGTACTTTTGGAACTGAAAAGCCTACCACTGATTTAAAATTAACTATAAGCGAAATTCGGACATCACTGCTTTCGATCTTTAAATTCATACTAAGTTTCCTAATGGCAGGTCTGTGTTTAGTATTCCAGTAAAGATCAAAGGATTGTTTGTGTAGGATAAGTCAGTGTAGGTTAGGTCGGTCAAAAAGCTCACTGGAGCACACATAGCGGCCCGTTGTGACGCCACAGGTGAACGCAGTCTCTGTACTGACCAAGTTCCACCAAAATCAGGGAAGAGGAAGAATTTGGTTAGCGCAAGGGCTGCACATCAAAAGCGCGACTACCCCACGCTGGAAAACCAGCCAGAAAGTTTGATAAACGAAGCTATATCCTTGATGTCAATAGATGGTAGCTCCGTCAAGCTGACAGTAAATAGAGAGCCAAATAACCTATATAGGCACTTCGCAATAGAGTGAGAAGAAAGTAGATAACAGTGTACTCTTCCTCAGCGGATCTGTACCCACGGCAGAAGTGTTAAATGGGTGCCGCATACTTTTCGCGTGTCTACCCATAACTCAATGACCTATAACTATGGCCACTGTGATTGAAATGAAGCTACGACCAAGCCCAAGTATCTGGCTAGTACGTCCTCTATCCATCAAGGGCCAGATGAGTCTAGCGGTGAAGCAGGACTCCTCACTGACCCAGGATAGGTTGGCTTTTCGAAAGAATTTCCGCGCAATGGCCAACTTAACCGAGGCAAGTAGCATATCCAAGTCGATTGAAGAGGATTCCGGAAGGATGGCACCAACTTTGGTGAGCTCGTCGGCAAGTGTAGTGTAGCTAACAGGAGATTATAAATCAAAACGCGACATACTCATTACCAGACGATTCAATTTTTTCTTATAATAGTTTTTGCGCGATGCAGTAGTTCTTGCGCGATGCAGTAGTTCACGTGATGAGCACAATTTACACCCATAAACATATGCTACTCTGTGTGCCTGCTAATATAATCAGTAGTCTGGACACTACGAGATATTTTTTAATGTCGTAAAGAGGTGCCATAGTATTACGCTCATACGATCTATTGTAGTTCTCTCAAGCTATATAGGATATCTAAGCCTATTCTTTTAACCAACTTTAGGTGGTTAACGAAAACAATTCCTTGCATAGAATCTAATATGCTCTTAGATGTCTTCTATTGGAATGCATGAATGCCTCGAATGTTCCAAGGACAGAACACATCCTTCTTCTTCACTCTTATCGTGTCATCACAAAATCTACATGTTGAGTTCAAGATGAACAAGAGAATTTAGAGATTTAGATTTACTGCGTGCTGTCTAACATACATAACATAACATACATAATTGGCCATTACAACCCTTCAATCAGGATCACGACCTAGCTTCTCACACCACTTACGTTTTGTGTGTTAATTTTATACAATGTGTAGCGTCGGACCCTACAGTTTAAAGTCGACACCGAACGACAGTTTTTGAGAAACTTTTCATGGCAATTTTATTTACTCTCAGAGCTTTTGCCAGAAATCTGCTGAGAGGAAGCCGCCGCAGAAGAAATATTTTTTTTTTCAATATTCTTTTTTGATGTCTGACGGATACGAACCCTGGCCTTTCGTCTAATAAGCCAACACACTACCTACTAGACTACGGCGACCTACCTACTGTCTAACAGCCGGCTACTAATCTCCGCTTTTTGCTGTGTAGTTGAATGCTTGACTCAATTGTCCTCTGGTTGAAATATCCCAGCAACAGTTTTGATTGTTACAAACCTGTTTGGTTTGACGAGAGGTTTTGCCTCTCTTTATCTTCTTTTTACTGTAACCTCGACTTGGAGAATAATTTTCGAAATAGAATTGTGAGATGTAACTTAAGCTAGAATTAGCAGAACATTCATGGAACGTAACAAAACTTACGTTCGTTTAAAGCATATGAAAATTTCATTGCGGTTTTGTAATAGTTTCACATGCTAGAAACGAATGTACGTTTCGTGAACGTTCGGCTAACTTTAGCTTTAGGTTTTTGCCTGAACTGTAGCAATTGTTGCTTTTAAAATAATTAGTTTACGGTAGCTTGTCGCTCGAATTGTGTGCGTTATTTTGTTAATACACTACTACTCGTATTTATTTTTTATTTATAAATTTTTTGTTACTACCAATACGTATGTCTATAATAAATGACAAGAGAGTATATTTGCTTCAACAATATTTAGAATTGATTGGAAAGAAAATAAAAATTCCTAAAAGAGCCTATAATTAGATACGGCGAAATCCATAGATGATAATTAGTTTATCAAATTTGAATAAAAAAAAATACGTTCCAATGTATAAAAAAAAAGAACAAAAATATTTAAAAAAAATTTTTATGGAGAGTACAATACTGATTGAACATTGAAACAGCTGTTGATTTAAAAGAAAAACGTGTTGGCTTTTCTAACAAAAAAAAAAAAAAAAACTGAGAGCATAAATATGTCTCTGGAGTAAAGCAAAAGAGCCACCAGAAAATACGAATCAAAAATATTTTTTAAAAAAAAAAAAAAAAAAAAATAACAAATTTTGTTGATAAACATTATCAATAAACTGTTGTTGTTGTATTTTCTACATTATAAATAAAATACAACATAAAAAAAAGCAAAAATCCATTACGAGTTGAAAGCGTTTTTAGCGGAGAGGCGAATTACCACATTTCAGTTGGCGTTTGAAAGCGAAACCGAAAAGTTGGTATGAATTTTTTAAATAAAAATAACGGTTATTATAGTTTTAAATTTGGAAACAATTGTGGTGTGCTTTTAGATTTTTTTTTGCGTTAGAAAATTTGAAACGCATTTCAACATTTCAAAAGTATTTCAAAATAGTGTGAATATATTTAAAAAAAAATTTGAAAGAAAATTAAAATTTTTTAAAATTCTGAATTAAAAAAATAAATTAATTAAAAATAAATGAATTTAAAAAATAAATTATCTTTAATTGCATAAAATAATACAACAGAAACTAAGAGTGTATGTGTCAGTGTGAAATAATTACAATTGTTTTATTCAATTGTGTCACAATTTTTTAAAATTTCTCATCATTTCCGATCATGAGTTTGCATTTCTGTGTTAGGCTATCTTGGTTAGTCATTCATACGCGCCGATTTTGTTTTCAAAATATTTTATCTTTTTTTTTTTTATAAAATTTTCAAATATTTACAAGTGTTTGTATTTTAATGAACCAATTCATCAAGAACAATGTGATTAAAATTCAAATATTTTGACAGTTCAAAAAAAAAAAAAAAAACGATAACAGGCCCCTAAATAAGCAAAACACATTTATAGTAACAACACATACAGGGTGTCTTAAAAGCAAATTTATTGTTCCTGGATTGTTGAAACAATAAAAAAACCTTCGCATGAAATAATTTACGGTAAATTTTTCTTTAAAAATAAAATCGTAGAATCTACGGAAACATTAAAATTGCCATCATCAATATTTCAGTTTTCCAAAGTAAAACTAAATAAAACTCAGCCATAAAGCTATAACTTCGCAGTAACTTTTCGTAATAATGCTTGGATCTTGTCAGTAAAACGATTGTCTCTGGATTGTTTACAACTGTAAAATCTTTTATGCTAGTTTTCTATCACCTTTTAGAACATTTGGAACGGTATATACAACTTGACGAATGCTGAAACCTTCGGAGATTAACCACATAACTACAGTACTTGATGTAACCTTACAAAATAGTCTACTGTCTTCAAACGACAAACGTCAAATTACGCTTATTGGAAACTTTTCCTACAATAAAGCACCAAAATCGATTGTGTCGAATGGCTCTTGACGCCGACTTGTTAAAACGACATGCCTTTCAATTCAAACCAATTCATTAGTGTTCTGAATTGACTCTAACGGTTCTTCAGAATAATTTTTGAAAAAACAGAGTCCTATGGCAGCTGTAAACCAAAATGCGTCTCAAACGGCTACAATTTTTAAATTCGATGGCTTTTTAACAACCAACGGGCAAAAGACGAACTTCATCAGTGAAGAAATCTTTGTTCGAAAATTCTGCATATTGCTCTAGAACCCAACGGTGTTGTGAATGGTGAGCCAGTTTTAGTTGTTACGTATGTTGTACTTTATATAAATAGAGGTGCTAGTACACTGTGAAATGAACAGTAAAGTGGACCGAACTGCAAAGAACACTGTAGAATTGACAAACTGGAATTTTTCGCTATGCTTTCTATAATAGTCTCTTCAAATGTCCTTTCAATCTATCTATCGATAATAGCTATCATAAACGTCATGGTTGAATCACAAGTGAGTTCTTCGGTTCTAAACGATCTGTATATTTAAATGACAAACCTTTTTTTTTAAAGAAATGTCACCTTAATTTAGATAGATAGCTGATAGCGCGAGTGTCAGTTTTGCAACCACTAAACGTATAATCCAATATTTAATCGGGCCATAGCAGCCATCACCCTTTCCTGATGGATAAAAGCACCAAGAAAGCCGGTATTTAGGTATCTATTTTCGAAGTGAGGCAACTCCATGGTTATATCCTTGCAAGGATTAAATATGAACTGGTTAGGGACCTAAAGAACGTTAATTTTCCGAAAAATATTTCAGCCTGGCGTTTCGACTGTTGTGTCAGTCGATTGTTAGAAGAATGCTGCTTTCTTACTGAATAAAGAGTGGCTAAAAGGATTATGAATAAACTTTGACGTTTTCTACAATTTTTGGTGATAAACGATAAACGGATTTCAATTTTACGGAGGTTTTAACCGTTTTTATTTATTTTCTAATGATTTTCAATAAAGAGTATGTGCACTACAGCGCACTATGACTCGTAAGAAAGCAATATTTTTTGAAGCTATCTGCCATCGAGAAGAGTTTAATAGCTTCACATGCTACTGAATAACATTCACACTACTCAAATCTGTAGCTTTCACGCTGTAAGATAATCAGATAAAAATAAATTTCTTTTGAATTAACTTTTATAGAAAAAAAAATAAAAATATTATTTTATAAGCATATAAAGAATAATAAGAAAAGAAATTAAATAAAATATTACGATTGTAAATACTATATTATATGGTATACAATAGTTAATATGCAATTAAATAATTAATCAAAAACAAATAACCTAAATACCATATACCATTTATTAATATTATTATTAAACAAATGAATTAAGTATAAAACAAATAATAATAACAGTAAAAGCTCTTGAAAAATTACTTCAAAAAAAGAAAATCGAATGAATTATTAATTAAATTTTTAATTGAGTTTAATTAATTCAATTAAAAATTTCATTATTTTCATTAAAAATTTAATTAATTTTTTTTTTTTTGATTAATAAACCTTAATGAAACCGTGTTCATTTCATGTTATTTTACTGTTTTTCCATAAATTTGTAATTATATTTCTTACTTTTTTTTTTATCATAATTAAAGTTCATAATCGTAATCGTTATATGGCATTTTTTCGATTCCACTCATACGTACTCGTATTGCCATATCTTTTTAGAATGTATGTATGTATGGATTACTCAACCTTTAATAGTGTGTTAGAATCGATATAATTATTGCTGCTGATAATTTTCGCAATTTAAAATAAATTCTCTTGACTGATGGCATAGTATTTACGTTGGCATTTGAATTGACCTGATCTAAACATGTGCTAAGGGTTGCCATGTTCTTATGTTAAAAATTTTTTCGAAATTGTACGATGTATTTCTTTATCTTCGAAGAAACAGTTTTTCGTATTTCGTTTAGTTCTGGCTCTTGAACCGTGGCCTCACGTCTAATAAGCCAGCACACTACACACTACTAGAATACGGCGACTTCTATACTAAATTTGTTTCAATTCTTTAAAGACTTCTTGACAAAGCTGTATCAAATCCTTAACTCATGCTCATGAATCTTACTAGACTCGTATTCTGTCATAAACTCTGTCAACTTGGATTCGAGGATTGTCTACGCCATGGAGACTCAGTCTTATTGTTGGAAAATGCAACGGGAAAATCAACATTTACTACCTCGTTAAAGAAATATTTTGTAGTAGAGATCCTCATGAAAATTCTGTTCATTGTTCACTTAGAGGGTTGCGGTTGCGCTTAAAAATTTCCTTCAATTATAGTTTGGGTTTATTTCGCACTTGGAAATCTTAAACAAAGTATTCCAATTCCTAACATAAAAACTTATTCTAAAAATTATTATTTTTGAATTTTACCTACAATGGCAACCCTTATTAAATTATCTATGTATGGCGCACGACTCCTTTACCCTATCAAAGTTGTACTTTAAAACAACATTTGTAATTATCGCTGCTTGACAATTGTAGACTATCTTTGGCTGTAAGATATCGGTTTTTTTTTATAAAATTCCTTCGATAACAACTGATTACAGGCAGTTCAAGGTACCTGTTAATTTCGAAGCTTGTTATCTTTTACTTCTTTGTACTTAGTTGGAAGGGTTACAATTGTTAAACGGTTCTTTCAAAGAAAATTTGTTTAATGGCTGCATTATAAAATGTGATAAAAACCTGAGTTTTATATTTAAAATTCAAGCAGGTATGGGGAAACGTTTTCAAAATGGTTTTGGTAAAATTGATTTGACGGCGGCATTGTTATTATTTTTAACTGCTATTTGATTATGAGAGAAACTTATGAAAATATTCCATTTATAACGTGTATGTATGGTATTTATAAAGTAATAATAATAATAATAAAAGAAAGAAAGAAAGAAATAATAAAATAAATAAGGAAATAACACGGGCATAAAAACAGAAAAATATACTGTGATGGCGATTTCCAGAGATAACAAACAGTTCACAACACAATTATCGAATGTTATTACTTCACCTAGAGACCGATTATTTTTGATTAAGTCATAAACACAGAATGATTGCATATGAAGCCTGTTTTTTTTTTTGATTTTTGTTTATTGAGTTTATTTTTGAATTTTTTTTTTTTATAAAACAAACATATTTTCTTGTAAATTTTTATAATAAAATTCGAAATTGAAAATTTCTTTACGAAACCGTGATACATTTTATTCCGAAAGAAGTCGCTATGTAAGTAAGTAGTGTCTTGGCTGTAGTCCAAAACCCAGTTCCAACATCTCGAACAAAAAAATATTTCCTTCGCTGTCTTCCTCCCATCAGTCTTCTGACAAAAATTCTGAGATTAAATAAAATTGCCATGAGAAGTTTCTTAAAAATCTGTGCTTTGGAATTGACTTTAAACTATAAGTCGTGCCGCTCATGTATAAAATTAATCCTGACTGAAGGGTTGTAATTTGAATTATTCGCCACACTTTCTTTGCTTTCTTTTTAATTGCAAATGTAGTAGTCGCCGTAGCCTAGTAGGTAGTGTGGTGGCTTATTAGACAAGAGAACACAGTTTAAACCTCAAGTCAGACGTCTCCAACAAAACGAAGAATGAGAAAATATTTCTTCTACGACTGCCTTTCAGCAGATTTCTGAGAAGAACTCTGAGAGTAAATAAAAATGCTATGAAAAGTTCCTCAAAAAATTATCGTTTGGAGTCGTCTTTAAACTCTATCACATGGGTGGTATGAGAAGCTAAATTGAAATTTTGACTAAGAGTTGTAATTCGAATTATTTGTCACACTTTTTTTTTTAGCAGAAGTGATATGTTCAGCAGTGCCTACACTGGGTTGTGAGAATGGTTTTTCCTCATCTGTAACGCTTCTTTCTATCCTCTTCAAATTTCTTTATAATCTTGACAATTTCTTGCACAGTGGTTTGAATCACCACTTATGTAGTGAGTTTTAACATTACATTTTTTATGAGTTCTTCGGTTGCTAGACGATTCACATTCGTAAATGGCAAATTTTTCACTAAATAAATGACACTTCCGATGACAGATATTCAACTGCTGCTAACAGCTTCACTGTCAGATCGATGGTTTTTAAATTAAAATATTTAAATTTTAACGTATTCTTGCTCCGATATCGTATACTTTTAATGTGTCATCTGTTAACACATTACGTCTTAAATCAATAATTAATTTTGATTAATTTTTTTTTGGTACAAACAATAATATTTTATAACAATATTGATTCGAATCTTATCACAACATAAGCCGATAAGAAGTACGTGAGAAAAGTTATTATCATAACGTAGACATACTTAAAAAAATTAAAACAAAATTGTAACAGTAAATAAATCGTTTTTAAATCAAAAATAAAATTTTTAAACTATGATGTCACACTCAAAAAAATGTTAAAAAAAAAAAAATACAATATAACGTCTCAAGCATTATGACCCTAATAAACGATGTGAACTAATTGCGTATTGAGATTATTTTACCACTGAATACTCACTCTGATATTCAAATCTCATTTCTATTTCACATACAATTCTAAACGCGTGGCTTTGAATTTTTATTTTATTTTCAAAATTCAAATGAAAACAAGAAGAAGAAAAATTACTAACTAATACGAGCCCAAACCACAACAATAATAATAGTCTTGAATAATAGTCTCTGTTATTGTGTGTAAAATTAAAAATAATTCAAAAAAAGAAATTCCATCCTTATTTCTAGACAATTTATTATTGACCCCCGAGAGTTATGAGAACAAATCACAGACATCAACGATATGAGCGATAATGGAACAACAGCAACTACAAAACACCCACAAAATGGTACAACAATAAATTCAACAAATACAACGACAAATACAAGACCGAAATCGATGGAGGCAGCAGCGAAATTACCTAAACTTATCATACCTGATAGTAAAACGCAGTATAATGATATAAAAATTGTCAAAACAAAACCTGTCAAAAAGAAACGCCGTGATAAAAGTGATTTGGGTGAGAATTTTGTGGCACCTGATGGCGGTTGGGGTTGGTTTGTGTCCATAGCCAGCGGCATTAATATCGTAAGTAGATAACATTCGATTTTCTGTCTGCCCATACATTATGAATTGAGAATTAATTGTGTGTGTGTGTGTGTTTGTGTGTTTGTTTGTATCTCATTTGATAGCTGGTGACATTTGCGTTGGCCCAACAATTTGGTATTATTTTTCGTGATCACATGCTGAAATTAGGCATTTCCAGTTCACAGTTGACTACAATTATTAACATACAGATTGCCATATCAGCCATAACAGGTAAGACAAATTGGAATAGAAACCCATGAGTTGGTTCTTAAAAAAACTTCAATTTTAAATGGTATTTTGAAATATTGTACGGCGTTGAAGTCGTCGTGGTAGAAATCTCCAACAAAATGAAATTAAAAAAAAATATTACTTCGGTCACTACCCCTCAGCGGCAAAAACGCTGAGTAAAATAAAATTGCCATGAAAAATTTCTGAAAAAAAATCTGTCGTTCGGAGTCGACTTTAAACTGTAGATTCCACCACTCGTGTTGAAAATTAACACTCCTAACATAAGTGGTGTGAGAAGCTAGGTCGTATAACTCTGTTGTCTATTGCTATAACTGTGTTCTTTATTTGTCCATTTACAGGTCTTCTTAATGGTCCACTCTTTCGAAGATTTTCATTCCGTCAAGTGGCTTTATTTGGCTCATTTCTAACATTTGCTGGCCTCTTCGCTTGTGCCTTTGCGGATTCATTTTTATTTTATTGTCTTTCATTCTCCTGCTGTTATGGTAAGTTTTTCAAAGTGTTTTTAAATAGTTTCCTATTAAAACTGTAACCTTTCATAATTTCAACAGGTTTTGGTCGTGGTCTCACAGTATCTGCCTCATCATTAGCTGTCAACACATACTTCAAGGAGAGAAGACGTACTGCCACAGCTTTTCAATTTGGTGTAGCTGGTCTGGGACCCATCTGTTTGCCTTATGTGGCCACTTTCCTTCTGGACTATTTTGGCGTACAGGGTACAGTCTTATGTTTTGCCGGCCTTTCGCTAAATACGGTGGCATGTTCCCTTATTTACCAGCCGGTTAAGTGGCATGTTAAGAAACAATCCAAAGATGCGGAAGCTACACAGAAATTAACAACACAGGAGGAAGATGATCATATTATAGCCCAGCCCGTAGAGCCGGAAACACCAGTACTGCCACGAGCCAATGATGGTTGGTATGGTTCTAGAACGTCATTGAATTCAGGTTCCAATAGGAATAGAATAAATTCCTGGGATAAGACCGCAGAATCGCCTACACCCATGATGGAATTGAGAAGACTTAATAGTAGAGATAGCACGCGCAGCAATAGTGTTTCGGCCAAAGTACGCAGTTTCTCCATTAGCCACAGCATTAAAGAGGTGGACGACGAGGATGAGGAAGCCAGAAATGGTGGAGATGAAAAAAATCATTTTAATTTTGACAATCACCAGGAGCTGCAAGCTCTAAGGGAACAAGATCGTTTAAGTGAATTGCAAAAAGAAAAGGAATTAAAGAAACAGGCTTTTGAAGAAGAACACGAACGCCGTAAGCAATTGCCGTGGTACATGAAGGTGGTGGTTTTTTTCGATTTGGATTTACTACGTGATTTTACATATGTTAACCTGGCCTTGGGCTTAACGTTGATTAATTTTGTGGAGATTAATTTTGCCATTTTAACACCCTTCATTTTATCGGATTTTGGTTTTGAAAAACATCAAATCGCTTTGGCCATGTCTCTGCTGGGTACATTTGATTTGATTATACGTTTCCTTATACCGTTGATAACCGTCAAGATAAATTTGAGCAACAAGACCTTCTTTGTTTTGGGCATATTGGGCATGTGTATTGGACGCATCTTTTTGTCATTCACACGGAATTTCTATGTCATGATTGGCATTTTCATTTGGCTAGGCTTGAATAAGGCTTTCCGTACGGTATTCTGGTCTTTGATTATACCCGGTTATGTGCCTTTAAAAAGGTTACCTGCTGCAGCTGGTTTACAATTGCTTATGTCGGGTCTATTCTCGTTGGCATTTGGCCCCTTGATAGGTAAGCTGTTTTAGGATTTTCCCCTTAGACCATGAAATTTATATTTTTCCCCTCTTTCCAGGTCTTATACGTGATAACACCAGTTATGCCTTCGCATTAAATTTCCTTAATCTCTTGTGTTTACTGGCCATTGCCGGTTGGATTCTGGAGGCTTTTGTAAGGAAATATAGAAACAAATCAAAGCCTGTTCTTGAGAGTTAAAAGGCCCTCTAACGGGCTGCTATTGCTGTCTAAATAGCTAAGAAAAAACCTGTTGTCTGTTCACTGCAGCATGCAGTAATTGTGCCAAGTGATTGAAAAATTAATCGCGTGTTGCTGCTCTATAGCCTAGCAAACAGAGCTTGTATACGTTTTTTATTATTAATTTTGTTTTAAATGTATTTTGTTCAATAATTTAATTGTTATTATTTCATATGTATATAAGTACGTATGTATGTATGTTTGTTATGTAAATATTTAAAACAATTTTCATTTTATTTTAAGTTGTATTTGTATTTGAAAGAATGTTCTTTTATTTTTTAGACTGAAACTACTATAACTTACCTCCATGTTTATAACTGTACATAGAGCATTGTTCACAAAGATTCCATTTAGAGTCTAAGTTTGTAGAATAAATTTGTACAAAAAGAAAAAAACCTGAAAAGAAACAAAAACAATAAAAATAATTTAAAATTTTATTTTAAAAAAGAATTATGGTTTAAATTTAATACAAAACAAACACGTCGACACTTGGTGCGCTGCGTAAAGTCACACTCGCGCCCCACAACTTCTGTTATCGATAGCTACGCAGACAATATTTCAATAAGCAGTGTTCTCAACTCCACTCAGCACTGAAGTGGGTTTTGAGCTCCTGGACCGGTTTTTTTTAATACCTTGTCATCCAAATATGATTCTCAAATCATTTGGGCATCTTAGGGAATGTTATTGCTTTTTTTAACGTGTTAGCGTCAGAGTTGTATCCTCAAGCATCATTACGGTATTCAACGAATAGATGCTCTCACTAAAGTAAATTAAACGTCTAAAATTAAACGTCCTGTTTGCTTAGTTTAGTTGTCCTTGTACGATTATCGTCTTCTTGACCAACCCGCTTTTAGAAACGTTGTGGTTCCGGCGCTATGTATTACTCGAAGTTATGCAGAATTATTCGGTTCACGAATAATTGAGCGTCATTCCACTTGTCAATCGATAAATACATTTCAGTAATTAAATTTACAGCGATAAGTCTACAGTTAAAACCGATGCACTTTGGATTTAGAGTTTGTCGCAAGGAATGCAGATGATCTAATATCTCTATTTGCTGAATATAAGGCTCTTCTGACATTCTTTCAAAAAGAAAAAAAAAGAGCTTTCTTAGCTTTCATAAAAATGGAACAGGCTCTTTATTGGTCACAGTATGATTGGACGACAGAGCTATTCACATTATAACAGTTGTTTGAGGTACCTGGATAAAAAAGGAAGTCTCCTTCAACCAGTACAACACTTTCAATATAAATGACAGACATTATTATGAGAAACTACATAATATACCTCGCTGCAAGTAGGTTTTAAGAATGAGACTGATTCTGAAGTATATTACAGAAGAATGTGATAGGATATGTATGAAATGCTGGTTGGTTCTCAAAGGCATTAATTGTAGTATATGGGAGGAGCCATTCACAAGATGTCATGAAAAGAAATACAATTTTTTACTTTTAAATTTCGTCAAAAAATTTAATACAAAATCTCTATTTTAGATGACTTTAGTTATAAAATTTCGTTGTCTATTAGGTGGTGTTTGACTTATTAGAAGTGGACACTGGCATCACGAACATACGAGTCTTCTGCAAAAAATCTCTGCGAGTAAATTAGGTTGTCGTGAGTCGATTTAAAACTGTAGCCATGCCCTCTTGCATACAATAACACATACAACAGGGATGTGTCAGAAGCTAGGTCGTAATTATGTCTAAACTCGTTGTAATGACGACAATTTAGAAAATATTGTAATCGTTTATTATCAATTGTAAATGCAAAAACTTCATTTAATTTGATTACATAGAAATTCACCACACTTCCGATACCACCACTAAATCAGACATCAATTTATCAATAAAAACTTTCAATGCTTAACAATAAATCAGTGCATATTTTTAGGGGGCTTCTGATATAAGCATTTAAGCCTACTATAAATCATTTAACAATTCATGGAAAATATTTGTAAAATAAATAAAAAATAAAAAATAAAAAAGAAAAATAAATAAAAACGAAATATTTATTAAAAATAACTAAGTTTGGCGGTGTCTTTTATTTTCATTTTTATAGTTTTTGATGTCGCAACCAAAAACAACAACAATATGAATTGTTTTACTTGGTATTAACCAATGTTGTAAAAAGCAACATGTTAAGCACTTAGACAAGAAAAAAAAATGTAATATTAGCACAATAATAACAAAATTGTTGGAACACCTTTTGGTAGAGTCTTAGACAATTTTTACTTAAATATGCACGGCATCAACTTAATTAAAAAACCCTTAAAAATAACTTCTTCACCAGAGGACGGACGCATTGTGATATAAAAGTAGAAGCATAATAATAACAAACAAAAGAAGAGGCATGCAACACGAATGGATATAAACATTTAAATGACAATTTATGTTGGCAGTATGTATGTATGGAAAACAAAGGCAGACATTTAAAGGAGTTTTATCGTACGGGAGAGAATTTTTTAAATTGTGCACTGGAAGTGTTATAAACAAAGTTAATTGAAATTGTTATGAGCAGTACTTTGGAGGCCTTGTCAGCAATTGAAAATTAATTTAAATTTTAGGAAGAATGTCCAATTGATTATTTATAAAGTCATTATGCTAAGGCAGAGGAATTTTTTTTAATACATACATACGTACATACATAATTGGCCATTAAAACTCTTCAGTCAAGATTACGGCCTGGTAGTCTAGTAGGCAGTGTGTTGGCTTATTAGATGAAAGGCCAGGGTTCGAATAATCCCCGGTCAGACATCAAAAACGAAATTGGGAAAAATATTTCTTCGGCGGCTTCCTCTCAGCAGATTTATGGCAAAAACTCTGAGAGTAAATAAATTTGCCATGAAAAACTTCTCAAAAAACTGTCGTTCGGAGTCGTCCTGCCACTCATGTATAAAATTAACACACACAACATAAATGGTGTGAGAAACCGTAAATTTTTTTAATATAATTTAGGAAAAAATAATTTTAATTTTTGTATTCTTTTGTATTTAATGGAAAACAAAAGAATTCATTCATTTAATGCTCATTATTTATGTGTTGTTTTGGTATTCATAGAAAATTCTTAAGAAATGATCAGCACTTCTTCTGTCAGTCTCATTCGACATTCTGATGGTGATATGTTGTTGCTATTGTTTGTTATAATTTATTTGTGTAATGAAATTAATTTAAATAAATTTGTTTTGTATACAAATTGATAAAAACTAAAAAAAAAAAACAAATTGAAAATAACAAGAAACAACAAAAAAAAAGAGAGAGAAATAAAAATATTTTTATTCAAATTAAATGGGAATCTTTCGAAAGGAGAACGACTGAATAAAGTAATTGGAAAACCACTTTAACGAAAAATTTTTTTAAGAAAAATAAAAAAACAAACAAACAAAAAATTTTACCAAGGAAAACAAAACAAAACAACAAAAGAATATTAAACGTATGAATAATTATTGGAAAAGTATCTGCTTTGATACTCTACTTTAGTTTTTCCAAATAATTATACCTTGACTGGAGACCACAAAATAAAGAAAAATAGAAGAGAAGAGATACTCTAACAAGTTTGTGAGTGGCCATTGAGTCATTCAATAATTTATTATTTATTCAAATGATCAGAGTATCGATGCGTGCAACCTTTTAATTGATCACTTTAAGTGTTCTAATGCCAGGCAACAAAATAGAAAAAAACAGCAGCCAAACATGCAGCGACAGTATAGCAAATGGGTATCAGACGTAAAGCTAGAAGGCATCATTTTAATTGAAATTAATTGATAGTGAAAAGCGCTTAACAATGACACATTAAAACGAATGTACGAATAAATGAATGAATGAACGAATAAATCAATGAATATGAGTTCCATTTTCCATAAATATTATGATATTCGAACTTTGTTTCTATAAAGTGTGCTACAAAAACAAATAATACAACGACTTTTGTGTAATATCATGAATTAATTTTATATACAATGCTTCCATACATACATACGTATTTGTTATACTTAAAAGAAAAATAAATAAATTAAAACAAATAAATAAATATGATTGCAATAAAAATCTACAAAGTCACTTTAATGAAGTACATTTCTTAGGTACCTATTCCTCTACTACTTATTCTGTTTCATGAAGTGGTTTGGCATGAATCAAGGGAAAAAGTCCCCTAGGGATGTTTGTAGATAAAATATTTTGCTTTACTTTTATAATTTAATTAGATTTTAATGAAAATATAATACTTAGATATTTACTTAATCGGTTATTACAAGCTTTTAGGCAGGATTACGACCTAGCTTCTCACACCATCCATGTGTGGCTGGACTTAAAGTTTTAAGATGACTCCAAACGGCAGATTTTTGCAGAAACTTTTTATTGCAATTTTATTTACTCTTAGAATTTTTGCCAAAAATCTGCTGAGAGGAAGTCGCCGAAGAAATATTTTTTCATGCTTCGTTTTGTTGAAGAAGCCTGATCTCGGTTTGAAACTTGATCTCACATCTAATAATCCAACACACTACTTATTAGACTACAGCGAATTTCAAGCTGTTATCATCATGGATTTTAACTCAGTCATGAACTATCATTCTTCATCGTTAGCCATGATATCAACCTTTCTTTTTGAAATTCCTTTTTATTTGATAATCCATCGAAAATATGACACTCTGTTTTGAAGTGAAACATATTCCAGTGAAAGCAGCATCTGTATTAATCAAAACAAAGGGTATTCGTATATAGTTTAAACCTACTTTGTTTTACAAACATTTTTAGCTAGTTTGCTACATAAAGACGAGCGCTATTATGGTAAACCACTGCGTCTTTATGCCTTTTCAAATAATATTCCAGGTTGTTTTAATTACATTCGATTATGTGTCCTGGTGATCCACTGTTTCGATTTCATAACATATAAATAATTGGTCATTACAAGCCTTCAGTCAGAATTACAATCTAGCTTCCCGCTCCACTTATGCTGCGTGGGTAATTTTATACTTGAGTGGCTGAACCTACAGTTTAAAGTCGTCTCCGAACGACAAATTTTTAAGAAACTTTTCATAGCAATGTTATTTATTTTCAGAGTTTTTGTCACAAATATGCTGAGAGATAGTTGCCGAAGAAATACTTTTTAGTTGGGGTTTAAACCGAGACCTCATGTCTAATAAGCCAATACACTACCTACTAGACTGCGACGACGAATTTATTGTTCCGATTTCAGTAGCTTTCAACAGTTGGAACACTCATGGCGGTCGAATCTCAAGGGTTCGATAATCCAAAATCAGCTCTTTAATTGAAGCGAAAGAATTGAAAGAATACAGACCCGTTACCCAGAACGCTCTCTACAAACCTAACCTAAACTATAAAGTCGACTTCAAACGATAGATTTTTCGGAAACTTTTCATGGCTATTTTATTTACTTTCAGAATCATTTTAATACTACCCTCGTATATACAATACATATGTAGATAGAGATATAATACAAAAATTAAATCATGACATAATGTTTTTTTGGCAACAGGCCTCTAGAATTTATTATCAAACACTCGAAATTTGTACCTTTTATGCAAGCAATAAACGAAAGAAAATTATTCTTTTCTAATCATTAAGACGTTATAACGACGAACACTTAGAAAATGAAAGCAAAAAAAAATTGGAATTTCAAAATTTCATTCAATATCTTCCTACTTTACTTATCATTTATAATATTTCCCACTCTCTTTATGCTAGAGATTTAAGTTTCAACCTTTCTCTGCTTAGTAAAACGAGCATAATATTCTCAGCTACTAGCAATTCATTCATGATTTAATAAAATTCCAAATATGACTGAAAATATACGACAGAGTATTTTCCTTAAAAAAAATAAAGTTTTTCTAAAATTATTAATCATTTATAAGCGTAATAAATTATAATTACTTTTGCCCAATTTGATTCAGTTGTTACCATCAAATTGCTCTTTCGATAAATAATGTCTCATAAATTAAGAGAACTACATAGAATGAAACGTAATTATGTGAGAAGAGCTTGTCTTATTCGATTTTACAGTAGCTGTTGTAGAATATTTAGAAAAATAATAATAAAAATAAAGTTAAATATTTAGTTTTTTTTTTTTTTATTTCCCTTGTAAACGAGTATTTTTGTTTAATTATTAATTTTTTTTCTCTTGTCTTTTTATGGTAGTATTTGTGTAGAGATTTGTTAACGAAGTAGGAAATGTTATGACAACAACAATACAATTATTGTAAAATTGTAAAACTACAAACAACATTACTTACATACGCATACATACTTATAGGAATAAACACAAATTATCGATAAAAAAATTTTAAATAGTTAAACCCAGCAGAAATTAAAATTTTTTTATATTTAAAATGAGGTTAACATGAGTATTGATTTAAAGTAATTATTTCAAGTTTAAAGGCTTTTATGAAAAAGTGTAGTAAATAGAAGAATCATTATATTAAAATGAAATGTAAGGCTTAACATAGTATGACTCTGTAAGGGACATTATTACAACTTGCCATTAAAGTTGGGTTTCGTTAAAGGTGACTTTAAAGCTCACTTTAGCTGAAGTTGGGTTTAGTTAAAGGTGACTTTGAGGCTCACTTTAGCTGAAGTTGGGTTTAGTTGAAGCTGACTTTAAAGCTCACTTTAGCTAAAGTTACCTTTAACTAAAGCCAAGTTTAACGGCAACTTTTAATAATGTATAAAATTTGTTAAAGTTCACTTTAGCTAAAGTTACCTTTAACTTATTTTCGTTACTACAACCTAAAGTTAACTTTTTCAAAAATGTGGCAGTGCCGGAGCAATGTCGAATTCACTGCTCAATTAAACAAGTTTTTTTTAACGCAATGGCAAAGACGTATAATATGCCAAGTTCAAAGATAAAGCGAATTTTAAAAGTTAAAGGTAGGATGATCCTCTCTTTAGCTTAATGCGCACTTCTACTTTATTGTTTACTTATAATAATGAAAAACAACCCTTTAAAACCCTTTCTTTAGTTATCGGCCAGTGGTAATAATGGCCCTAAATGGTTTAATTTTTAAAAATAACTTTATTATGCCTCTTCTTACACTATCATACGTCATCAAATAGGCAGCCACATTAAGCAATAGTAAATCGGTTTGTTTCAAAGGGGCTCTTGTAGGAATAGAAAAAAGGTAGCCACTATAGAGGCAAGTTAACCTTAAGCGTCCCTAATTAATAAACGGACTAAAGCTTCGTATTCGGATATATCTTTACCCTCTATGGATGGTGTAAAACTTCAAGATGTCATCTGACATAGTGATATACTTGGTACACGGGGTCAACTGGACGTCCGGGTACTGCACTTGCCTCAATTCGCAAGTACACGTCCTTTAACCTAGTGCCTAAACGACAGTCAATGTATCACAAGTATAAGATCAAACCAAACAAATCAAACGACCATCTTATTTAGACGATCACCAACCTCAATTCGAGCAATGGCCATAATAGCCTAGTACTACAACCCCTTCGTAAAGATGTTGGTGGATGTAACAATCAGACTCCAATAAAGACTCCATCAGGGATAGATATAGTAGCTAAGGTTACTGAGTTATAGAAGAACCAGAAAGGCCAATCGTGATTCCATCTTTTATCGCAGCTCCTAATAGAAACTAAGTGAACTACATATGTTGGAGGCAGCTGCTAATATAATCCAAACATAGCATACTTGAATTCTATTAAAGACCCCTTTTTAATACCATGCTACCGCATGCTAAAACTTCTCGCTAATATGTTGTCGAATTTATGGAAAAATTACGGAGCAGATGATGAGTGGGTTTTTCTCTATTTCGTAATTATTAGAACTTCGCAGAAGGCTTAGTATGCCTAGTCTAGCAAAGGGAATCTTCCTTAATAGAGGCATGACAACCTTAAGTGCGAATTGGTAGTTGTTGTTAAAGGGCGCCAACGTAATACGATGTTTTCGGTAATTTTGTTATAAAAACAAAGTGGGCATTTTCCTAGCTAAGCACTCCATATTAAAAAGTCCTAAGACGATAAATTTACTATCGCCCGTTTTCTGGACACAACGAAGTCAGTAAAAATGTTCCGGATTGTGGTATGTGTTATGTAGCGGTGAGAAGAAGCCTTTCCAAAGCGATGGCTTTATATTATTGTTTATTCAACTGTGGTGTACAGTGTAAGTGCCACATAGAGAACTGAATTTAATAAGGCGCACATTAATCATCAAAAATTTTGCTGGGTTATCTCTGCTATTTAAATAACTTGTCTGTGTAAACAAAATTCAAGCCGAAAACTGTTTTGCGGCATAATCAAGTAAATTTAGCAGAAATCTCTCAGCAAATAAATGAAAAATTAAACAAATGAATAATAATACGTTTATGAACGACTAAACGACCGCCTTAAGACACTACTAAAATGGCTTATCTACTCAAAAAATAACAAGAAAAAAAAAAATAAAAAGACGAAAAAACCCTGTTTGCGAGATGAAAATGTTACTTTAATTCTATGGAAATGGTAATAAAAATCGTGAGTAAGAATAAATTGAAATGAATTTAATGACGATTAAAAAAGAAAATATTTATTATGCTAATAGTAAATGAACTACAAAAAAAAAAATACATTTTTAACTGGGTGAGGTACAAAATAATGCAAATCACTCACCATATAATATAACGCAAAATTACTCACTCACTGTCAAAAACACAAAAACAAAATAGGAAAAAAAAAGTCAAAATCATTTAAAAAAAAATGAAATGAAAATCAAAAAGTTAAAATAAAAAAAAGAAGGAAAAAAACGATTTAATATGATAGCATAATTTCAGTGTTATTCGCTTTTTTTTTTTTTTTTTTTTTTTGTCTAAAAAATGTTCTCTAATGTATGGTTGTTACACGCCATGTGTCTGTCCATAATTAAGAGTTTTTTTGTTCAACAAATTAATGATAAAAAATAGTGTGCTTTGAATGTAATACGATTGAAAGAAACATTGATTGTACACGAGAAGTAGTTGCACTTGTTTTTTTTTTTTTTCAATAAGTTTTCATAATTTAAACAAATAAATGATAAACATTTACACTGATAGTGTTGTTTTGTTTATTTTTTTTTTCTAAATATTTAAACACTTCAATACAAGTTCAAGGTTTTGTTATTGTAATCGATTACATTGTTACAATTCCTTACATTCCCTAGACGAATACTAAAAAAAATATCGTAATTTTTTTTAATATGCAGTCAGTAATCTATTGTTATCTGTTTGAAAAACTTTTAATTATTTTATAAAAACAAATAATTGACTGCTGCCTTTGAAATTATGAAACAAAGATTCACCACCACCAATAAACTCAATAGGCTGCGCCACTAAGACATCAAATACATATATTTTTACAAAGAGCATTATTTTTAGGCAAGGGAAGCTGGCAACTCTATCATTCTAGAACCTGTTACAATACATAAATCGCCAGCTTAGCTTACTTACTGAGAGACAATCAATCGATAAACTTTTACAAATCTGACACCTTTTCCATGGCATAACAGCAGCATGGAAGATATAACATAATTCGACTAGTCTATTCAGCTTAGAAATATGCAGAATCATGATGACAGCTTATAATAAATTTGTTTGATTTTGATTTGCATTATTTTTAGGCAAGGAAAGCTGGCAACTCTATCATTCTAGAACCTGTTACAGTACATAAATCGCCAGCTTAGCTTACTTACTGAGACAATCGATAAATTTTTACAAATCTAACCCCTTTTTCATGGCATAACAGTTAGCATGGAAGATATAACATTAGTCGACTAGTCTATTCAGCTTAGAAATATGCAGAATCATGATGGCAGCTTATAATAAATTTGTTTGATTTTGTTATTATTGCTTTGGACGCGCACGCATAGACATCGAATAATTCATGAACGACATCGGAGTATTGTTCAACAACTACGCTGGTTCAGACCAAAAAAAAAAAAAATGTTTTGCATTTGTATCCGATAAAAAAAAAACCGATCAGATCTATTCGAAATACTTCTACACTGAATTGCAGAATCTACCTATCAAATCTTCTTATGATATACGCAGATGAAATGCCACCCTCTTTAGACAAATTAACTTATACGTTGTCGTTATAATAGATAATCAAGTCTAAATCTATTCAGGCTAAAATTATCCACCATTTTACACTACAACAAGATCATATGAAGGACCTAGGGTATTATAAAGGACTTGGTACTTCAAGTCACCAAAAGTAAGAGCCACCAAGAGTGTCTGTACTTGGGGTTTCAGAGTTTCTCACTCATGTGAGCTTTGACCCAAGGAAGAGACATTAATAGACACTTCATTTCATTTAAGTATCCCAGATAGACGAATTCAAGTGTCGGTTAACATAAAGTGCAATCTGAAAGGCTGGACATTCAAGCAAGAGATCCCAAGGGTTATTGTAATTCAAGTTGTATAATTCGAATTTAAGTCAAGAATACATACTTCACTTCATCCCTAAAGAAATAATATCTAACCTTGGTGATTTAAATACTACAATTTTGGATTTAGATGAGATGTGTACCAGTATCTCAGTTCACAGTCTAATGGGTTGATTTTTCTTAGCGAGCTATCTCGTTATAGTTTGCAGCTTTATGAAAAGTATCGACACGTTTAGCACGATTGTATCTTTTTTGGATTAGAAAATTTACTACAGGCTACTACAGGCTATAGTATGTATAGAATTTCAGAACACCTCCTAGAGCTGTGTCGTTTGCGGTTGAATAGATTATAATTTATAGGCGTAATGTTTAGAAAATTTTCTTTATATTGACATAAGCTTTTTGAGAACATTTGCCAAAGACAAAATGAATTTTTAAAATTATAACAATTCAATTGTCAATTCAAATAATTGATAAATAAATCGCAACCGCAACATATAAATTAACTTTTAATTTGATAACTCTACCTACCTATCTATTTCTCTACAATTTTTTTTTTTTTTTTTTTAATAAATTTAAAATGCAAGTCATTTATTTTAATCGAGAGAATGGGTTTTCAAGAGCAGCAATTTGTAGGAAACCTAAAAAGTAGAGAACATGATGTACTATAGCTCTCTGTGAAAGAGTTTTTGATAAATTATTTAAATTTTTTAAATAAATATATTAAATATCAATACCTCTATGAGAGAGAGAGAGAGCGAGAGATTTTGTTGAAAATTTACTCTCTCTAAAGAGAGAACTAACTTTTTACTGAGAATGACTTAAAAGCTGCGCTTAAGTGAAAATGAAAAAAATAAAAAACGATTAACGCGGAACTTTTAAGCAGTGTTTTAATGGCACAATGTTAGTCATGATTTAATTACACGTACACAAACAAGTACGTATGTACATGTGAAAATACATATATTGCTAGTGGGTCACTAGATTAATTATATGAATAGGGTGTTTAGTTTAAAGATTTTTGTACTAAAATCGATTCTACTTACTCAACTGCAATATGGCTTAACCGGATTTCTAAAAACCAGAAGTATTATTATATCACCGGCTGATTTTAGTGCGAATAGAAGACCAGTAAATAACAATAAATTTCTAAATCTTAGTAAAAGATCAAATTTGTTTGTATGAAACACAGATTATGGAATATAAATTCGTTTTATATTGCATCAAGCATAGTCTCCTTTATGAAAAACGATTTGTTTTTGAAATAAATTCATGGTGAGAGGCAAATTCCCTGTCGCAGGCTCAATCAAACGGGTCTGAAAACAAAATGTAATCACTCGGAGCCAAAATCCGGAGAATATTGTAGGTACGGAATTTGTAGCCTGATACATAACATAATTGGTCATTACAATCCATCAGTCAGTATTAAAACCTAGCTTCTTACACTGGGTGTTTTTTAATATATGAGTGGAGGAAGCTACAGTTTTGAAGATGACAGATTTTTTGAGAAGGATTTCACGGCAATTTTATTTACTGCCAGAAATCTGCTGAAAGGAAATCGTCGAAAAAATATTTTTTTGATATTCCGTTTCATTGGAAATGTCTGACCGTTTGAACCGAGGCCTCGTGTCTAACAAGCCAACATACATCCTACTAGACTACGGCATAATCAAGCAGTTGTAATCAAGCAGTTTGTAAACAAAAAATAGACACTCGGACTTAAATCCGGGGAATGATTAAGCAATTCGTAACGTTTTACACGAATTTATTTTTTAAATAATGAGATAGTGTGCACAGACACAAACTCTTGTCCGCTGATGGTAGCAAAGTAAGTCTTTAAGATGCTAGAAATTAAAAATAAAAAGCTAAGGACCTATCTACACAGATCTAAAATACTGTAAATTGAATTCTTATTTACTACTTGTACAGTTATTCGAACTTTTTTTTACAAGTTCAGCTAAATGACGTCATTTCTCCAACAAGATGAATTTGTAAAATAGAAGTTCGGGTGTACATGTTCGAACAAAAAAT
>QOCX01000251.1:171761-187122 GCA_005959815.1 Sarcophaga bullata
AAAAAAAAAAAAAAAAAAAAAAAAAAAAAAACTCATCATCTACGCGTTTTGTTATTTCTTTTAACAGATTACAGATTTCAAAATTTTTTTAAAAAATGAAAAAAAAAACTTAAATTTTCTTACACCTTGAATATTTTTCTTTAAATAAATAATAACTTTAAAGAAATTAAATAAAAACCAGACAGCATTTGTAGATTGGTAAACCGAAATAAAATAAATTTTTGGGGAAAAAAAAATTAACGAATATTTTTTTCTAAAACAAAAGATCTACAAAGATTCTAGCAATAGATCGAATGATAATGAAATTTTACAGACCATTTGAATATTGTTTTTAACAAATGATCGTAGAGATCTTTACAAATTACTGACTTCTCCATTTTATAACTAGAATAGCAATTTTTTTTTAAATAGTATTTCAACTAAAAACAAGGCCATTTGAATTCTGATTTTAACGAATTACTGACGAGATCTTTAGAATTGAGTGACTTTCTATTTCTTTGAATAATATTGCAGCTATAAGCATGGTCGTATAGACATATTTCGCAGTTATGGGATTTCTGCAATGGAAAAAATAAATTTCTCCGTTTTATAATGAAACGTCAAAAGGTCAAAGCTAATTCCAAACAAATTATGACCATATGTGTGTGCCATAAAATATATTACAATGGTATTAAGTATGTTTCCCAGCAGTTGACTTTTAAAATTTTTGGAACTAAAAAGCAAAAGTAGAAAGCTTAGCAGCATAATGTTTGCTTTTAGAAGTAACCCTGGTGTATTTAATAAAGTGAGTTCAAACAGCTGATGATTAACTAAATGTCAAATTGATAGTTAATGTCAAAATGGTAGTGTTTCTGTAAGACGAATAGAACGTCTACTGGTATGGCAAACAGAAACAAAAATTGAGTGCTTTTGTTTACCACAGTGTTGTATTATTTTGACACATATGTAGTTAAAGTGTTTTGTACAGTGTTGTATTCGTTTTCAAAATAAGCTTACCTTGTCAAGTAGGCAGTGTGTTGACTTATTTTAGACATGAACCTCCTAGTTGACCCATTGTTAGACGTCTCCAAGAAATTGAAAAACATATTTCTTTAGAGACTTTCTCCCAGCATCATTCTGGCAAAAACTCTGTAAGTAAATAAAAAATTGCCATGAAAAGTTTCTCCAAAAAACTGTCGTTCAGAGTTGACTTTAAATTATAGATCCTGCTACTCATGTATAAAATTAACATGAGAAGCTAGGTCGTAATACTGACTAAAGGGTTATCATGATCAGTTATATATGTAAGTTAAATACACCTTGGAAGTAAACCACGAAAATAATTGCGTTTTATTTTAAAAAATTATTACAAATTTGTCTTCTCTAATGCATCAACTTAAATGTTTAAAATTGAGGTTAGATTGTAGAATTCGGCAACGATTATTCGATCCTCACGAATCGATCATAAAATAATTTTTACGCATTCATAGTTGAATAACAAATAACATTACGATTGTTAAACCTATTCTAGTATTTAAATCCCATTTGCCAAATGGATATTATACTTGTTTTGATATACAATATACGCTTCAATACATAATTTTTAAAAAATAAAATTCGAAAATTTCAAAAACCCATATTAAACCCACCCAAATTAAACACAATACAAGTATAATAAAATATTAAAACTAATTGGTTTTCTATTCACAATTTATTCTACAATAATTAGTTTCCCTAATACATAAAATATTGTAATTTCGATAAAAAATGACGAAATTAGATTGAGGCCAGCCAGCCTTATCTGTCAATTTTTTTTTTCAAATGACTCACTGATAAGAGAGCATAATATAATCCCTTGATGAAAAAGAATGGTTAGAGAAAAGAAAATCAAAATATAATTAACCATAGCAGGTCTGTCTCCTACAATTCCAATTATAATATAAAAAAAATATAAATTTTTGCGAATAACAAAATCCTAATGTCGTGTTTAAAAAGAACATTAATGTGTGGTCTTAAGGTCACACTAAACTTGATAAGACAACTAAAAACTGAACATATGTTGCCAATAGACCGCATGAACAGTAAGGAAAATTTATAAGTAAAAGGCAAACAGAGTACCGTCATATAAAGGCTAACGCCCACTTCCTAATAAAATTGTTCATACCGCTTTAGAGTACCACACACTCGGTGGAAAACAATCAACAACAGTTTACTTGTGTAAAAACATTTCTTAGCTGTTGTTAAAGGAAATGAGAGGCAGGCAGCCGCACATGCTTCAAAAAATTCTGAAGATCCTGTCTCTTTATCTATATTTAAGGATTTTCCTACTTCAAAAACAATGTGTTTTCACTGAGATAAGCATTTTTTTTTTGACAAATACTTACAAATGCAAAAATTTTAAATTTGAATTGGTTTTGAAAAAAAAAAAATTTGAATTTCTTCAAATAAATCAAATATTGATCGTATTTGAAAATAGACAAACAAGATGATTTTTATTATAGAAAATAAATATTTATTGGCTTAACTGTAAGTATTGCCGATAACGATAAAAAAATATATGAATTGAATGAGAAAGAGTGAACCGTAAGGAGTGTTATTTCTAAGAGTATAAAGAGTATTAAAGAAACGTGTTTTCGTTTAAGCGAATAAAAAAACTTTATACTAGTAGTCGCCAGTTAATCGTTTTTATGAGTATTGTTATCGGAAATAATCGTGTTTACTAATCGAAGCACTAGGAGTGATCGAAGCACAATAAAGTAAGAGTACTTCAAAATTTTATTATTGATTATTATTATGGTCCTCGTTTTTCTGCAAAATATAGGACATAAACGAATTTTTCGACTACTTCTTCCTAGTGCCATCCGATTGCAATTTATTATACGTTATGGTCCTTCATGAAAAGCTTTCCATCTTTAAATTTAAAGAAAGCAGAGTGTATGTCAGATATCATCCAAATTTTATTCGTTTGAAAGACCTATTGATGATGTGTGTGGAATATAACATCGTTTAAGTGAATGTCCGCATCTGAAATGTCAAATTTTCGTTGACCTTGTCGCATAAATCAGACTGAATTTGACCGATTTATTGCGTTATGTTGGCTTTGTGCACCATTGCGGTTTGTGGTTTATTCGGAATCGGATCGTACGATCTCACGTCACCTCCATATGACATGAACACGCCCTTAAATCGTTCGCATAGAATATTCAAAGTGGCATTAGCTGTGTGGCACATAGATCGTCTAATATAGCATCGTGTATAGCCAGATCATCGAATTTAGGCCTAAAGGAGTTGTAATCAGAGATCTGTAATGCTTGCCATTGACAGTGATGGCCTGACCAACGTCGTTTTCAAAAAAGTGCGAACGAATGACGCCATCCGTCAAAATCCGCACAAAATAGTGACTTCTGAGGGATACATTGGACGCTCCTCAATCTAATGTGGATTGGTATTGTCACAAATTCGACAATTTATTTCTTCAAGAACTCATTTATCTAGAAAAGGGTCTCATCGCAGAAGATCCAATTAAAGTAATAAAACACACGGTGATTTGGCAAAACAGATTGAATAAAAGACAACTAATGTGACAGATGTAGCTTCAACAGAATGGCTGTAATCAACCGTTAATTGATAACGAATACCGTTATTGGATAACCTTTTTTAATACAACATTTGCACCATGCTTTATAAGGCGAAGAGCATGTAATTACATTCACAGTCATCATTATCTTTTTTAGTTATTGGACCTTTGACAACACAAACACGAACAGTTCGACTGTCAATAACTCGAAAAAGTAAGAGAAAATTGAGCACAATGAGTTTTATAAATGAATCTCTCAATGCATACCCATACTATTGTATGGTTGGTTAATATGTGTTTGTGCCTATAGTATGTGTGAGTTTGTATGAGTGCAAATGATTTAGTTTTTTAAGTTAAGTTTTTCTTTCTCCTTCTTTCATTTCTCACAAAAGTGAAGTACTTTTTTTTTGCTGTTGTTGTCATTGTTCAAATGCAAACTATCTATGGGTAAAGCCCATACCATTGTCACGAACTCTGCAAATGGGTCTTATTGGTTGTACGAGTGGTTCTAGCAGCAGCAATACTGTGTATATTCATCGTTGTGACGCTTTGCGGCTGCAAGTGTGTTTTTAGTTATCGCATGAGCATATGACGATGATGGGCATTAGGTTTGAGTATGAAATGAAAATCGTTCTGTATTACGAATTATTGAAATTCTATAAAGTAAGCGAACACTCGGAGTGTCTGGTTAAGTCAAGCGCCGTACGCGAAACAGTCAACAGCAACAAAACGATAATCGAAGAGTAAACGGGTAACGCAAGTGAAATAAAGAAAATAAACACGTTTAAATTTGTTAAAAAAAAATAAAATAAAGAAACATATTGTATTAGAAAGAAAGAAAAAATTTTAGAAAAAAAAGAGAAAAAAATTAAATTTAAAAAAAAATTTGAAGTGAAGAATTTCAAGTGAACAAACGGCTTATCGCAGTAATTAAGAGAATCAAATGTTGAAAAAGAAAGAGTTATACATGCTCACTTAATTAAACAACAACAAAAAAGTACAAATCTACGAAAAAAAAAATTTTTTTTTTCAAATTTTATGTTAAAAAATATTTTAAAAAAAATTAAAGTTTTTTTCGCTAACGATTAATCATTTGCAGCGTCAGTCCGTTGTTTAATTTCATCATAATTTTTAAATCAGAAAAAGAGAAAAAATAATACGAGAAAATAATAAAAAAAAAAAGTAAAGAAATTGAGTGCATTTTTTGGAAATTCAAATCTGTGATAGTAAGTTGAGAGCATTTTGTCTCATTCATTTAATTTTTTTTTTATTTAAAATTAAATTTTTAATTAAATTTTTTGCTGATAGCAAGTGTGCCAAATATTATAAAAAAAAATAATACGCGCAGCCAATACAAAATCAATGGAAATTTATTTATCAATTTAATAAGATTTACTTCAAGAAATCTGTATAAAAAATATAAAATAAATAAGTTTTATATAAAAAAAAAAAAAAAAAAAAAAGTAAAATAATTGAAAAATCTTAAGTGTTTGCGTTCATATCGTATTGTATGGGGTGTTAAATAATATTGAATTGAAAGCTCAAGTGTTTTTATTTTTTTTTTAATAAAAATATTACTTTTCCTGTAGCAAATGTTTTAAAGAAAATTAATTATAATAAAAAAAATAGTGCAAAAAAGTACATACAAATTTAAACATTAAATTTTTAATATAAATTGTTCACAGATTATTAAATTATTGTGCTAAGATATGTAATCATGATGCGTAATAAAAAAATTATAAATTATATTACAAAGTCAGACTCCCGATTTAGTGTTTAATAAAAAAAAAAAAAAAAAAAAATAAAGATTAAAAACCCATAGACTTTTTAAGCGCAATTAGATTTTATTGACCCCTTATACGATTGTAAATCTAATTGGAATGCGAAATTCAAATAGGGCACTTTGACAGGCTTGCGATTAAAGTGCTTTCTTTATTTTCAATTAAAGAAGGACTTCTATCAGTTCCATATGGTTCGGAAAATGAAATCATTTTTTCACGTATCACGATTAACGTATTGTTTTTGTATAATGACGATTATACTCGTCATAAAGATAACATATTACTTCCTCCAATGCTTTTGATTAAATCAATTGTAACTTTTACACAGAAGAACAACTAATAAAAATAAAAAAAGATCTTTTAAATAGGAAAAGGCTTTTAAAAAGTAAAAATAAAGTATTGTTGAATTCACAGACTGAGAGATTTTCTTGTGGTTTCTTTAAACATACTCGTCATTGGTTAAAAATGTAATTAAGCTTTCAGAGATATGTTCTAATAAAAATCCATTGTTTAAGTAAAAACACAAAACAAAACAAATTATTCAATCGTTGTAGTCAAGAAAAACAAAATTTAAAAATGATTCGACATGACAATGCATTTCTGTTATCATAAAATTTGTAGGAGTAATTTTGCCAAGGCTTTAGCTGTATTTCGTTCTCAGGAATTGTTTCTGATTTATACTCATATAGCGAGGAATTTGTCAAACCTTATTCCCACAAAAATAAATTGTAAAATTGTTGCAAAGTTGATAACAGAATTTCGTAAGATGATTTTGTATTGTTAAGCACTGCCCCAATTAGTGAAGCACAAGTGGTGGAAACACATGCTGAGGCCACAAAATATTTATAATTTGTGCCTACAATTGAAGGTATAATTTATCCAAGTTCAAGAGTTGCCAAACGGATTGAATATTCGTTTAGATTGATAAGTTGAGACAACATAATTGAAAATTTAATAGGACTGAACGCTATTCGCTAACCAAATGTTTTGGTTTGTTCTTGGCCTATCTAAATCACATTTCATTACGAGTTAGCCAGCTTCCACAGCCTAGTATTTGGTTGCGTTTTAGAAATTTATTCGAGAATTAAAACTTGAACCGCATTTTCATCTCTAGCCTCGATTAAATATTTCTTAACTATTTAGTTACTAAGCCTTCGAAACAGTGGTCGAAATTAATGACTTTTTTTTACCGATGCCAGTGTTGTATTCGCCATAATCTACTCGATAGTGTGTTGGCTTATTGGACGCAAAGCCTTGGTTCAGACCCCAGATCAGACATCGAAATACAAAAAAATATTTCTCTCAGCAGATTTCTGGCAAAAGCTCTGAGAGTAAATAAAAATACTGTGAAAAATTAGCTCGTAATTCTAACTAAAGGGTTGTAATGACCCAGTATATATATAAGAAAGCAGTGTATGCAATCGAAAATTGTAGGCGATTTACTGTTACAATCCTACACTTTATTTACATTTTTGAAGTCGCCTTCTTCTTACTGCTACTGGTGTCGCCTTTTTGAATAATTCCGTGTTAGGTAGATAGGTTGAAGGGGAGGATACATGTCAATTGACAGACATCTAAGCCATCATGTAGGCTGTGATGTAGGCCATTATGTGTTGTGCTCTCATCTATAGAAAGTCTGTAACTTGTACAAACTTCCTTAACTTTTTTTAGAGTTTAGCAAATGTCAATTGTTGCCTAGTCACCTTACGCGTGACTCGATCCCAGTTAAACAATGTCAGTTTATATAAAGCATTAATACCAACTATTGGAAAAATAATTAATTTCTTCCAACTAAGCCTTATATGAGCACAGTTTATAGGGGAACTATTTGATTTTTATCATTCTTTTTCATCTGCTGAAAGGCATTTGCATGTCAGAATTGAAAATAATTGCTGTTAAGGAATTATAAAATTAAAATCTTATTATTCAAAACAAACAAAAAAAAGTATAATTTTTATCCATAGATTTACTAATTACAGCCAATAACAACCGTAGGGTACAACAGCCTATTTTTTTATTATAAGAATTAATAAATTTAACTTGTCATGCATTTTATGATATAATAATACGTTCTCCTCTTGTAAATATTCATCTTATACGGCCGAGTATATATGATTATTATCATCATAATAAATAAAGATAAACAAATTAAAGTCAGTTTTTATTTTGTTATAAACGGAAGTTATATTCCTTTTTTGTGTATTTAATTTTGGGGGTAAACTTAATTTAGTGGAATATTAAGTCAGTAAAACATGCAAACAAATTAAAGTTTATGAAAAAAAAAAATAAAAAAAATGAAATGAAATTTAAAGATAACGTCGTATGGTACATTATCTCAAGTGTAGTATCTAATATCTATTTTATTATAAATATATATCAATATATAGCCTCATATATATATATACATGTATAGTATTGTGCTAAAATTAGTGATTATATGATAAATATACTGACAATAGTCTAATCATGTTATAAAACTGAGTGTTATTAATATAGCAACGATGATTACTTATTATTTATTAAGTTTTTATTTATACACACACTGACTGACTGAATGTCAAACTATTTGATGAATACAAACAGCAGGTTAAAATTATAAAATTGATCTTTGCTTGTAATTAAAAAAAAAAAAGTGATACTTTGTACTCCAATTAAATTTCTTAAAAGACAGTGATTAAGTAGACTCAACAAACAATGCACGAAGCACTTTAAATGCAACTCATGCTAACCGTGGTAAATTCTACGAAACGAAAATGATCAATTCTCTATAAAAAAGAAGAGAAATTTAAAGAAAAAAAGAAAAGAAGAAGCAATTACGTTGTATCAATGTCTTTGCCGCATTGGCAGCAGTCATTATGAAGTGTTTTTGATCACCCAGCATGTACATACAGAGGCCAGTGTAACCTCCTTTAAGACTACCATAAGGTTTATAAGTTGTACTGTGTTTAGATTTAATGTTTCTTCTTCTCCTCCAAATCGTTTTCAATACACCAGATATAAAGTTCTACCTTTATTCGGAAACATGTAAGTTCGTCAACTTTGCTGAAGGTGTGTCCGCTTCATTCTTACATTCAATGCCACTGTGTTCAGGGACCCATATGTTGGTTAAATGCCTCCATATTTTCTCTAAAGGCTTCTGTGATTCTTGGATAATTTTAGTGTTGTGCACATGCTGCTAAAGATTGTGGTCTGTTGCTGAAGTCGTCGTAGTCTAGTAGGTAGTGTGTTGGTTTATTAGACGTGAAGCCACGGTTCAAACTCCAGGTCAGACATGTTCAACAAAACGAATATGAAAGAATATTTCTTCGGCGACTGCCTCTCAGTAGATTTCTGGTAAAATCTCTAAAAGAAAATAAAATTGCCATGAAAAATCTATCTTTCGGAATCGACTTTAAACTGTGAGTCTCGCCACTCATGTATAAAAATAACACTCACACCATAAGTGATGTGAGAAGCTAGGTTTTGAAGCGTAAAGCGACAGACTTTACAGCCATTATTTCACTCTGAAAAGTATAATTGAGTAGCACAAGTGACAATCAAACTTTTAAGCTTTGCCGGGTGATACATTTTCCATTAAAAGCGGATTCAAGTATCGTCTGGTCAATAGAGAGATCCAAATCGATTACAACCAATATGCTGAGTATATACCACACATGTTCATAAGATAGGAAAGGGCAAGATATGATAATCACCTTGGTCGCAGGTTTGGATTGTTCCAACATGTAGTCTCTGAGATGAGATTCGTACAGCGGCAGTCTTTATAGCCATTATTTTAGTGTGAATAGTAATTTAATAACACAAGCGACAACCAAACTTTTAAACTGTGAAGCGTGATACCACACATGTCCATAAGCTAGGAAAGGGCAAGTGATGATAATTACTTGGCGGCAGGTTCCAATTACAAAGTGTATGTGAAAAAAATTGGCTTCAAATACACTTCAGAAATCTGTTGAATTCGTTACAACGGGTTGGAGATGAAAATAAGTTCATAAGAATATTTGCCTTAAATCTTGTGGAAGACCGATCATTGCATAATAGAACATTATTTTATATTTAGCATAAGAAGGAAACTGTTTCATTCGCATAATCCAGTTCTTCAAAGCAATCCTAACGAAAATTGCTGCTAGGCGAATGCACTCTGGCGGCCATATTACTATCCAGAACGATAATAAATAACAAAGGCGACAAAATCCAGACTTGTTTGACACTGATTTCTTACAGTAACGGTGTTAATAATTAGACTTTCATGTAGCCAATGCATTGCATGCCATTGACCTAAACAAACAAGCCATTTTTCAAACTTCAACGAAAAATAATTATGGCAGCCGTGTAGAAGCCAAGATAAGATTAAATGTCAAGGTGATGTAATAATAAAACTTAATTTTTTTTTAATACAGAAATATTATTTAATTATTAAAAAAAAAACAAAAAAAATTGAAACAAGTATTGTTGAATAAATTTTTCTTCTATAAAATCAGCCACAAAGTATTTACTAATGACGTTGCTTTAAGAATTTTTTGTGAACAAACAAAGACAAAATTTTCATTTCGTTTTTTTTTTTTGTTTTTATTGATAAAGGAAACAGATTTGTATTGTTTTTAATTACAAGCTTTATAAATATAAAAGTTATTGTTTTAATTTTCTTTGTTATGATTTATATTATATTGCGAGTCTAGTTGATATACAAAGAAGAATAAAAATAATGCCGTTGAAATCCTCCTCTTTATATGCCTCAAAGCAAAAAGGTGTTAAAAACCATTTGCATTTAAATACTTAATGATCTTATCTTTATAAAGAAACAGAACTAGAATTACAAACAGTTAGCGTTTGCAATTATAGGCAGGTTGATCATTATCGGTGGTGTATTGTACCAAAGTAAAGAATGCGCAGTTTACCAACGGGAAACAAATCTCATACATTGTTGTATGGGCTGGCTGGCTGGGCTTTCAAAGTGTAAAAATGTGGTGTGTTTTCTCTTCACTATGATTAAATCTGTTTGTTTGGCTTTTTATAAATAAAAATATTTAATATTTTATGTCTCCTATATGTACACAACACATATAATTACACTCCATTAATATTTATTTATTGTTCATTCATTCATACTTAGTTTCATTTGTTCGTTTGTTTGTCTATTTGATATTCTTGCCACACTCTGTTTAAAGTAATTACAACAAATGAATTTTAATACACTGTGTCAACCTTTTCATTGTATGCATGAGTGAAAAAAGGCACGTCTGGAGTAAGGTTTTAAGCTTAGCACAAAGGAGCTCAATAAAGGAGCCTGCTGGCCGGCCGACCGTGTTAAGCCAGATCAAAAAGATTTCAATGTTTTCTAAAGTATTTCATTTTGATTTGCGCTTCATTTCATAGCATTTCATTGAAATTATAAATTTTCTTAACGCATTAAAATGACACTTTATGCTCGCATATGCTCGCTTGTATAGCCAGCTAAGCCAGCCAAGCCAAGGCAAGCCAGCCAGCCAGCCATAATTTATAATTCATGAAATCTATTTTTGATTTTCTTGCCTTATGTTGTTGTTGGTGGTGGTGGCGTGGTGGTACCCCTCTGTGTGGTGTATCTATGTAGCCGCTCTTCATATCTGTGCTTTATTTCGGTCATGTTCAAGTATCACGGAAATTTAAAATTTATCACGTACTGTGCGCTCAGTTTAGTTCGGTTTGGTTTGGTTTGGTTTTGTTTTGTGAACCTCAGATTCTTAAGAACTTGCAACTTAATCCCAGACCACTTCAAATGTCAGTTTGTCGTCTTTCTCTCTCATGCATTCAATATGAAAAACATTTTTTTGTTTTCATTTTCGTTTTTTTTTTCAAATTCGTTTGAATATTTCCTTTTTTTCTTCTCCTCTAAGTCAGATGAATTCTTAATATTTTGGATTTAAAATTTGGTTGTTTGTCAAAAAAAAAAAAAAAAAAAATTGAATTTAACAACAACAATGAAGAAGAAAAACCAAATGTTTTATGTTTGGGTTTGCAGCCTCCCGTCTATGTTTAATTGTTTAGAATCGTCCACCATACCATTATCCATAATAAGTGGGTGATTTTGTATAGACATATTCAAACATATGTATATGTATGTACATACGGTGTTGAATTACACATAAAACACTGACTCCAAATGTACACTTAAACACAAAAAAAAAGGAAAGAAAGAAAGAAAACATAGAAGCATAAAATTCATATTTTTACTGCCAAAATTGTAAAAATTAATGCTCAGATTACCAAATCCAAAGAAAAGTTGTAAAATTTCTTAAGAGAACAAACACTTACACTTAAAATTTTGCTGGAATTGTTTTTTTAAATGTTTTAATTCTTATGAAAACCATAAATTTGCAAAAATAAATGTAAAGTCCACGATACGTTGACGTTGTTATGATTATCCCGCACAGTAGGTGGCAGATGACAGACACTTTGACTGAAAAGATCTTATTTGTCGTAATTTCTTTTTTTAATATGATGATCCACATAATCACCCCTGCAGATGATACCCACTATATTGTTCTCCGCTAGCATCCCACTCAATTGTATCACCAACACAAAGATTCACATTAGAAATAGTAACTTCCATGTTGAAATAGCAACTTCCATTGAAGTATTTTCAATCACCTGTAGAAATAAATCAAGTCTTAAATGAATTTAACTAGGTACCGGTTGAAAATATACAACGTGGTCCTAGTCAGCGCAATTAAAATTCTCAAAATGGCCCCGTGCTTTCATTACGCTGTACATCATTTCACATAGAAAACATAACTTCTTATTGATGATATTTTTTGCGGTGGTTAAAACACCCACTTTCAATATTCTTCTTCCGTAATTTTAAAGTTCTTCTCGTTAGGAGAATTAATAATTTGGTCTGGCACTGTCCTCAGTTGCTTTCCCAATCTGTCACCTAGAGCACACTCCAACGAAACTGGCCTCAGACCTAGAGCTTTAGGCAAATAAAATCTGCGGCGCTTTAGTGACCATTTGTTAGCAGTAGCCCATAAGATTTATGACCAACGAACCATTAGGTGATTAAATTTATTTAAGTCCAGCGGGTAGTATCTGAAGAACTTAAGAAAAATTTACCACCGTATATGCGGATAACGTATTCGGCAGAGAATTTCCATTTTTCATTAACTTCAATCTGTACTTTTCTACATTTAGGCCAAAGATATTATAGAAATCATTTATTTCTATTTAAGCAACTATGTACAGTTAGTTTTGTTTTGTTCATAACCGATTCTAGAATAATAGGGTTGCCATCAATAATTACTTAGAACCACCGTTGACTGTGAAACTTGTTGTATTGAGCCCTTCTTAATAAAACTCAACACGTCGCCAATTGAGACGTTCCGGTTGTAGACATAAAGGGTTCAAAGTTTACAGCGAAAGCTTGCTCACCCCGCTAGCTTCATTGTCGTTGTTGCCACCTTAAAGCTTGACACTTCCAAACATTGCATTCCAAGATAAATTTGTTCTACGTGCCATTTTTACATCTGTGGCTGCCCAATGAGGTCAATTAATTAAAGTCTGGAATCTCTTGAAATCCTTTAAAAGACTTTGATTAAAAACCACGCTTTGCTATCCTAATCCAAGCATAAAATTTATATTTGAGTGTACTTGTGTATTTACAACATTTTTTATAAACAAAACATCAAATTTTTTTTGTAATAATACTGGGTGTTAATGAATGTTTGTTTTGATAACCGAAATTCAGTTTCTCAAATTTCTAATATTTTTGAACAATTTTTAAAATTCAAACGCAATACAACAGAATGAAAAGATAAAATAAAGAAAAAAATCAACACAAAGATAAGAGAGTGTTCTTTGCCCCAAATGTAATTGATTAATGGGAGACAAATAAGTCTCATATACCCTTGAAGTCTTCACTTTCATTACTTACATGGTATTAGAATACTATCGACATTGAACAGAATTTTTTTTTTAAAGTTCAGTGTCTTCTATTCGTTAAAAATAAAAATTATTTTTTATAATAGTTTTCCTAAGTTAAATAGGGCACGACTTGAATTTATTGTTGACATAACACCATTTGAGAGGACATTCAGTTTGACGTTCATTTTAATTTTGAATAAAAAATTTGATAACAAACGCAGGAAGTTTAGTTAGAAAATAACTTGATGTGAAGGATATTCTCTTTTTACAGCAACGTCTTTTACTAAAATTTTGTGTTTGCGAGTCTCTGCTGTTGTCTAATTATGTCAGCCTCTTCTCGTCGATGACAGTGGTTTTATTGTCATCCTAGGTTGCTGGAGGTGCTAGATGTAGTCGCGCTTTGCCTTGTGTGGTTTGTTTGTTGGTCTATGTAATTTCTCCGTTTCCTATTCTCCCTTTTCTACTTCCACTCATTTTTCTATCCCCCCTGTTTATGCTCTCCTGTTAAGGACGTTTATGTACAATGGGTCAACTTGACCTTCACGTTCTGTACTTGTCCCTTATGACGAGTACACGTCCTCTAACTTAACCTCATCTAGGTTGCTGGAACAAGCGTTATATGGCCCGTCATAATTTAAACTTCAAACGGAATGTGTTTAACACCATTGGCAAGGCTTAAGTCACATTCACATTCGTTTCTGTTGCACCTCTACGAAGCGTACGATTTCTACAATGGTTTTACTTTAGAGGAGTCCTAAGTGAGGTTGCAATTGCCTAGCACTTAAAGTATTGTGAATTTCCAGGTTTTCTTTGATTGACCACAACTTTTTGAGTATGAGTTTGAGTTTGTCTAATTCATAGATCCATGGTGCTGACAGTGTTGGTCCAGACTCTCCTGTGCATGACTTTGAGGTACTTATTGGCATATAATTGTTGTGTTTGCAAATTTTGTGTGGCATTATGACGGTTTTACTTGAGTACATCAGATTAGGCTTCACACGGGCATTGATTGCTTTCAGTTTAGCTCATTTGGATATTTACGAGTTTCACCGTACTGCTTCCAATCATGCGAAAACCGATTTTGATTCAACCAAAACCCTGTTGTTACATATTCGACTGTTTCACAAGAGTATGTTTTTTATATTTATCCCAAGTCCAGCCATATGTTCTACGTATTTTTTTTTTTGATTGTTTCAATAAGTTTTGCTAACAAAGTGATGGATTCAAAGTAGGTTGTTTTAGAATGACAGGGTTGCCATTATTATTTTCTTAGAAATAATATCATCGATAAAATCCTATTGGATTTTTGGATTACATCTAATCGGAAGGGACATTGAGTATTGACTCTATTCTTTCATCGAAAGTGGCGCTGCCAGACAATCGTTCGATCGTTGTTGAAGTTATTCACTCTAGAGAATCGGTTGATTTCATTGATGGCTTATTTTGAAAGGTATTAAAGTCTCTTTAAAATTAATTTCCTTTTTTTTTAATTTTTGGCCTCACACAGATTTGAAGTTCATTTACTCGGATTGTAGCCGGTTGCAGTTAAGATGCTACAACACGTCACATGTGCGTTAGTAAATGGATATTCAAACTCTCGAGTCGCGTAAATTAAAATAAAAATGTTTCCTTCTAAGCACATTTCGCGCATGATATCATCCAGGGCAACGATTATTATTATGATTTCAATTGTTTTCTGGGTTATCCTTACCTTCTAAGTGATTTCCAGATGCCAATTTGTCTGTTGGCATTGATAGTTTTCTTAAGTTTAATGAAGAGCATGTATAGGAGAGTACATCATTCTGCAAATTGTTCTGTTAATGCCTAGAGTACTAGTCTAATGTCCCTGATTTCTAACCGCCATATTGTTTTCCATTTTACATTGAAGTTTTTCTGGTATTACGACAGACAGAGAGTAATCCTTCTCCAGTTCTTATAACATTTTAGGTCACATTAGGCCACTAAATTAGAAGCACTCTTTTAAAAACATTTTGATGCTTGTAATAGCTGTGATGTGTGATGTTTAGAACTTTTGAAATTTAATTTAAATTTAAAAAAACTTTCCATAAATTCAAGCACATTTATTTATTACAAAAAACAAAAACAATAAAAACACTTGATCAAACAA
>QOCX01000251.1:187140-222248 GCA_005959815.1 Sarcophaga bullata
TATTAGCATTTTGTTTTTGTTTTTTTTTTTTTTTAATTATAATATTGAGTTGTAAGTTTTTTAAAAAAAAGTGACTTGTATGTCAGAAAATATACAGAAGAGACAGTGTCAGTGTCAAAGTCTTCAGCAGACAGGTCTAAAAATCATATGAAATTTTATTTTTTTTAATAATGCTAGACAACAGACAAATAAAGGAATAGTTTTGTGAGTATAAAAAAAAAATAATAAAAATTAATACGAAAACAATTAAAATAAATAAATAAACAGAGAAATGCAATTTTTAAGGCGTGTTTCATTAATAAATATATTTTAGATAAGAAAGCCTACGTATGTATTTATTTCAATAAAATAATTAAAAATCAATTGAGGTTTTAAATGCTTTTGAAATAAATTTTAATAATATTTCTCATATCTCGCAACATTTACAGTTTTTTTTCCTTTTTTTTGTTTACCGTTATTATCTATTCCACTTAATGTTGCTTAAACTTTTCTCTAAGCCCACGGTGTTGAAAACTTGTGCGAGTTAATATGAAAATTTATTTTTTTTTCTTCTCTTTGAAATGTTCGAATTTCGATCACTTTATGGAATTTAATATTTTTGGTGCCATTATTTGATATGCTACTGGAATTGTTTTTTACTCTTAATTAAAGTGGCCAGTGTGCTAAAAACTAACACAAAAAATTTTTGAAAATTTTTTTTTTTTTTTTTTTAAGAAATAAAATAACACTCACGAGTCTTGTCTCTCGATACCAGATAAGGCAGACAAACATACGAATACCAACAAGAGATACTTTTTTTTTTTTGGTATTCTAATCGATTTGTTAGCGAAATAAAATAATGTTTAATACATAAAAACATACACAAATACACAGAAATAAAACAAAAAACAACAAAAAAATTTAATGCATATGTATTTATGCATGTTTTTTATGGGTGACTTATGGACAGTACTTTAAAGGTATTAATTCGTTTAAAAAGCTATTGCCCTAGATTTTATTCTAAAAAAATTAATTTCTATTAAAATTCAAAAATCTCTTAAAAAATTTTATTTGAAAATTTTTTGGTTTCCGGGTTTCCTATGAATTTTATGAAAATATTTATTTTCATGAAAATATTCTGAACGTGACTCAGATCATTATTGTGTAATCAGAACCTGAAAAGTTCGTCCTCTTTACCCTTAAACGCTGTCATTGACAGAAATTGATTTTTAAATGATTTATTTTAGTGTCAACCTTGCATATATTAACGGCCAATTATCTACTTTTAAAGCTATTATGTCTCAAAGCTCCTGCACGAATGTATCAAAGTCTTTCTATTGTGAAATGAATTGAAAATCTAGGTTTTTCTTTCTTTAATGTGCAGCATTTTACAGAAACATATTCTACAAAATTTATCACATTCCATTATGTGCGTTTCCAAATTATTTTCATTTCAGAAAAGGAACACATTCTTTCAAGCCATTGTTTAATTCAATTTCATATAAAACATATTTAAAGTTTTTGTTTCTCTGTTCTGTTGGTTTGTCGCATGCTAATGACAAAAATTCCAATTTCGTATCAAAATATACGCGACAAAACGAAAAGCAAAAAAAAAATTTCACTTGTATGGTTTGCTTAAATCGTCATGTGGAAGAGACAGACGCATAGGCAGGCGTACCAGCAATTGCTAGTGATCAACAATTTTGTTTTTTTTTTCTCCTCGTTGTTAATGTTGTTGTACCCCTAATAGCAATTAGTGTTTAAAAAATTAACTTAAAAAAAGAAAAAAAACAAACAAATAAACGTTGATAATGATGATGATGATGTTTCAGCATTACTTGCATAAAATTAATTCGAGACAAAAAAAAAGCGAAAAAAAATCGAAAAACAGCTGAAATGTTATAAAGAGAGAGAAACGACAATCTGACGTCGTAATACGTCCGCTAACTAATAATTTTAGATACAAATAGCATAACAATAACAACAATAACCAATAGAATCAAACGCAATCAAGCGTTGAGTTGAATTCAGACAAGTCAGCCAGCCAGCCAGCCAGCCAGGCACTCAGTCAGCGAGTCAATCAGTCAGCGAGTCACTAGCAATTATAAGTGGCAATATAGTAGCAGCAGAGTGTAGTAGTAGAGGTATTGTGTTAATAATTATAGGCCTGGCTTTGACTTTGTGTTCTCTTTTGTCAAAGTCATTAAATAAACATTTACACACGCCGATACTAAATATTGTGTTCACTTATACCAACAAACCAAGTCACAGATTTTATTAAAAAAAAAAAAAAAACAACTTTTGAGAATTTAAGAAGAAAAAAAAAAACGTTTTTTAAGTTTTTTTTTTTTTTTTTTTTTGCTGTTAACTCTGCTAGTCGAACTTGTTTTTGGTACGTTTTTCTTCGTAATTATTATTGCGTCTGTGCTTGTGTCAGTGTGTTTCATGTTGGCCTTTGCCATGTTCATTTGTCCAGTTTGGTTAAATTGTGCTCATGTTCTGTTGATTGAAACAAATGTTGGCTGGTTGGCAAAAATTAATAAAAAAAATTTCTGCAAAAACAATATTAAAGCCCTCATACATGCATGTGGACAACAGACCAATAATGAAAAAGAAAAAAAAAAAAACAAAAATTAATGAAGAAAATGTTAAAAAAAAATCCCGTTTTATTTACTTGCCTAATGACAAGATCATACAATTTATGGCACACTTCGACAAAGTTCATTGATATCATTTGAACATGATCTAAACAGTGAGACAAAAACTGAAGTATTCTATCCATTCATATTCAAACATACTTTTCAAACATCCGTATTATTTGTAAACGTGCCAAGATCTCCAAATTTTAATATAAAATCGAAAAATTCCGAACTTTAGAAATTCTTTTTCAGGCTAAGTCCAATTGCATTACAATTACCAAAAATCAGTCAATTTTTTTTGGTATTTTTCCTTTTTTATTTAAGATCAACACTCAGCGAATGTTGCCTTGTGTTGGAACTTAGAAAATTTGATTTAGGTTATAAGACTATATTCATTTTCAACATTAGCCAGCTTCCTGACTCACCCTTTCTACTTGGATTTACTTTATTTTCTTTAACCTTTCATTGCTTTGATGATCATTGTTTTGTTACAAAATATCTCGACATATTCTCATTTTTCTTTCTTTTAAATAGCACGTACGTATAGTACGTTTTTCGGGATAAGAGGGTCATTGGTTTATTGTAACAGGTCCTAAGATAATAGAGTTGCCATTTGTCGTTATTGTATTCTATTATGCCGGCAAGATACTTGTCTTATTGAGTCCAAACTTTTCTATTCTCAAAAGCTATAATAGCTCTGATGTTTACGTTTTTCGGGATAAGCGGCTAATTGGTTTACTGTAGCAGGTTCTAAGATGATAGGGTTGCCATCTCTCGTGGTTCTATTTTATTATTCTGGCAAGGAACTTCTCTTATTGTATGCACATTTTTTTCTCCAAAGTATCCTGGCTATTCTGTGATGTTCGCTGGTAATGTTACACTCTTTGGGAAGTCAGTCAGTCCTCTAGATCGGATATCTGAAGGAGGATGGCAAAACCACAATGTCTAGCCACCTCTACTCCTGTTAAAGCGTTGACAAATACTTCTCTTAATCACAGTAATTCCCGAACTGTTGCTATGAGTATCTTGACTGTGTCCAAGTTCTTCTTTTTTTGACACAGTGGTAGGTAGTCCAGTTAGGGTTAACCCTTTTGCCAGTTTCTTCCCAAGTTATGGTTCGATGTCCAATGACAATATCCTTAAGACAATGTGATTATCGTTAACATCATTTACGCCTGTGAAATTTTTCTACAATCTGTTTTCATCGTCCAGATATTCCAAAGACTTTCAGGATTTTCTATCGCACTTTTTCAATTCCAATTAGCTTATGAGGAAAGTTTTATTGTGTGGGTGGGGTAGGATGATACTACATTACTGAAGCAACCCACATTGCAGATGATTTTGTGAGAGTACGTCTGTTTCTATGGTCTTCTACATTTTTACTACTGGCACTTTGATTCTAAAGAAAATGTAGGAAACATCAAGAATTTGTTGTCGAAAAGCGTAGCGGCAAAGGATTTCAGTTGCAAAAAAATATGAAAGCCTTGCCATATTCGACATAAAAAGGGAAGAATCAATAAAAACTTATAAGTTATTCGGTATTTTGGCTAAGAGCAAACACTTTAGTCTTTTATATCATAATCTTCTACCATTTGCGGCTAAGAATGATAAACAACAAGATCACTCCTAGAGAAGGATTTTTAAATTGAATTGTAATTGTTTACAGTCTTGTTCCACTGTTAATTTTGTCGATTATTTACGGCTTATTTTGATGCTGGTCTAAGTAGGAACATATAATAACAGCTTCAACAACTGCATCATTTATCCCGATGCCTGTTATAAATATGCATACATCCGTATGTATACTTACATATGTATTATACATACATATGTAGTAGACATATGTAAAATAATATTGTGTTACTTTATTTAATTTTCTTTTCGTTATTCTGTTTTCCTTTGCTGCCTGTTGGTGCTGTTGTTGTCGTTGTCGTACTGGTGTTGTAAATTTCAATGTTGGATTTTTATTTTCATGGTTGACTGGAAGATGAAAATGCAATAATAATAACAATAGCAACAACAACAATAATAACAATAACTTTGTGGTTAGAGATTGTGGCTTTTAGCACCAGCAGCCAAAGGACTGACAAACACGCAAACAGGCATGCAACTTATTTTAATCGCTTTATACATACATACATACATACATCTATTGTATGTATATGTGTATTGGATTTGTTGTTGTTGTTGTAAACTGAACAACCAAGTGATTATCAACATTGTTTGTCTACAAACTATACAACATACGGTTGCAGTTGAAATTGCAATGATCAGCGCGCCTGGTTCTTGTCTACAATCTATTGGGGCATAAATTAAAGTCAAACAAACGAGGGCGTACATAGATTTTTTTCCATAAAGAATTGCCAGTCAGCCGGCCAGCCAGCCAACAAACCATCTAACCAGTCATGGAATTAACCAGTCTGCTAGCCAACAGCAGCAAAAGCAGCAGCTGCTGCTGTGGCAGCATAAATAAGATCACAAATGAACCGAGAAAATAAAAATTAAGAAAAACTAAAAAGATCTAAAACTTGTTGCTGATCTGGTTCCCAAAGCCATAAGATTTACTAGAGGTCTGCATTAGATTAGTGTACGTATTTATAATTACTAGCAAAGGAGGCAACAAAAAAAAAAATTGTAATAAATGGACACAGAACATGTTGTCACCCGTGTTGCGATAAAATAATCATCTCATCATCCATCCACTTTTCATTTTGAGCAGCAGCAGCAGCAAGCAACAATACTTGCTCAAAGATTCAAAGAAAAAAAAAATTACGAAAAAAAAATTCCCCGGTAAAATGCCGGTCTTAAAAAATGAAACTGAAACGTTAAAAACGTTAATGAATCATGTCAAACACATACCACAGAGAGAGAGAGAGAGAGGACAACAACAGCAGCAAGGGAAGAGGGTGAAGTGAGGGATAATAAAATAAGGAAAATAATTATAAGCCAGTAAATATAAAATATCAGTTTATAAATTATGTGACATTAAGCAAGTGTTGTTGTTAAATACACTCAAAGAAATTTATTGGCCAATAAAATTGCTGAGAAACTGATTTCAAATGCTTTCATTACGCACTTGCATAAATTTATTGCCACAAATAAATTAAAATAATGGCAACACTGGTATAGTAGGTTTTATCAATGGAAAAAAATGTTGGAAAAATAAATTAAAGAATTGCAATCTCGAAAACTTGTTAAAAGCAAAAAGCAAAAGTCGTTTAAGGCAGTGTTTATGGTGATGACCTACACTTGAATTTATTTCTCTTCATCTTTCTTTTGATGTTGCAAGAAATAACAGTCAAGTCTGATGATGATTATTCAGGGGAAATAAATTTCTAAGAAATTTTTGTTATTGTATGAATCACACTTAATTTTCGACTCAATCGCAATTTAGGTTAGAAAGGCTTATTAATTGAAACTTTAGAGAATTCAAATTGGATTTGTTTTTACATTAAAACACTAGCTGCAGTTAGAGAAACTGAATAGTTTAGTCTTAGATTGCCAGAGGTTTAGTGCTCTAGATGCTTAAGAACATAAAAACTAAACTTTTATAACTGCCACCACTAAACCCTCCACATAAGAAGGTAGAACTTTGAAAACAGAAGGTTATATGGTGTAGTAGCTAAAATGTTTAACTAAGAACCAGGAGAATGCAAAGAAAGAAGTTTCCTCATGATTTCATCGGACTTTGAAAATAAAAACCCTTTCAATTCCCCCACAATAATACATCCAGGGAGTGCTTTAAAGCTAATCTCCTCTGAAAGCATAACGAATAACAACAACGAACTTCTTAAGGAGCAAACGTCCATTTTTTTAAAATAGTAGGAATTAGTAGGCAAAGTGCATTACCACGATATTCAATACAATATTCTCATTTAGTTCCCCAGAGAACGTAATTATTAGCCAACGACAGCTATATGATTCTAGAACTTGCTATGTACATCAATCACTTCTTTAATTGGATGAAATTGATCAATGTAAAGAGGAGAATGCTTTGCGACAGACTCATATGAAGGCATATAAAGAATATACAAAGCCATATGGATCATGTCTTCCTCCAGCAGAATCATTTGTTTGGTTGTTCAACCTCTAATATTGATATCGTTGTCAACTATGACATAGTCGTAAGCAAGCTTACTGCACCCCAGTTCTTTCGAATCTGACCGATTGAGGATTTCATTCTTATTCAATACCCTTCACTTAAGCAATTAAGCAAAACCAATTTCGAAGTTCAATTATTATCTGGTCATTGGGTCCATCTTGATGAGCTTTTACGTGCCCGAATACATAATCCTTCAGGTGGCTTACAAAGAATATTTTCGAATCAACTAACCTTATCGCCTACGAACTTTGATAGTATTGCCTCCAATTGCGATTCCCAGCTGTGCACTACTAATTTTGCGTGTCTTATTTTAAGATTTTCTCGGAGATTCATAGTTTTTTTGATTTCCTTCTGTATTACTACATAGGATTTATAGACGTGAGGTCCATTCGCATCTGTCGTCTACGTAGTTCAGTCGACTATGGATAAAATTAATGTAATTAATTAATTAATTAATTAATGGAAGGTATGACTAAAGCCGAAGTCTTCAAAAACTTGTCCTAGTTGAGAGATTTTCTGTGAATTTCTACATTCTGTAACTACTCCGTTCAGCCCCAACATAATTTCTAATAATGAAAAACAATAAGTAGGTTCTAAAATCGAAATTTTTATTACCATGGTTTGTTGGGTTATAAGACTAAACGAGTTTATTTGATGGGAATTCGGAACTCAGTTTTCTGTCATCACGATTTATCATTCGAACCTGACCGATTGAGGATTTCATTTCTATTCAATACCTTCACTTAAGCAATTAAGCAAAACCAATTTCGAAGTTCAATTATTATCTGGTCATTGGGTCCATCTTGATGAGCTTTTACGTGCCCGAATACATAATCCTTCAGGGTGGCTTACAAAGAATATTTTCGAATCAACTAACCTTATCGCCTACGAACTTTGATAGTATTGCCTCCAATTGCGATTCCCAGCTGTGCACTACTAATTTTGCGTGTCTTATTTTAAGATTTTCTCGGAGATTCATAGTTTTTTTGATTTCCTTCTGTATTACTACATAGGATTTATAGACGTGAGGTCCATTCGCATCTGTCGTCTACGTAGTTCAGTCGACTATGGATAAAATTAATGTAATTAATTAATTAATTAATTAATGGAAGGTATGACTAAAGCCGGAAGTCTTCAAAAACTGTCCTAGTTGAGAGAATTTTCTGTGGAATTTCTACATTCTGTAACTACTCCGTTCAGCCCAACATAATTTCTAATAATGAAAACAAATAAGTAGGTTCTAAAATCGAAATTTTTATTACCATGGTTTGTTGGGTTATAAGACTAAACGAGTTTATTTGATGGGAATTCGGAACTCAGTTTTCTGTCATCACGATTTATCATTCGAACACCCTAAATAAAGTTCATACAAACATTTAAAACCAAGTATAGAATAGGAATAGTAATAGAATTAATAGTCGCCGTAGTCTAGTAGGCAGTGTGTTGGCTTATTAGATGTAATAGTTCAAACCCCAGGTCAGACATCAAAACGAAATATGAAGAAAATATTTCTTCGGCGACTGCCTCTCTGGCAGCTTTCTGGCAAAAATCTTGAGAGTAAATAAAAACCGCCATGAAAAGTTTCTCAAAAGTCTGCCACTCATGTATAAAATTAACACACACAGCCTAAGTGAACTGAGAGGTTAGGTCGTAATTCTGATTGACCAATTATGTATGTGTGTGCGTCTCATACAAACTTTCAAAATCGGGTATAGAATAGTAATAACTCTGTAGTTATTACAATCGATTGCATATCCCCATTCGTAGATAGTTCTACGATAATAGCAGAGCACAGAGGAAAAATGGGGTTTAGAGAAACATTAGATAGTGTAGGTTAGAACCAGCAAGTTTGCGTTATGTAGAGCTTTATGGCATGTACATTTTTTTCTTTTTAGATGGTGATACGGTTCTAGTGTGCAATATGCTGAAACTATTTCAATGCTCTATGGAAATTCGTTTTCGCTGTATGATCAATACACTTAGAAAGTCCTTCTGCTATCGTTCTTCATCTTAATGAACTTTCTTTTGAAAGAACTCCAAGTCTAACATATAAACGGTAACGACAAAGGCATGAAATTGTATAACGTTCCACTTTTCTATGTTGAAACTTTCAACAGATTACTAGTGATTTCTTTTACATTTTCATTCTGCTTACTTCTACTTTTATTGAACTTTCAGTTCTGCAGCTAGAACTGTTCCGTATGTAGTTTGTTCTAAAATTATTTCTACACGACTGTTATAAATTAAATTCTTAATTTTATTTTTATAATAAAAATTGAATTATCATGATCGCCATTTGAATATTATATTACCACTACCATCATAGAGGTGCTAATTTCTTCTACAATGTTTTATGCATAAATTTTGTTCAGTGTAGCAGGCACACTATTGGCTTTTGGCATGTAATAAATTACCGGTTATTTTGTTGTCTTGTTGTCAGTTTAATATACAAAAAAAAATTTTAAAAAAAGTTAAAAAAAAAAGTTAAAAAAAAATAAAATAAAAAACGAAAGACTTGTAAAGTGCAATTCAAAAAGCAAAACAACAAAAAAAAAAAAGCTAAAGGTAGAGACTGAAAGTAATTTAGATTAAGTTCATAAACTTTAATAATCTTGGCCCCAAAAGGATATTGTTTACATAAGAAATGTTCTCGTGCTTTCAAAGATAAAGTATTTATAAGGGGTCTTATTGACTATTTTTTGTTTGTTTTTGTTTCTTTTTGAATTTGTTTTAATGGAGAGTCTCCTTCATATTTTAAGTACCGTCTAATTGCAATTATAATGGAGGGATTGATAATAAAAGAAAACAAAAACATATGCTTAGCTTGATAATAATGATTCTCTTTCTACCACCCCTCTCTCTTTCAACCTTTTTTTCATAATTTCTACAGTAATTTGTGATTTGTTGTGTTGTATGGTATGTGAGAACATCAATTGAATGCCAATATTTATTGACAATATCATTAGTATTCAAATCATGTGCGAAAATTAACATCAAAAAGATAAAGAAAAAAAAAAACAACAGTAACAACAACAACGCCAACAAAAAAACATTCCAATAAGCCATGTTCAAACAACAAACAAATATTCAACAACTAATCATAAACACAAACAAACAATGGCTAAAGTCTGGCTTGGCAGTATATCGGAGATATGTATGGCATGGTATGGTATGTACATACCATATCGACCAACAACATAGACAATGAACAGGCAAACAGATAAAATAGTTTGAGCCAAAATTAAGATAAAGCAGTGCCGGTAAAAAAATAGTCATGAAAAGTAATAGTTTGCGGCTGCTTAAAAAAAAACAATGCAAAGAGAAGGCATTCATTCCGAATGAAAAAGTGAGGCATAAAAACCGCATTTTTTTTAATTTTTTTTTAATTTTTTTTAAATTTTTTTGTTTTTATTTTTTTTTTAATTTTTATTGTTTAAAACAAGAGAAATGAATTTAGTTGTCAATGTCAGTATTTGAGAAAATCCATAGATTTTTAGTATCTTTAAAAAATCTTAACATTTTCTTAAAACGATTTTTACGATTTCAGACGCGTGTTAAAGGTGTGGGAGTGGAAATGGAACATTTCTCCTTAATTTTTTTTTAATACTTGTTTTAACACTTTCAAAGGCTGGTTTTTTAAAGGCATATTAAAAAGTAAAAGTATTTTGCATGTTTTCTATCATAAAATATTTTCAAAGCGCATTTTTGTTTCCTGCATAAATAATAAAAAATAATGTGGTACCGCCCACACTCAACAAAAGTACAAAGAGACGGTATCAGCATAGAATAGCACATAAAATAATGATAAACCAGGCTTGGAAACAGTTTTCAAACTAATGAAAATCATCATAAACATCTGGAGCATCTAGCCGCAAACGCCTTCACCACTAATAGATTTCCCATCATTCTGTGATGGGTTGAAGCCAGTAGATCTCTCTTTTTCTTTGGATTCTGCTTCCTTTTACTCCACTGAGAGTTATATGGTATATGCCACCAAGTTTTATTCTTCGTAATTCCAAATAATGTATACAGGAAGCAAAACAGCAAAACAGGACCTTGTTTAGGTGAAATAAACCAAAGAAATAAAAGACGGGAGATATTTTGTTGTCGTAGTCCAGTAGGTAGTGTATTGGCTTATTCGACGTGAGGTCAACGTTAAAACTCCAAGTCAAACATCAAAACGAAATACGAAAACTATTTCTTTAGCGAATTATCTCCTTTAACAGCTCTTTACTATTCTTTTTGGCTAAAAGTTATACAAACTTTTATTTGAATGGTTACTGTTGTTGATAATTATGATTCCCTAAATTTTTTTTTTTTGGTTTTTGAAAGTGCTTTTGAAAAGCTTTATCACTTTCTATTCGAAAAAAAAAAAAATTTTTTTTTAAAATTCCCATTCACATATTTTTTCCCATCACTGTACTACTGCCATCAGTTTTTAAACTATAATTATCACTGCTGCCTGCCAATACCTTCTTTAATAACCAGCTAAACAGCTTGCAATTTTACTTTGATTGATTTGCATTTGATGGCAAGAAAAAGATGAAGTGCAACGTCATAAACTCAAAACACAATAAGGAATTCATATCAAAGGAAAGCAAGCAGAGTCAGCCAGTCAAGCAGTCAGTTCGACCAACCATCATATCGTATATCGAATATGATTGAACATCAATTTGTTATAATTATGGCACACCTTTTTCTATATCACACGATGAAATATTTCCATACAAATAACATACAAACAAAGCACAAAGCGAGCGCAAAAAGTGAGCGTGCGAGTGAAAAAGAAAAGTGAAAAGTGTCTAGAAATATGAAACAAAAAAAAAAAAAAGTGATACACACAAGCCCCAGAGAGACACGGACCCAACAAAACCTACACAATTAATGACAAATTGTTATCGATCAACATGAAATATGAAAAAAGTTGACTGAAATGTGCAACAATTTGAACCACATCAACAACTATCTGAACAACAATCTCAATGGCAATCACAACTCAACATCATTATTAAGATAGATCGTCGTCAAATTGTCGTTGTAATTGTCTTGCCAAAGACAAGTGATGTCGTTCGTTTATATGTGCTGTTCAGTTCAAATGAACTGTGTGGCGGCTAGTGACAAAATTTGTTACACACTCTTATTATTATTGTACCACCATCATATAGCGGAAGACTGTTAATAGATTACAACAATAGCAACAACAAACAGAGTAGAATTGTTGCTATTGATATTGATGTATTGTTAGTTGAATGGCGGGTGTGTCAATATGCTCGTATGTCAAAATATGTTTAAAAATTAATGACAGTTTAGACACTGGAAAGCTACAGGGGGAAATCAGTCTGCCAATACCCGTCTGACGTCTGCTAAAATATCCAGCCGTACGATAAAAGAAAAAATAAGTGAAAAAAAAATTAAAGAGAAAAAAATATTTAAATGCTGAGTCAGCATGAAGTGCAAGTGATCGATGTTCACAGATCAACTGTCACGAAAAGGCAGACCAAAAAAAATCGTAAACATTTAGACATGCTTGCAGCCATTAAAAGAGGAAACGTTATGCTTACGATGCGTTAAAAGGCAAACGCATCTAGGAGCCTTAAAAGGAAATAGTCAACGGCGTCATAGTTACGCTATACGCATTGAATATTATGATCAGTAAATACTAAGAAATACTTGAGAAAATAATACGCATTTGTACCGCTTAATCAATTCCGGCAATAAAAAATACTTTTAGCCTCCATGCTAGTAAAAATACTTGACTCAGATGGCCACACTTTATAGTGAAGATGGTGAATTCCCTAATGTAGACCTCAAGCCATGTACGTTCATGTAATGGCACAGGATAGGAGAAAGTTGCTTTGTTGCCAATATTCACTTAAACACACATGGAGTCTCATTGTGATGTCACATGAAGCGAAGCTCCAATGTTAGCTGACAAGTCCCGATTAATTTATCTCAACAATCAGCATCACATTAAACCATGGCACACTTTTAAAATCAAACTGAAAATCAGCCAGACAGCTGAATGCCATCACAATGAAAGAAATCAATAAATATGGCAACTGGGCAGGTTCAGTTTAGTTTCTCAGTTTCTGCCATAAATTTTCCCTATTAAGCAGTTAAGCAGGGGGCTTGAGGCAGAATTCAATTCTTTTTCGGCAATTTTTTTTTTATCGAAAATAACTACTCTCGGGAAGATTAACTGGCATTAAACTGTCTTGAAAGCTAGTTTTGTTTCGAGTGTCATGTGAAATTGCAAATTTTTAATAGAAAACGAAGTATGTTGCATGGTTTCATAGAGCAGTACAGCAATTGCAACAATTTGAGAAACACTGAAGCGCATAAAAACGAGGTTTTTCTTTCCTTAATCCATATTCCTCACTCTTGATTCGATTCGGAATTGCCGGCCACCTTAATCAAATAGAAGAATAATTGCATGCTATTAGGGCAACGCCATGTTGACCTGGTTCACAAACCCGAGAAAACCTGCTTGAAATTCGTAAAATTAAGAGACTTCAATCCCTTCAAATAATTCTAATAAGCCCACTGACTCTTACCTCCCCAGAATGGATAAAGTCAACAGCGAATATTATAGTAAGCTCAAGCAGTGCGGCCTCTTCAAAATGATTAGGAATTCATTATTAAAAAATTAGCAATTGTAACTGGCCAGGAGATAAAAGAGGAGATCTCAGACCATATTCTCCGGCATTGTGCCGACTAGAGAACCCCAAACGAAGAATTATTGTTCACATAAAATTTATTGACAGAATGTGTCCAGACCTTTATAAAACTATCAGGATAGCAGACGGATGCTAAGCATAGTTGCATGGCAGCATTGCTACCTAGTTTTGGTATAATAAGGGTACCTTATAGGGAAACCAAGGCAGCTGCCAATTTTACTTAACCTAATTATTATTGAAAAAGGGCATACGACTTACCCGCAATACATGTCCATAATGATTGTTGTTTCTAGGCAGCAACAGATAGACTTACTATCGCCAGCTAGGGTAGAATACTCATCTGTTTAGATGAAAATCCATGATTAATCGAACTGAAACAAAGAAAAGAAATAATAAGAAGATGAGAAAATGTCTTAGAATAAAAATGTGTATCAAGTGATTATGCCTGCAGTTGCCTAATGTCCAAGGCCTGCTTTCTAGTCGAAAGAGTCAAGTTTTTGAGAGAAACGTACAATGAAATCAAGTGGCAACATATAATCAAACAAAACAACATCAAAATTTGTTTTTGGGATATGATTTAAGAAACTCTGCTTTATCGCTTCAAAGCTATGATGTCACAGACAGATCAATATGGGGGCGGGGGTTTTTTGTATTGATGAAGACATATCCCCCCCGTAACGAAACATTTATACGATTTTTATTACCTTTTTAGGCGTGTTTTTAGTTATGACTCACAGCTATAATGGAACTTCATTAAATTTTTTTTTTGATTATAATTTCTCAATTGTGTTCGACATCGTCTAGATTTCAAGATTAGCGCCTATTGAACGCGTTTCCTTTTTTTATTTTAATCGATTTAAAAATAACCGGTTTTTTGTACTATCATGTACATACGATAAATATTTCCAACTTGCAATAATAATCCTCAATTCTTTTACTTCGGGGCAGAACAATAAAAATCTATGTATGCCCACTGCTGCTTCACTTGCAAACAAAGTGAAGCCACCGCATAACAATAAATTATGGCCCTGCATGGCCTTTTTGTGTGTTCTTCACACTTTAGCGGAGCCTATTGTAAATACTTGGCATTGCACGCAAAATAATATCACGACTCAAAGCGAATAATGGAAATAATGTTGGGGTGTTGTTGTTTTGTATGGCACAAGACCCCATGAACAAGAGGAAGCCACTAGACTAAGACAGAGCAAATATAACACTTTTCTTACGACAGAGGCCAACTTCTTGTTCTTTTTTTATGTTCGTTAGTGTTAAGGCTAGAAGAAGAACAAATAAATGAAATGATCACTTGAACGCTTCACTGAAAAGACACGAAAATAAACGCCAATGAATAGCCCAGCTAATGAAGTTCTAAAAAATTTTTTGTTATTTATTCTTATGCGATACTTTTTTTTTATGTATTTTTTTTTGTTTTGTTTTTTTTGTTGTTGATTTTTATTGGTTTTTATTGTTGTTTTAATGGCCACCACCAGCAGTATTTACGTTGAAAAATTGCAAGAAAAATAAAATTTTTAAAATGATTTCGTTTTTCTCTTCCAGATTCTCCAAACAACCAACCAGAGTACCAACCATCAGTAATACAAATAACAACAACAACAACAACAACAACAAATGATTAACAGTAGCAGCTGCAATAACAATTGAAGAGTGTTACACGTGTTCAAGAAGCTGCAACAAATTTGCCTTTAAAATAGCATTTCTACAGAGCAAAATACAAAATGCCTGCAGAGAAATCAATTCTTACAGAGAAAAACAACACAGTCGTCTATCAGGAGACCACAAAACCTAAAAAGAAACGCCGTGATAAAAGTGATTTGGGACCAGATTTTGTGGCGCCCGATGGCGGTTGGGGTTGGGTAGTGTGCTTGGCTGCTGGCTTCAGTAATGTAAGTAGAAAACCGTATTTTAATCCTGGCATCAACAAATTTAAATTCACTTTCCTTTTCCTTTGATTTTGCAGTTCTCTTTGTTTCCTCCCCTGCAACAATATGGCCTTATATACAGACAGCGCATGAGTAATTTGGGTTTTGATGCCAAAGAAACCACCACTATCGTGAATGTTGTCATGGCCATCTCCTCATTGTTGGGCATAGTAAATGGAGCCATGTTTAGACGGTTTACTTTTAGGCAAGTGGCCATAACTGGCAGTTTATTGGGTTTTACCGGCATTTTTCTCTCAGCATTCTGTGGAAACATTTTGGCAGTATTTGGTGTGTGTTTTCTTGTATTATGGTAAGAGTCTTGAAAATCGTTTATCTAAACCTTTAAAAATTTAAAAATCAACAAGATTCCAAACTTTTTTTAAACTTTTTTCACAAAAGTACTTTTTTTTAAAAAAAGTACTATTTTTAAAAAGTATTTTTTTAAAGTACTTATATTAAAAAGTATATTCTGATTATATTGGACATTTTTGAATTTCTGTATAAAACCAAAGATTTCTCATTAATGTCTTTCTTTCCTTTCTTTTTGATAGGCATTGCCTGGGTTTATGTATGGCCGCTTCTGCTTTGGCGGTGAATACTTATTTTAAAAATAAACGCCGAAAAGCAACCGGTTTCTCATGGACTATTACCGGTTTGGGTCCCATTATATTCCCCTACATTTCCACATTTTTGTTAGTGTACTATGGTGCCCAAGGTACTATATTGCTTTACTCAGCCGTTGCTCTCAATGCTTTCATATGTTCCTTGACTTTACAGCCTGTTTTATGGCATGTACGTAAACCAGAGAAAGAAAAGCTAACCGAAACCAATGGCAACACTATACAAAATACTAACGAACAAGATGCTGCTGAATTTGAATGCAAATACTGCCAGTATCAACGCAAAGGCAAACGTAGTATATTCTCATCGCAATACCTGTTCAATGATGATGATCCTGAAAGACCGGGTTATGAAATTACTGAACCGGCTACACCTATGTTGGCCCGGGCCAATGATGGTTGGTATGGTTCCAAGTTATCTTTGGCTTCGGAGAAAATGTGTCGCTATAAGCCATCCAAGGTATTGAAACGCCAAATATCACGCAGAGATGGTGGTGAAAATGGTGCCCATCAGGAGAATATGGAAGAGTCGGCTCTGTATAAACCGAATTACTTTAATAGAGAAAAAGAAGATATCGATCGTTATGCCAGTAAAGCTAGCATTTACTCCAAAACGGCTAATGAAGATTTCCATTGTACCTGTGCCGAGGAGAAGGCTTTGCTACAAAAACTCACCGAGGACGAGAAAAAACAAGAGGTTGCCAAATTGCAGGCTGCCATAGAAGAGGAAGAATTGGTCAAAAGTAAAATGACTTTTGCTCAAAAAGTGGTGAAATTTTTGGATTTGGATCTGTTGAAAGATTTGACATTTGTTAACCTGGCCATGGGCATGACCATTATGATGTTTGGCGAAATGAATTTCTCTGTGCTAACACCATTCATATTGAATAGTTTTGGTTATACAAACGAACAGATTTCATTGGCCATGTCTTTGCTGGGTGGCATGGATATATCGGTGCGCTTTTTGGCACCATTTGCATTGGAAAAGGTTAAATTGGATAATCGGGTGTTATTTGCCTTTGGTATTATAGCCATTTCAATAGGCCGTATTATAGTGACCGTAACCGATTCGTATCATGTGGTCTTGGCTGTATTCGTTTTAATTGGTTTCGGCAAGGGATTCCGTACAATTTTCTCGCCATTGATTATACCCAGTTATGTGCCTTTAAATCGTTTACCGGCTGCCTCAGGGCTACAATTGATTTTCAATTCAATATTTTCATTTGCCTTTGGACCAATATTGGGTAAGTTTTAAGCGTGTTATTACAATAACAAAAGCTTGTTATTAAATTAAATTTGTTTTTTTTTTTCTGTCTCTTTGCAGGTATTATTACCGACATCTACAGTTACAAAGTCACCATACACTTCATTAATTGCCTGACAGCATGTGCCTTGCTACTCTGGGTTACAGAGTCTCTTGTAAGAAAAATGTTAAAGAAAAAGCCCGCCGGTTTGCAGGGGTGAATGAATGCAAATATTTAAAAGCAAAGAAAAAAAGAAAAACCTCAAAATAGTGCTACAAATTGTGCTAAAAGTACTTCAAACATGTCTCTTTAAGTAACCCAACAAACAATAAAACAATAAATTCGTTTTTAAATTAAGGCGGCAACGAGTGGAATATGTGAAAATGAAAATATTTTTTTATAACAATAAGTGCCAATACTTTAATGTTTATTTAATAATAGAAATCGCCGTAGTCTAGTGGGTAGTGTATTGGCTTATTAGACGAAAGGCGAGGGTTCGAATCCCCGGTCAGATATCAAAAACGAAATATGAAAAAAAAAAATATTTCTTCGGCGGCTTCCTCTCAGCAGATTTCTGGCAAAAACTCTGAGAGTAAATAAATTTGCCACATGAAAAGTTTCTTTTAAAAATCTGTCGTTCGAAGTCGACTTTAAACTTTAGGTCCCGCCATTCATGTATAAAATTAACACACACACACACAACATAAGTGGTGTGAGAAGCTAGACCGTAATCCTGACTGAAGGATTGTAATGGCCAATTATGTATGTATGTATGTATTTAATAATAACATAATCGATGTTATAAGTTTTATTTAAAAATTCAATTCATTGTTATTTTAGACCGCCTTACTTCTCCTTGGTATGCGTATTTAATTTATAATTTAAATTAATTTAGTTTAATTAATTTAATTGTAATAAATGAGACTTACTTAATAGTTAATAAATTATATCAAATAATTATAAATTATAGTTATACTTAAATTAAAACAAATTGTATAAATTAATAGAAAAAACTTCATAAACAATATATTTTTTATATATTTAGAATGCTTTTTAGAGCATTATTTTTTATAATAAATTTTACAATATTAAGAAAAAATCAATATTTTTTTTATTAAATATAAGATAAAACATAAGTTTTAAGTCTATGCAACAACAACTATTTGAATAAACAAAAATTAAAAAAAAAATTGAAAAGAAAATTCACGAGTGTTTTTTTATTTACTCCACATCAAGGCCAACTAAGCCCAACTAATGCAAGACGAAAGCTCTTGAACAAATGATTCGGCAGTAATAATAAAATATTGCCTTTCAGTAAGAATATCTGGACTTTAATGTTATTATTACCGTTGCGTAATGGTACTATAATACTGTGATCATACGGCCAATTGTATAGCCTCATATTGTTCGGTGACTGTCAACATAAGTTCATACACACCCCGGCATTTCCTTCTGATATCCATTAAGATTACACAGCTATTCAAGTAATGTTTTCTGATGACTCGTGCTTCTTATCACAGAATTTACAAATTGAGCTTGAGGCGATACCGCTCTTTAAGCCTACAGTGCCCGATCACAGGGTTAGTTACTATTCTCAGTGTATTTCTGGATAGTCTGATACATAACTCAAATCCCTTCTCATTGCAATTACCTTACAAATGTTTGAATTGTCTCACAATTATCCGATTTGAGAGGAGTTTCCCCTCCTCTAACTTTCGCTGAGTATACTCTTGCAAACATCTCTTAACACTTCTTGCTTGCTCAGTGCCATAAATTTCCATATGAACTGGGATGCAACAAAAGGTTACCCTATTTTTTCTGCTTAACGGATTCCGATTGTCTAAACAGTCGCATAATATTTTCGTGTTAACTTATTTTAAGCCGACTTTTTTTCAGCCTGACTATAAAATAGTTTTACCACATCATATCCTTTATGCTTTCTATCTAAATTGAATAAGGCACGTTTTTCCACGGCTTAGATTTTCCCCTTAAGTTTTAAATATTTCACTTTGAAATTCACAATTGAAAATCCAAGCTCCTGTTCCACTATATGCCTTTGATTATGCATATACAAACAGAATGGTCCCTCTCTTGAAAGAGTATATCGCCTGCAAAATCTTATATTCACTCTTATTACTCAAGGAATATTTGAGAAGGAACCATCTAGATCTCGATGTCCCTGTTTAAATCTCATGTTAGACTTGTCAACGATTATCATAACCATGTTCATTGCTCTGCTCCTCAAAATCATATACAATGGGTTTAAGTTTCATCGCTGCTGTAGTGTAGATTATTGCTACCCCATTGACACCAAGGCATGACAGTATCTGCGTCTTGTAGTAATTCCTGTTCTAAACAAATAATGTTTAGCTCTACAAAGTCCGGGCAGAAGGACCATTACTATTCTCAGGCTTTTGCTGGATAGATAGTCTAATGCAAGTCTCAAATTTTTTTTGCCAAGGTGGGATCAGAAATGTGACATTATAATCTGGCTAAACGATAACAGGGGGCTAGTCTTCACATACATACATATATGGCCATTACAATTCTTTAGTCAGGATTACGGCTTTAGTTTCTCACACCACTCATGTTGTGTGTGTTAATTTTATACATGAGCTGCGGCCCTACAGTTTAAAGTCGACTCTGAACGATAGATTTTTGAGAAACCAGAAATTTTCTGAGAGGCACTTGCCGAAGAAATATTTGATTTTTTCGTTTTGTTGGAGATGTCTGACCTGTGATTTGATCTGTGGCCTCACGCCTACTAAGCCAACACGTTTAGTTATGATAATATTACGACGAAACAAGACTTGGCAAGACCACTTATAAAATGTTTAGAAAATAGTGATTGGGTCATATTAGATCAGGCTTAATCACATCCGATTACCTTTTGCTTTACTTTAGAAGAGAATTTTTATACTTGGGCTAATTCGTTCTTCGTTCTTGTTGTGTTTTAAATATTTAAAATTTTGCGTATTAACACAGGAAACGTAGATACACACATAATTTCCCACACCATTTAAAAATTTGTTTCATTATCCATTCAATGTTTTTTTGTTGTTGGGTTTTTATTATCACAAGATTTTCCGCATCTAAACTGATCACTACAACTAATTGCAAATCCATCAACAACTAACCAATCATCGATAATGAGTAATAAATTAAAAAAAAAAAACACACACTGTAATGTACTGTGCATTAATTTTATAGAGAAAAAATCTAAAAATTAAAAAACGTAAGTGAATAATGAAAAAATGATTTTTAAATACAATTTACGTGACGTTTTTATGATGCCATAAAGATGCCACGCAAAATCTACTCAAAACAGAAACTTTTAGTATAAATTGTAGAGAAAAAAAAAAAAAACAACAACACAGATTAAGTATTTCGAAGAGATACAAAATTGTAATCCGTCTGTTGTATTCAACTGCTAACGTAAATTGAAAAAGAAAACTTTTTTGTTTACACTATTGCGTTAAATGATAATTCAGTGGATATTAATCGCAAGAGACGTGGTGTCAGACTCCCTTTTTACTCCCTTCGAATACAGCAAAAAACAAATTATTTTTCTCATGGTTTTTTGTAATGTTTTTAGTCAAAATAATAATCAAAAGCCTTAATTTTACTTTATAAAATCCATCCAGAAACAGAATGGTTAAGCAACACAATCCATCAGATAATAGGGTTTTAAAAGCAAGGTCTGTGCCACTACATTCAATTCAACAAACCCTTACAAAAATTACCCCCTTTTTCTAGGTCCCAGAGAGAAATATTCTGAATCCATGGTTAAATTTGTTGGCATCTTCAAATCGATATCAATGCCATCGAAAGATGTGTTCAATTCAATATGAACAGGACCAGGATCACTCAACTCTTATGACATTTACTCGAAAATAGTATGGGGAAACTGAGTCGGCTACGAATACAAGCAGATCTGTTAGCAAGGAGAAAAGCTTTTCAAGCTGCTGACAGAGCGAGAAGTTTTCCGTAGAGCTTGTAAAGATGTTCTGAGAGAATATACTCAGGAAAAGGGAGGATGGAAACACAGAGGCGGAGACAGTCCTCAAACTAAAAAGGGCTTTAAGGTAATCTAAGCCACTGTAATAACAATGGGACAAGATTAAAGTCATGCATGAATATCCAGATGCCATCGAAGGTTAGCGAATTTTCGTTTTACATGGCCCTGAAGACTAAAGAGTTGTTCAAGATTGATCAGAATGGAAATTGTTTCGAACCGAATATATGCATTCCATGATAGTGGAATTGAATCCTCAGAAGACTTATGCGGAACCTATGGGGTATTATTACAAACACAGTAGGTGGTCGCAGGAGTCTAGTGTGTTAGTTTATTAGCTGTAAGGCCATAGTTCAAACCCCAGGACAGACATCCGAACGAACATCCTCTCAGCAGATTTCTGCCAAGAACTTTGAGAATAAATAAAATTGCCATGAAAAGTTTCTCAAAAATCTGTCGTTCGTAGACGAATTTAATATGTAGGTCCCGCCACTCAAATATAAAATTAACATAAACAACATAAGTCATGACTGAAGGATTGTAATGACCAATTATATATTTGCGCAGTAGGAAAAATACCAGGCTTCATATTATGAACAGGCAGAAAATTGTCTTTGATGACACCGAACAATATCCTGAAGTTTGTTGGGGTAGGCAATAGGAATGTAGAACGGAAAGCATTATAGGCAAATGCTATTTAAATTGAAGGCAGTACAATAGATTGTGTGTACTATGACAACACTACACAGCAATAATAAGCTTAGGCAACGAACAATAGATGGCAACACTGTCATTCTAGAACTTGTTAGTTTCACAAAGTAGTGATTTAGAAAATCTTAATGGACCAAACAAAAATAAAGCAACGAAATAAACCGAATAGGAAGATGATTAGCAGGCTATGTGCTTCTTAAATAATTTAACGGTGTAATAAATAATAAATTTAAAAATTTCATATCATTAATGCTAGATTCAAACCATCAAATATTTGGAGTCTAGAGGAAATTTAAAAATATTAAATTTTGTTAATTCTTATTTTAAGGTTTCTTTTTCCAAAATTCCGGATATTTTTGGCCTATTTTGGCATGAACTTTAATGGCTTCTACTGTGAAATAAATAAACAGTGCTGTGAGCTATTAAATGTGGTGACATCAATTACTTTGCTGGTTAGGCTAAATCAATTTAAAGTTGTTGAATGTTGTCATATACCATATTACAATAAAAACAAAAAGAAGAAGAAATAATAACAATTTCTGTTAAAAAGAAAATAATTTTGTATTGTTAAACTCTACCAAAGCAAATGTCTCTTTTGTTAACAACAACAAGTGGTTGTGTTTTCCGATTAATCGAAAATTCATCGAAAATCTTGTACATGCGCATCGTTTAACAGACACTCTCTCTCTCTCTCTCTCACACACACACACACATAGAAATTAAAATTCAAGCATGATAAAGGAAATGCTTCTACACTGGCTCTCTGTTTCATATTGGAATGAGAGAGTGTAATCTTTCACAATATATTCGTGTATTGAGGGTTCTAAACAACAAATAATAGAATCGAGTATTACAATAATAATAATAACAAATGAATATTAAAAGTAAAGAAAAAAAAAACAAAAACAAATACAGAAACTATAAAAAAACTCTTGAGAAATTTAGTCACTTTAAAGATTTTGTGCAATAAACATGTCAATTTCATAATTCAGTGATTTGACCAAAAAAAAATTTTTTTATATAAACTTTTAAAATTTTTGTAGAATTTTTTTAAAAAATTTTTTTATTAATTATAAATCATTGATTAAATTAAAATTTTTATATGGAAAAAAAAAACTAAAATTAATGCATGGAAATGTTTGTATCACAAACGTTAAAAAAGAAAATTTCTTAAAACACAATTTAAAAAAATTTACATAAGTTTTCTTAAAGCAGAAATAAAGAAAGAGAGAAGAAATAAAAAATAAAATAAAATAAATTTAATAAAACAAAAAATACAAGAAAAATAAAAGCAAGAGACTGTAATAAAAGTGTTAGAAAATCTGTGTGCATTAGAAATTTAAAACAAAAAAATGTGACGTGATTAGTTACAAACTCATACAACAGCTCTGTTAATGATTGAAGAAAATTATTAAAAAAATTTTACGGTAAATTGTATAAACAAATTTAGAATAATAATAACAACAACAAATGTAACAACCTTGAACCTGACCATACGAAATCAACAATTTACGGAAGACATAAGCCGAAACGATTTTTATGCGTGAAAAAATTTTAAAAATAAAATCAAATTAGGGGGTGGTTTTCATTTTGCTTTCTCTTCATTCTCTAACAGTGACAGAGAAACAAGAGAAGGGAGAGGAGGGAGGAGAGAGAGGAGAGAGGAGAGAGAGAGAGAGAGTGAGAGATTCTTGTAAAACTGACGTTTCACACGAAAAATAAAACAAAAAAAGAGGAATTAGTGATGACGTAGCATTTGTATGTAAACAATTCCTAGAATATTACGAAAAACAACGATTTGGGGAAACCATTAAATTGGAAAGTGTTAAATAAAAATATTTTCTAATTTTATATTCTTATTTAAAAGAATTTTATCACGTTTCTGATATTAACATATTATAGATGGAAAATACATTTCGTTTGACAACCGATTTGACATTTGTTCACTGATTTTTTTAAGATTTGTAAGCTTTTATCGCATTATTATATTGTAACGCGCTTTCTTTTTCCTCTTCTTACGTTACTTTATTTGGATAACCTTACACTTAGGCATGCATATGTCCACTCACACAGTGTCTAGCAGTTACCAGTAACTGCCAATGTCTAAAAGACCTTTTAAGGAGCTCCGATTTCTTTTCTTGCCTTTGTAATGGTGACCCCTGTGATATTAAATTCAGGCTAAATTTGAACATAAATGACAATAAAAAATCATAATGATAAATGAATACAAGATAACATACACGAATGGTCATGTGTTAATGATATTCCTTCAATTCATAAGTGGCGGAATCCGAAAGAATCGAATCCGAATCCGATATACAGATTTGAGAAGTTTTTCCATGATAAATATTTACTCTCAATAGCCTTCTAGACATAAAGGCATTTGAATATCTTCACTGATAGTCTAATGACAGTTAGGGCAATAACATCCAGGAATACGGGATCAAGAGCAGTCCTGTAATATAGAAAGGTGGTTAACGATTACTACGAGCTTGAGACGGTACGCATTATACGGATATTAAGTTGTCATGGTGTGATTTCAAGCGAATTTGCGAAGTGGACGGAAATAGCACATCAACTATTGTCAAACAATATCCCACTAGAAAGAATCACAAAGGTACTGTGTGATGCATCGCTCACGATTGCATAATGAGCGTATACATGAGATATCTGAACCTTATAGACGTGATATAAATTGATGATTGCTGAATATGTGGTCAAGGCATCGAAACGATGGAACATTTTTAATGTTATTGCCCCAGCAATCGTAAACTCGATATCCCACATATCGCAGACATAACTCGTCTCAAAGGAGTGAATTGAAAGGAACAATGGAAGTTTGCACAGTACACAGGCTTCTTATAGAGAGTCTGGTAGTATCCCATAATGGTGTATGCACAACAAGGTTGTCTAACGGCTTAGTCGCATGACGGTAAACTTAAGACCTTTGTTTGGTCTCCTCTCTTTAAGCTTACCTGCCTTGTATACAATAGTACATGGTCGTCTGTGAAAACAAAGTGTTAAGGATTTGTAGATGTTTTATTGTAAGTTTAGAGCAACTGGTATAAATTTGTTAATTGGTTTTAATTCGAAATTATGAATACAAACAACAGTTTAACCGAAGAAATGAAGTGGTCACCTACACACGACTGGCTTTGTTCAATAAGAGAAGAATTGTATTCAATTACAACAACACAAGGCTAAACAATCCTTGTCACTAATTTAAAATTCCAGGAGCTGTATTAGGAAGTTCTTATTGTCGAGATGTGGCACCCAACTATTCACAACTTATGTCGGACATATTGAAATATTGAATATATTTTTGTACATTGTACATATTATTACTTCAATATTATTATTATCAATTAGTTTATTTATCTTAAAAATTAATTGAAATTTAATTTCAATAGAAAACTATAACAATTGCAGTGTGACATTCTAATATGGAAACTCAATAACGCAAGCATACTCGACAAAACCTCTTGACCAGATAAATTAAATGGGTTGAGTAAACGTTACAGTAGACGTATATTCATTTTTTATTACTTAACTGTTACTAGGGTTTCATTATACATGGTCTATCAAGTTCGAGTTTCTTTATTTTATTATGTTTATTAATAGAAAATATGCCTCAACATATCTCACACATTATACTCCTCTGTGTTTGAGCGAAAAGTATCGCCCAAACTATTCATAAGGGATAACGATTAGATGAGCCGTTATTCGAACTGTACAAGGAAAAGGATATAGTCAAACTAATAAAAAAAGAAGCTGAACAACTAAGAAGGGCAGTGATATTTCACAGGGCACGAATAACGACAGACCGCAGAGAACCTACTAGATGGGTTCATGAGAAAACTAAAGACGTTTTAATTTTTCAGGAACTTCGTAAACCAACCTACTATCAAAGCAAAGTTTAGACTGTATTCATGAGATCAAGACTCAGAGAAGAAGAATAAATTAAATTTCATTACGCTACTATCAGCAGATGAAAAAGTTATGAAAAAGCTTCTCAACTCTGTTGGCAGAAGCCAAAGTTAAACTGTAGGTCTCCCGCCTCTTACTGATGAAATTAACACACCGAAATACAGACAAAGCGGTGTGCGAAGAAAGGCTACACTTTTATTCTGAAGTGTTGCAATAGGCAATGAAGTTAATATGCAAGCATTGAGTGTATAACTCATTGAGTGGCATATCTAGCACAGCTGGTTATTATCTTTAATAAAGTTAGGAGTAAAATTTTGTCATTTCTCCTTTTATTTTGCCATGCTAAAGCCGATTTTATGTCAAGCAAGTGATAAACGCCAATTTTAATATTTAAATTTGAAAAACGTCATAAAATAAATATTTTCCATCGGCTATTAGGGTACTGCAAGAAAGTTTCTGTGTGTAGTGGTTGTTGATTTTGATCCTGTTAAGACTTTCATCCAAATAAGTTTAAAAATAATGAATTATAGGTGCTACTCCATGAAAATTTTAATCAAATTTAGGATAAGACAGAGTACCGAAATGTGACCTCAGTGCAAAAACAGTTAAAAATCATATAGGAATGTGTGGTTGACCCAGGAGGGAACAAAATTGATTTTTAATCACAGTAGAGTATCCTGCTGTATTGATTCATTAGAGAATTAGTTCCAATTTGGATTGTGCTCCACTGTTCTATAGATTAGGCAACGGAATGTACTGTCATGAAATAAAGTGTCGTCTTCCTGAAAATTGTGTCATCCACATTGTGTTGATGGCACTTATATCCCAACAAGTCCTCGGTTTCTATTTGTTTAGGTCAACGTACCCATCAGTGTTATATTCCGCTTTAGAACAGGGCATGCGAAAGATAATAATGCGGTAATGAATTAATACGATAGAATAACTTACTGTGATTAAGAAGAGCACAACACCCATAGCTACAGATGGGCATACTATTAATGTCGCCTTTATAGACTATTAATGAAAATTGGAAAGATCATACCTGTACTAAAATTTTCCCATTTGAAGCACGTTGGTTGTAGGTTAGTTTAAATGGACATACCACTTGGGTGTTATTGTTCTGTTGTAATACCATTATGCCTGTTACACCATATGCCTATGATTTATTTACGAAGTTGTAGATTTTATCCAAATACGCTCTTGAAGTGGCCGAGGTCTAGTGTGTTGGCTTAATAGATGATTTATTTGTTGATAGCCGCTATTTCAAGAGATATGGCAAAGGGCCATGGCTAACGATATCCAATATTTTCAATGAATTTATTTATTTGTTGTACGGTGTACCAACGTAGTTATTGTTAGACTTTACAAATACAATAACAGAAACAAAAAACAACTGACTCAATGCGATTATTGTTATAAAAACAACTCGAAAGGAAATTATTTTGCATTTCAACAAAAACAGAAAAAGCCGGCGCTTATAAATTCCGCATAAATGAAATAAATTTTATAATCAAAAATAATATTCTACATGCATATATATATACATACATATGCATTTAGATTATTACGCTTAGAAGTGCATTATACTAAAAGAAATTTGTAAAAAAATATTTGCAATTTTATTCGCTTAAAATCTATGCCAAGCTGCTTAAATCCAGAAAGCAGCATAATGAAAATATCGATTAAAATCTACTCTGCACAAGATATCGATTTGGTTTTCTATTAAGTGAGTTTAAGTGTGGTTATCATTGTTATCAAACGGTAAACTCATATTGATATCAATTACATACAACAACGGGGGAAAAAATTTCAACTGATAGTGGCTTTCTTATCGATCTGTTTGTAGTTGTTATTCTGTTAACAATTTTACAAAACAAAAACAACAACAAAAATTCTGATCAAAGTTGCAAACTGAGAATATGTACATTGATGATGGGTGAAGAGCAAAATAGACGACATACAGTGCAAAACAAACAGGTTAACAGGTGTTAATTTAAAGTGCTGACACACAGTCAGACAATTTCAAAACAGCAAACATAAATACTTAACGCGTTAAATTATTCAAAGAGAATACATATTGTATGTAGCTTGAAAGTGCATTTTACTGACACTGTGAATGACACTGGAAAAATAAAATTTTAAATACTCGTGCAATATTAAATAATTTTTGAAAAAAAAAAAAAAAATTAGAGACGTAATAATATGATAATTAAATAATAGGGGGGGGGTGTGTATGTAGTAAGTTTACATTAATCACTTTCTTTGTGCTTGTATTTTAAAAGGAATCACGTACGGACATAGTGAATGCAATGGTTTCGCATGCAATATGGATAATTTAACTGTCGTTGTCGAGAAATGTGTATTAATTGTTGCCGGTTTGAACAGAAAATTAAAATAAAAACTTATCAAAACAAACAACAAATCAATTTCTATGCCAATGCATTAATGTTGTGAATGTGCAGTTGATTTTATTTAAATTTTTTTTTTTTAAATTTCTTTCAATCACGTGCTAATATTGCAATGTTTTTCGTTCATCATTAAAAACTTAAAACGTTTGTTGGGGTCACTTAGATACCGATTTACTGCCATCATTTTGCAAACAGTCAATATGGATAGAATTTTGCGAAATTTTACACAGTCACGTCACTGAATAACCTTTTTATTCCACATACGATCAACAACTAGGGGAATAGAGAGGAGAGAAGCAATAGAGAGAGAGCATGGTCATCTCACATTGTAGTGATATAAACTTGCCACCGAGATCGTGCGATTTGGCCCTGTAACGTTAGATTCCTTTGTGCGATTTCCTTAAGTCGCAGTTGAATGCGAATAAGTCACAAACCAAAGAGGTTCTCGAAGCAAACATAGCTCACATAGTCGGTCATCCAAAGAAATCATGACAGACATTTGAAAAATGTCTAAATGGTGTCAATAGATCTTTCAAACGAACATCAAATTTCAATGATATCTCACATTGACTTTCTTTTCTTTAAATTTAAAGTTAGACAGCGCTTAATGAAAGACCCTATTATAAAAGAAAAACATTACTGGAAAGAACATTTCATAAACGGTGAGCAAAGCTAAGCTACGGCTCCTTTTTGTAATACATTGTGCAATTTGCTGGCTAATCGACCACAATTTCCGACTGCAAGTTACTTTAATTGACTACAGTATGTTCCAATGCTTTGAGAACAATGCTTTGAGAACAATGCTGTAATGAATCAATACGATAGGATAACTACTGTGATTAAGAAGAGTATACAGCACCCATAGCTACAGATGGCATACTATTAATGTCGCCTTTATGGATTATTAATGAAAATTGGAAAGATTTTGCCCATTTAAAGCACGTTGGCTGTAGGTTAGTTTAAATGGGCACACCACTTGGGTGTTATTGTTCTGTTGTAATACCATATGCATATGTTACACCATATGCCTACAATTTATTTACGAAGTTGTAAATTTTCTCCTAATACTCTCTTGAAGTGGCCACGATCTAGTGCGAAGTGTATTGGCTTATTAGATGAGAGGTTTCGGTTCAAACCACAGATCCAACATCAAAATGAAAATATGAAAAAATATTTCTTCGACGACATCCTCTCAGAAGATTTCTGGCAAAAACTGCGAGAAAAAATAAAATTGGCATAAAAAGTTTCTCAAAAATCTGTCGTTCGTACTTGACTTTAAACTGTAGTTCCCGCCACTCATGTATAAAATTAACACACACAACAACATCAGTGGTGTAAGTAGCTAGTTCATATTCCTGACTGAAAAGTTGCAATGACCAATTATATATGTATGGATAGACGAGATCTGTAGCTATTACAGGATGACAGATAATCATCGAGAATATATTTAATAATCCAGCGCGATCGTTGGGTTTTCTAAGCCTACGAGATTATTTGCTTCGGAGTTAATGTTCCGTTATGAACGTTATGAAAGTACATTTAAATCAAATCATGGCTACATCATATCCTTAAATAATCTGTTATCGGTTTACTAAGCGATTTAAGTTTGTGTGAGGTTATATGTTAGCTCTTCAAGATGAGTGCGTTCGAACCTTCGAAATTTGTAAAAACTCTATACGGGTATTCTTTATTCAGTTCGGATAGAGGTTGATTCTAAGTGGAAATAACCGTGAATAACTCATAGAAACTGACTAGCTTTTTCAAGTGGACTGATGAATACAAGCAAGGAAGATAACATTGTTGTCCAACATATGTAATGTATGAAGCGATTAACTTCCTTATGAAAAGGAAAAAAAGGGCTTCAGTTTGGAGCTTTTGTTCGAATAGAAATCTTTCGCTTCTTAGTTCAGAGAAACACAAACTTTTCGCCTGCTAGCGGCTATATAGGCAAACATTTGTTATCGAACCAATTATGATAGCAAGCCACGAGAATTATTGAGTTTGAAATGCTTTACCACATACGATACTAATGAGAAAGACTAGGATTTTTTTCAAAAATAATTTTAAAAAATTTGTTATGAAATTACCTTGTTTGAGAGATTTTTCGATTCCAAATCAACATAGCTGCTTAGCATTTTGAAAAATTTGTATCGTTTTCACTAAAAAGTAAAAAAAAATTGAATTTAAATTGAGCATAAGAATTATTAAAAGAAAAAATTGTTTTCTTTAAATTAATAGCACAAAAGCATAGGGAAACAGAGAGAGAGAGAGAGAGATAACATTTTAGGTTCCACACTATTTTTTTTAGTACGGTATTATGAATGAAATATATGTGCCTGCGTGCCAATGATATCAACCGCAATTTATGACGTTTCTGAATGAATTTAAAATATTAAAGTATGGGTAGTATGGATAGCATTATCGAGACTATAAATTTAAATGCGGGGATATTTAAACATGGTTGTTAATTACGTACTTCATTCGATAGCGAAAAAGCAAACGAAAGGCACACATTTCAAATGAAGTTAATAAGGAAAAAAAATTTTTTTTTTTTTTTTTGAGAAATTGCTTTAAAAGCTTAAACACGTTCTTAAATGCAATAAATTATTGAAAATAATTTTCCAGCAAATATAGACTATTTTAACTGTAATTTAATCTAGGTGGCGCATATGTAATCCTAGTTTTCCATTAATTCTCACATTATAACAATGAATCTTAACCCCCCCACATACAATACATAAGTTTAACGCCTTTAAGTTATTTTTCCAATGATTTATTACAGCTTCAAGATACAAAATCCAATCGGTATTTAAGCGTTTATTAATAGATAAACTAACCTGAGAGTGAACCCTGTAAACGCCCATGTTACAGTGAATATCTGGTATGGAGTATGCACTTGAATCCCCAACACATACGATCACGTACGTACAATACACGTGCATACAATAGAGAAACGTTTTAATTTGTTTAGCCTGCGCGTGTGGTATTCTCATTCGAATCGAAAATTTATGTGTTGAATGCCATACAATGAGTAGATTTAGAGGCACTTAATAAATGTTCTTGTCACTATTTTGCTAAAGCAATTTAATTTTCTGAAAAAGGGATTTCTTTTCTAGCTGCAATACGATTTAAACAGTATGTTACTGGCTGTGTGGCTGTCTGCCTACACATGCCTATGGAAATCCTTAAGGGATTTCATTATTTTTTCCATTTCATTTCGATTTTGATGCGAAAGCATTTTTCTTGTTTTCTTTTTCTTTTTCTTCGCTTCTTTTTCTTTTTATTATTTTCGCTGCTGATGATCATCATCATGAGTTGTTAAATTTATTGCTCAATCGAAATATTGTGTTGTGTTGTGTTGTGTGTTGTTTTTATAAGGCAGTTACAGATACGATACCAACATAGAGACAAGAAACTAAATGAAACTCATAAATGCTTTAATGTTGGTGTATGTATGTTGTTCTCATTTTTATTTCATATTCCTGTAGACTTCAATTAAGGAATCATAAAGGCCTAGTCAAACTGTATAGACGACTGTCGTAAACTGCAATTACAAATAAACATCTGAGCGTTTTAAATATACAACTTTATAGTCAGCCAATAAGCCGTCATCCAGTGCCGCCATCATCATAAGCATCATTACAGCCCATAACATAGAATAACCAAGTGTGTGTGCTGTGTTAGTTGGACACAGCCAAACATAAATGGAGTCTCTTTCCATGGGCAAGAATAAGAAAAGAGAAAATCCTTATGCTTCTGTCTACAATGCCACAACCGTACCCCTTAATGCCAGCAGCAGCAAATGCAAAGAAAAAATTGTTTCCACGAAAACGAAAAAACCGCCGAGACGTGATAAAAGTGATTTGGGTGAGAATTTTATAGCACCTGATGGTGGGTGGGCTTGGCTGGTTTGTATTGCAGCCGGTGTTTCAAACGTAAGTTCCGGCATATCGTCGCATAATTCTTTATTTTCTTTCATTTTTTGTGTTTTTGTTTTTATTCTTGTATACTGTAGTTAACAATATATCCGTGTATTCAACAATTTGGTTTTATGTTTCGTGATCGTCTCAACAATTTGGGTCTTACAAGTTCACAGATTACAACAATAATTAACACACATCCAGCGGTATCAGCATGTACAGGTGAGTACAGCAAAAAGACAGGAACAAAGGTTTGAAATTCTGTTACAAAAATTTGCATTTAAACGTACGTAAGAGCAATGTTGGCAACTTGACTGACAGTTTTCCTTTAAATTTTACAATTTAGTGATCCTCCATTAAAATTCATTGAAGGTAGTGGTGCGAAACTTTGCTAAGTGAGGACTACTTGCGTAGCATTTTGTGCCGTCTTGCCTTATCCGCGAATTTTTGTAGAGGACTCAACAGCGATAAGTTCATCTAAGTATTTTAGAACTAACGAGTCAATTCTCTTTCCAGGTCTACTTAATGGCCCCATGTTCAGACGCTTTACATTTCGCCAAGTGGCAATGGCTGGTTCCTTGCTGATATTTCTGGGCATATTCTTGACAGCATTTTGTGAAACATTTATGGAATATATGATCACATATGCCATAGTTTTTGGTAAGCCTTTGCTTATAATAAATCCCATAACTCTTTAGCTAATAAAAAAAAATATTCTCTCTTAACTAGGTTTTGGAGCGGGCATTAGTGTGTCGGCTTCATCTTTGGCCGTTAACACGTACTTCAAGCACAAAAGAAGAAAAGCTGCAGGCTTTTCATGGACCATAACGGGTCTGGGACCCATCATACTGCCACATGTAGTAACATTTTTGGTAGCCGTTTATGGTGTACAAGGTTGTGTCTTCATATTTGCCGCCTTATCGCTGCATACATTTATGGCTGCTCTGATCTTTCAGCCCGTACGTTATCATGCCCCCAAACCACCTGACGAAGACAATAAATCACCCTCTGTTTTAGTGGATCAACCACAGCATTTGTGTAAATATTGTGAAATGCAACAAAAAAAGGAAACGGGAATATTCTCCTCCCAGTATCTCTATCAGGATGATGATGAGAATAAGCCGGGCTTTGAAATTATTGAGCCAGGCACACCAATGCTGTCCCGGGCAAATGATGGCCTGTATGGTTCTAAATTATCACTGGCTTCAACGAAAAGAAGGTTACGTTTTCGCACAATATCCAGTTCCAAAGATATAGAAAATACCACACGTTTAAGCCGTATGTTAAGCGAGGATGAAGAGTTAAAGCAAATGTCCTCGTTTAAGCCGAACAATTTTAATAAAGAAAGAGATGAGACCTTGCATAAGGGTACCTTAAACAATCGCTATGGTGGTGGGCAATTACGTTGTACCTGTAACGAGGAGAGAGCCTTAATGGAGCTGAGTAAGATAGAGGCCTTTGAAGGCGAGCTGAGTGAAAAGGATAAAAATACAGAAGATTCCAGCGAGGATCTTCAATTGACATTTTTCGAGAAAATAGTGGCCTTTTTCGATTTGGATCTGTTAAGAGATTTCTCTTTTGTTAACTTAGTAGCCGGTCTAACCATGATTAATTTTGGCGAATTGAATTTCTCCATATTAACGCCGTTTATTTTGAATGATTTCGGTTTGGAAACATCACAAATAACGCTGTGCATATCTGTTTTGGGTGGCCTGGATGTGCCTACTAGATTTCTGGTACCATTTTTAACCGAGAAAATATCGTGGGATAACAGAGTCTTCTTTCTAATAGGCGTCGTGGGTATTTCAATAGGGCGTACAGTGGTTGCCTGTACCCGATCATTTCCGGTTATTTTAACAACCTTTGCCATAATAGGCGTGTTTAAAGGGGTGCGCACAATATTTTGGCCTTTGGTTATACCCAGTTGTGTGCCCTTAAAACGTTTGCCAGCAGCTTCAGGTTTACAGTTATTAATAACGGGTATTTTTACTTTAGCAGCCGGACCTTTTGTGGGTGAGTACTAAAAAACTTCTTGAAATCTAAGTCAACAAACCAAAAATAATTCCCTCAATTTGTAGGTCTAGTGCGTGATCGCTATAATTATGCCATAGCATTACATTGCCTCAATGTAATGAGTTTTATGGCCGCTGCTGCTTGGATTTTAGAAGCTTTAATACGTCATTATTTACAAAAACCGAGTACATTGAGCGATGAGCCCAGATGATGAGAACATCGTTCGGTTTTTGTTTTTCATTTTTCTTTTACTTTCAAATTTAAAACTGTATTATTTTTCTTTTTCGTTATAAGATTTTACCGTTACACAAATATACTGTAATAAATTGTATGTTTTCTATTTTTAAAACAGTTTAATAACGGCTTTATTTTTACGTTATTTAGAATTTTATAGCATAGTTTAGGGAGTACATTATCACTATATGCGTTAAACGAAGTGGAAAGAAGTGTTGCCTGCCTTTGAAACTCATAGGGGTTGCCAAGCTTTATATATTTTATTTTTCGGAAGATATAAAAAAATATTGGATAAATTATAGACGCTGAGTTATTCTGGTACTTAGATATTTTGGTATTAAATCTAATCAGCGATGTTTTGCAGAGCAAACCTTAAAATTTAATACAAAATTATAAGGGGCGACACAACCGAAAGTTGGCAACAAGACGGAGTTATTTCACTTCAAATATGGAGTTAGGTTATGGCTGAACTTTTGAAGAAGTGGTTCGCGACGGGCCCCTTCACTACCAAGGATATAAAAGCGCCATAGGAAAAAAACTTCCTAAATGGAAAAAAATATTCGACTATTGGGTAAAGCAATATTACAGAAAATGGAGGCAAAATATGTAGAAATGGTACTGGACAATGGACTAACAATAAAAGTTGGTACAAAGAGTATTTCAAGGAGAGCAAGCGTGC
>QOCX01000251.1:222271-234293 GCA_005959815.1 Sarcophaga bullata
TAAGTCGCCGTAGTCTAGTAGGTAGTGTGTTGGCTTATTAGACGAAAGGCCAGGGTTCGAACCCCCAGTCAGACATCAAAAACGAAATATGAAAAATATTTCTTAGGCGACTTCTTCTCAGCAGATTTCTGGCAAAGTCTGAGAGTAAATAAAATAGCCATGAAAAGTTTCTCAAAAATCTGTCGTTCGGAGTCGACTTTAAACTTTAGGTCCCGCCATTCATGTATAAAATTAACACACACACACACAACATAAGTGGTGTGAGAAGCTAGGCCGTAATCCTGTATGTATGTAAACATGTGGAAGAATCTTGGGAATTTAGCCGAAGCATTATACATTGAAAAGCAAGCTTGGCATAATTATATGCAACAGACTTGCAGAAAAATCTTGGGAGTGTAGCCCCAAGGAGGGCTCTTGGAAATTTACGACAATGATCAGAAAGATGGGTTTCCGAGGAGAAAGGCTATCATACCGCTTATATGGCTAGAACCATTTCTGTAGAGTGGGAATCGATGAGAGATGGAGGAAGACTCTTTTGTGCTGATTTATTACAATGGGAAGAGACTTGAGTTACAAATCAGATTACGCAGAAGTAATTAGAGAATAGCTAGAGAGTTAGTTCGAAGGTAGAAGCTACCTACACAAAAAAGTTGGATAGACACACTTAGGCAAAATGAGTCCATTGTATAGCCACTCGGAAGTTCTGATGAAGCGGCTTAGACTGTCAACGTAAATGTTTGACGGTACGTTTAAATCATATGCTTTCTAGACACATACATACTTACATAATTGGCCATTACAACCTTTCAGTCATGATTACGGCCTAGCTTCTCACAGCAATGTTGTGTGTGTTAATTTCATACATGAGTGGCGGGACCTACAGTTTAAAGTCGACTCCGAACGACAGATTTTTTTGAGAAACTTTTCATGGCATTTTATGTACTCTCAGAGTTTTTGCCAGAAATCTGCTGAGAGGAAGTCGCCTAAGAAATATTTTTTCATATTTCGCTTCTGATGTCTGACCAGGGATTCGTCTAATAAGCCAACACACTACCTTCAAGACTACGACGACTGCAAAGTTTGCCCATGGGGATATGAAATAAAAATAGAGATAGGAAGAGAGGAGGAATGATTATACAAAAAGATCAATTCGTGATTGTAGCGTAAAATCTTTAGCATTTAAAATAAATAATATGTTAGTAAAATTTTGTGATTGAGTATACTATTGTTCTACCTCTTTATCTATGAGTAGAGCAAAGAATTTAAAAATTTTCAATTAAAATTTTAAACTTTAGAATGGCACGAGTGCAATCAAATTTGTTAGATTGTTAGCAACTTTTATTAATCATACGATGATTAGGAAATTAAGACAATTTTAATGAAAATCAATGCAATTCAGGAAATTTAATTTCAAAAAAAAAAAAAAAAAAAAAAAAAAAAAAAAAAAAAAATTGTTTTAAAAGTTGTATAATCATGTCATATAAACAACAATGTAAACAAAATAATTTGTTTTAAATTATTTACCAAATAAATCTGTTTTTTTTTTTCTTAAAACCTTTAAAGAAAATAAAAAAAAACACTTAAAATTTTAACAGAAGGTGACCAAAATACCAAAAGACTAGCTTAAGCCACGAAAGCTAAGCTTAGTTCAATAATGTAAATATTTTTGAAGCATTTTTTTTTCCTTCTTCTTTTCCAAGGTATTGAGTAACAGTATTCAGAGCAAAATATTAAAATGTTAAGTCTTGGGTGTTGTTGTTATTATTGTTGTTTTATTATTATTATTTAACTAACAGTACTTAAGGAATATTAATGAGGGGGAAGAGCAACAAGTCTTAAAATTATTTTTTGGGGACACATTGAATATGATTTTCTGAATGATTTTTTTTTTAAAAGCGTGTTACTGTTGTTTTTACAATAAAAAGTCTTTAAATTTTTATAAAACTCTCCAATAACAATTGCTAGTGATCCAAACAAAGGGTCATTATTGTTTCACTTTGCAGTAGAAACCGATCTTTTAATGCTTTTACTTCACTAACTAGCCAAAGAGTGCCGGTATCTGTCATTGTATGTCGTTTTAAAGATTTGCATTTGAAAAAAATAATTTTTGTTTTTGTTGTTGTTTTAGTCTGATTTAAATTAAATATTACCACGCACTTGACATTGTTATCACGTTTTAGCAAAAAAAAAAAAAAAAAAAAGCAAGTGAAATAAAAAAAACTTAAAAGAAAATAGTTAAACAATGCAAGAAATTTACAGACGATCATGATCAAGTTCGACTATATGATACCCACCCAACCATCACTCAAAGCAATGATAATTTTCAAATCGATTGCTAAGAGTTTTTGCGGTCAATATTAGCTTTAGGGGTTGTTTTCGTAAGACAAATTATTTTAAAAGAAAGTCTATTTGTGTAGAAAACACAAACAAAATTGAATACTTTTCCAAACAAACAGACGTTTGTCTGTAACCATTCGTCTTACAGAAACAGAGCATTATTCTTTGACTGGTTATTGCTACACAAATGTAGACTACACAGTGCTAACGAAAACAATCTGTTGAACATTGGCATAGACAACAACTTGTGTTCAGTTAATGGACTTTGTAGAGAAGTTGGCAACTGACGTTATTCGAAAAATCATCTTCAGCAATTAGGCTTCTTTCTGAATGAATGGATGCGTGAACAAACAAAATTTGGTACGATAGCAAGCCATATGAATATCTAGACCACATAATGTTCCCCGAAAAGATTATTGTTTGGTGTGAATTAAAAGCGGCTTCATTGTTTCGGAATCCTCTTCCCTTTGGATGAGCTCTACAAATCAATGATTACCAGTCTCTTTCGGCCCGAATTAAATCTCGACACCAACAACATGAGATTTAAACAGAACGCTGTCAGACTGCTCACGCCACATTGGATATTTTGCACGAGCGATTTGAGAACATTCTCGTCTCACGTGGAGGTGATGCCAACTGCCCACAGAGATCGTGCGATATGATCCCATCAGACTTTTGCTTGTCTAGGTTTTCTTAAAGCCGCTGATGTATGCGCATTCGCCACAAACTACAGCGCTCTTCAAAGTCAATGTAAAACATTCGTTCAAATTCAGCCTGATTTATGCACTAGAGCCATGAAAAATTTAACATTTCGGATGCTATCCATACAGAGAAGCCGTGGCGGACAAACCATGTTATATTCCACCCATAATGGCATCAATAGGACTTACATACGAAAAAAATATTTCAATAACATCTCATATGCACTTTGTTTCATTTAAATTTAAAGATAGGAAGCGCTTAACAAATTCTATAGGCAGACCTCGCAAAGAAGATTGAATTACTAATGCAGGCGTTCAACAATATCCTCCCTTTTGTATATGAGATATGGGGAATGACCAAGTAAATAAAGGCAGATGCACAAAAAATCACAGAAACTGCATGAACTGAATTGCAATACCGTACAGAATGAGGTTTTATGTGTGGGCCAGTGAAAGAAAAGGAAAGTGGACGGCTTAACGAGTCCCCGATGTACTGAAGTGAAAAAAAAGACAGCAATGTGACTTCAATTATTTCTTAACGCAGCTACTCTCAAGTCATGGTAACTTTAGGATGAATAAATGTACTCCATACTCCTTACAACAGCCTATGGCAAAAGCTACGAGAGACTTCTATCGCTTTGAAACAATATGGAGAAGATGATATAAGAACATACAAATTAGAAATTGGCACGAAATGATGCGAAAGTGTTCACGAAGTGGTCAATGTTCTAGAGGAAACGAGATTGGTTCGGTAGTCAGTATTGTTGAAAAAGCCCTACAAATCTCTAATACTGCGGCATTCAACGCCTTGCAAAAGGAAATATCATACGAACTCAACGCAATGTGCCTCCTATACCGTTTAGGGTGCAAAATAATAAAAAGAGTGAAAACAACAACGTAAAACCACTCTCTTGTGTAAATTACGTGTAACAATAGCACAGAGTTACGCATTTTAAAAAAAATATTAAAAAAATGTCTAGCGGTGATGGTAAGGCTAAGCTTGCTCTTCTCTTGATTATTCCATTAAAGACCATAACTTTTTTTTAAAGGGGCAATTGAACGTGTTTGGACTGCATTCAATATTGATCTCATATCGAATGCATAAGCAGCTGTAGCTGTAAAGCCTGTGTGGTAAAGTTTTGCATTTTTAATAGAACTCTTCATGAGCGCTTTTACAGGCTTTGCAATTTTGATGTTTTTTTTTCTATTTTTTTTCTTTCGCTGTCTGAACTATTGTTGTTGCCACTATTTTAGGTTGAGTAAATAATTTATTTTAACAAATTTGTATTTCGTTTTATGCAATTTACAGTTTTTATTTCATTTGTTATTGTTATTGTTTCTGTATATTGAGTAGGTACTTTTTTTGTTTTACTGTCAACTAATGATTACGCGTCTGCATAATACACTTTCACTGATTACGCGCGAGGCTCTAATGATTATTTTACGTTTTTTTTCATTGTCTTTGTATTCATTCGATAATCGAGCGTAATTTAGATGTTCAAAATGATAATTGAAAAGTATTACGCAAAACGATAAGATTTTCAAAATCAGATCAATTATTGTATTTCGATTACTGGCGATTGAATATTTTTTTCATTTTTTTTTTTTCATCAAATAATATCACTTTGCCACATGGAATACTAACGATTTGACTGAACGATTTGGAATTTTAATTTCAACTGCAAGGCCTAAAATTGTGGTCTGCTATCGTTTGTGGTTAATCAATGACAGCAGCAATTCACTGTTGAAAATTTGCATTATGAATGACGATAAAAGAACTAAAAAATCCATGAACAATTTGCAAAAATTAGAATGTAAGGTTTAGTGCCAAATTTTTGTTTTTTATTATTGTTATTACAGTGTATTAACTTGAAGTTAATGTCTTGCGAACAGTGATGTCAACGATACGGAGGTATATTTATAGTCTATTACAGACAAAATGATATTGAGTTCGTTTAAATCGAGCGCTCAATTAAAATGATTAAAAAATTCTAAGCATTGAGCTCTAGACTACATTCTAGGGAAAATTAAAAATAAGACTTCTTTTAACAGACTACAGGGCCAATTGATGTGTTTCGTAAAATAAAAANNAGCCAGTGCTGTTCTAAATAAGCCCCGGAAAGAACTTCCTTCAACTCAAAATATATAAAAGGTTGGAGAAATTGTGATCACAATTGTATTTGGATTTTATAATCGTAATGTCGTCCGGACCTCAGTGGAAAGTGAAAACGAACAAAAGCCCTTAAGTGGCGGATAAGTCAACTTGCAGCATAACAAGTTGTAAAACTGTAGGCGATTGTATTAGGATTAAATCTCGTGTGTGACAGAGTTGCATTGCATACCCCTTATATTTAATATTGTGATGGATTCTATATCGAAAAAAACACTTACGACTGGAAAAAGAGACCAATTGGGGACTTCAAGGATTTCAAAATTGTTTGAAATGTACAAACGATATTTATCTTCTGTCTCGAATCTCGAATCGAATCTCTAAAGTCTCGAATCTTGTATTAAACCTTCACGACATATCATAAGTAACAGACGGAAATGATTTTAAACTAAACGTTGCCAAAACAAAATGCTTTACGTATGAGCAAAACCTTAGTTGGAGACGTCAATAAAACGAGGCTCGAGAAATCTTGGCCATTTAAAAACCATTTAGAAATCTTCGCATTTGTCTTAAATTAATCATGTACGCTCCCATATTTAATATCGATTCCGAACCACAGACTTTTGAGAAAGTTTTCAAGGCAATTTTATTTTTCTCCAGAGTTTTAGAAGATCGCTGGGAGGGAGCCGTTTTTCATATTTCGTTTCGTTCCAGATGTCTGGCTTGGGGTTTGAATCGTGGTCTCACGTCTAACAAGCCAATACACCATCTACTAGACTACGGCAACTGCGCTAGACTATGCGAACACGCAGATCAAACGCCATTGGCGGATAAAATAAAACGTCTAAATTTAATTTCATTAGACTTACTCTACCTAGGATGGAAAGAACGTCATAGAATAGAGACCATAGGGAAGTTGTAGAAAAGGTCGACAGGTTTATACAGGGAAAAGACAGCTTGATACGGAAACCCGTGGATAGGAAAAAGATTGGAGCGAAATAAAGTCATTGGCACAAATAATAAGGGCATTTGGAACAGACATCACTCTGATAATAAATATTCATTTTGGATTCAAAATACGTGAGGTTTAAAAAGCAAACAAGACAACTATAACCTGCAAGAAAGATAAATCTTTAATGACACGTTATGGACATTAGTAGTGAACGCTTGCCACTACAAAATTGTATGCAAATTTCTAAAATGGATGAGGAACCAATGACCTCCCAGGAAGGATAAAGTCAACCCAAGTTCTCACCATTTCACACAATACAACAACCCAATACATTTCCTAGAGTGCGTTAATTCTAGTCAACGCGAGATGACAACCTTATCATCCAAGCAGCTACTGCATCAGGTTAATCGCATGCCTGACTCGAGGTTTAACATTAAAACAAAGCCAAGAAAAATAATAAGATGCCCATTACTTACGATCTAGCATTTATAACTCAATGGATGTTTCGGAAGTATAATCGAGACCAGTTTTATGCTAAATTAAAGGCGNGGGGATTCGAACCCTGGCCTTTCGTTTAATAAGCCAACACACTACCTACTAGACTACGGCGACTACAGGCGTAATAGAATACATTATTTATGCGCCTCAGTGATTATAGCAAATCGTAGTACTAGATTTCCTGATTTAGGATATTAAACGCTAATAAGGTGGAAGGTATATTCGAGGCTAGTGAAATTGGTTTTAAGCATTTCTGAATTAATGTCCCTTTGAGTTGCTGTCTTGCCAATTTTAATTTATTGTGATTAGGCATACTACATAAGCCTTTGTCCAGGAAATAATATCGAATAAATGAATTGAGGTCAAATTACCCACAAAAAAAAAAATCATTTTATTTTAAATTCTGTCAACTTAAACCACAGATTATCTCATGATCTTTCATAATTATAATGAATTTCCAACTTATGTATGTGTATGTGTGCATAAACATCGTTTTGGTAACATCAGGTGCAATAACGCAATCGATGTTTTAATTTCGAAATCTCATATTTTCAACACATAAATTCCAAATGATCAGATCATAAATTTTTCTGTTTTTTTTTTCTTGGTCATATTACGAGCATAACAACGTTTAAAAGGCCTTAGTGGATGAATGTAATATTTGATGATTTTTTTTTTTGGTTTTTTTGAAGAAAAACTCTTTAAAATTATCACATGTACATACGTTGACAAATCTTCATTACAACAATACTTTGCTTATTTTTATTAAAACAAAAACAAAAAAACCTCGTGGTATTTGTATATTCAAAATAAAAAACTTTCAGACGAACAAACAAACAAAAAGTATAACAGTTTCAAATACCATACTTGTAAACTAACGGGACGGCGGCATATTTAGTGACGAGAAAACTTATTACAGCGGATAAAGAAACAAATCATCACTGCATATACTCACTACTCACACTCTCTTTCTTTCTTTCTTTCTTTGCTCTTTCTCTGTTTTGTATGCTCTCTAACAAAACTGTTTTAAACAATTTCTCTTGAAGATTGTGCTCTCATTGTAACTAACTACACTATTGAGAAGGAATTGTTTGTTGCAGCACATTTTCTTTATTTTTATTGTTGTTAACGCGAATTGTTTGTTTGTTTAGTTGTTTGGTTTAGTTGTACGTATGAGTTGGAGTTTGTTTAGTTAGCTTGCTTGTTACCTGTAACAAATCAGGCAAATATTTCAGTGCAAATGCGCATGCGCGCATGAACGGTTCATATTTTTTTTTTTGGTTATAACGAAAGGAAATCAAACAATTTTTTTCTTTAAACGAAAATAATTCACTTTAAATTTGTTTTTAAAAACAAAAAATTTAATATTTTTTAAAACATGAAATAATAATAAAAAAAAAAAAATTTTTTACAAATAAAAATAAAAATAAAAAACATATGAAACCCCTAAATTCAAGTTAAAAGTTCATAAAAAAAAAAATAGAAAATAAAGTTAATATCTCGTAAATATAAAAAAAAAAATTTAAAAAAAAAACAAATTTAAGTGTCAACAACTTAATTACAAAGTGATTAGTGTGTGATTAAAATATTTGTTATTATTATTTTTGGTTTTGCGTTAAACATTAAAGTTTTTTTTAAGTGGATTATTTTACTAACAAAATGGTAAGCTATACATCGGTATCTTAAATAAAGGATTTATTTTTTCTATTTCGTTTATGTATCTATTAAGCCGGCTTATGATTAATGACGAATGCTGTTGTCTGTGTTTATGGTAACCGCATCCATTAATTTTATGTTTAAACGATAAATTGTGAAAAACCCATGGAAAACCCGCTGGGTTTATTGAGAAATAAGGATTGCATTACACATTTTGAAAAAGAAAAATCATAAAAGAATAGAAAAAAATAACCTTTTAAAGTGTAATTCTAAGACAATAAGGAAATTAAGAAAAATATAAAAGTGTGATAAAAAAAAACTACAACCAACTAATTTTTCAAAGCAATACTTTCAAAAACGGTTGCAATAGGTTTTAAAATTTTTTGTATATTCTCGTGCTTGAGATGTGTAAAGAATTTCCCTTAAATTACAAACAATTTTTTAAAGCAGAAAAACATAATTGGAATGGTAATGTTTGACTAAAATTTTTGAAAGCGATTAGATTCTAAGAATTTCGTTCCAAGACAAAACCATTTGTAGCCATACAAACCAGAGCCCATGTTTGAAATTAAACTCTTAACCTCTGCACTGACAGATTAGCACACCACGTGGTGGTCTACTGTTGCAAAACAAACACAAAAAATGCACTTTTGTTGGAGACTTTTTTTTTGAGAAATGAAGAAAAACGGGTGATTTTTAATCGTTTGGGTTTTGAAAACTTAAAAAAAAACAACACAAAAAATTTGCACGCTGCTAAATGAATCTGACTAGTCCCAGTACATTGGAGATGGTCTAATAGGGTCAAATCACATTACATTAACCAATGGACAGCTCTAAAATGTAAGAGTTACTGCTCACTAAAGTCACCTCTTAATAGTTTCATGGGTTCACATGTCGTGTGGCAGTAGCAGCGTTCCATTGAAACCACTAGTCCAATTTTGACAAGGACAGTAACATTGCAATTTTCATCGTTCTTAAAGAAGTAAGGTCCAAGGATGATATTGTGCAACAAACAAATCATCTTTCATTGTTCATTGTATTTGCATAGAAGGCTATGATTTAAATACTTCGAATGAACTTGTTTAGGCTAAGTTTACACGACTTTGTTCGAGAAGATTTTGCTAATTTTTAAGTAATCTTGTTTGTTCTAAAAGAGACAAAAGAGGAATAAAACAACAAGCTATTGCTGTATAAGTTGAACCTTATATCTCCCTACCGATACTAGGAAGCACACAGCACACACAGGCTCAACGACACAATTTATATTGACGTTATAATCAAATCACTACACATCACAAGCCACTATTCGCTCCAGAGATCGGTCGATTAGATATGAAACCGTACTTCATGCGGAATATGCCAATAACGGTTGCATTTCAAAAAGTGTTTTCATGATATTATTCCCTAAAAAATCAACCGCTTTTTTGTCCCTGATTCGCTCAGTAAAATCCACTGTTTCGACTGCTTTCAGCACATATGGCACACGAAGTGCTGGCGCGCTTTCTCATACTCAAGTCACTGATGGACATGATGACTATGGTTTCCGTAACTGACAATACGATCTTGGTTTTGTAATGGAAATATCGGACAGATCTTCATATGTAACTCATATAGTCCAGTGCAGTTATTGAATGCAGTTAATCCATTGAAACTAAATTACTATGCGAATCAGATGTCAGAATATAACGAGTGGAGATATATGCCTTTTTACTGATATTAAAGCAACCATTGGATGCCTTAGGAGTATGCACTCTGCATCGTTGATTGTGTAAGAAGCTCTGTATGAGCTGCCTAGACACGTTCGACGAATAAACTGTAGGGTTATGGGACATTGAAAATAATAATCGAGTTTGCGAACTTTTAAAGGCTGGCAGAGGGACAAAGGAGCAAACAAATGATTTCACACACAAATGATTTACTCATGTGTAAAGAAAACATGGCATATAGCCTAGCCAAATATGACGCGATGTGTATACATTGATAAAAACTTTCGGGATTTCGGTCCATCTTAGAAATTTCAATGAAATTTCAGCAGAAATTGTAATGACGAGGAGGAAAATGAGTGCACAGCACAGTTTTTCCCTTATTGTAATGCATTTAAAAACCTGGAACGAAATTTTATTCGATATCTAAAATTTATTGGCGGAACTTTTCTAACCTAATGTAATTTGGATGAAATCTCTGCCTTCATAAAACTATCATAATCTATGATTTTAAAGGCATCTACCGATTCATTCTAATCTAACCTATACATGCATACACATATATAATTGGTCACAACAACCCTTTAGTCAGGATTACGACCTAAATTCTCATACCACTTATGTTGTGTGTGTTATTTTATATATGAGTTCAGGGGGGCTTGCAATTTAAAATCGACTCCGAACATTAGATTTTTGAAAAACTTTTATGACAATTTTACCCTCACGAGTGTTTGTCAGAAAACTGCTGAGAGAAAGTTGCAGAAAAAATATTTTTTCATATTTCGCTTTGCTGAAGATGTCTGACCTGGGGGTTTGAATCGTGGCCTCACGTCTAATAAGCCAACACAGTATCTTCTAGACTACGAAGACTTCTAAACCAATAGCTTCCGCAATCTCTTGTATAACATGACTATGATCGTGTAAAGAGAAACCCACGGGCCGCTCAGAACGTTCGACATATTTTGGGTATACAACGCCACTTTTTGGCTATTGAATTTGATGAGGCAAAGATTTTAGTGATAAAAAAACCAGTTTTTTAATTTCTTCTTAAATCAGTCTGCGTGTCAAATACAAACTAAATAACTTAGGCTTGTGGAAGTACACGTAGATTATCAAATACAAACTAAATAACTTACGTACATAATTGACCATTACAACCCTTCAGTCAGGATTACGGCCTAGCTTCTCATACCACTTATGTTGTGTGTGTTAATTTTATACATGAGTGGCCGGGACCTACAGGTTAAAGTCGACTCCGAACGACAGATTTTTGAGAAACTTTTCATGGCAATTTTATTTACTCTCAGAGTTTTTGCCAGAAATCTGCTGAGAGGAAGCCGCCGAAGAAATATTTTTTTTTCATATTTCGTTTTTTGATGTCTGACCGGGGATTCGAACCCTGGGCTTTCGTCTAATAAGCCAACACACTATCTACTACATTACGGCGACTTTGGCTTAAATAACTTAGCCTTGTGGAAATTTTATCAGCATCAACTGATAGATGCCTGTTAACAAGATCGTTGTTGCCCTTTCAGTGAAGAGGCGAAAAACTCATACATTAATAGATTCAGATCTAATGGATTTATTTTTATCACAATAAAGCTAACATTGCCTTCTTACATATCACGTCCAAAATATTTGGTAATAATTTCTATTCATCTCTCTTTTTTGATTACCTATACTTACATACATATGTTTACACGTACATCTATTACGTTTTATCAAATTTTGAGATGTCATAATTGACATATTTAATACAAAAAAATTCAAACGTATTTGTATTTGCCTCCTTCTCATTGGTCAGAAATCTGACAATTGATATATCATCGTCATCATCTCTTCATAATTATGATATCCAGAGTAGCAGATTCGAATCATATTACAATTGTAAAGATTAAATGAAATGAATAATGGACCGTTTGTGCGTATGACTGACTGATGGACTGTCAGTCTGTCTGTCTGTATGAGATGATGAAGATCTAATATTTAAATTATAGCTGCAGTAAGTGAAGAGTGAGTGTATGTATGAATTACACACAATTTAATGTGTATGGTCCACTGATTT
>QOCX01000251.1:234308-245554 GCA_005959815.1 Sarcophaga bullata
GGTGTATGTTGTGTAGTGCGTTTTACGTTGTATGGACATTAAAAATGTTGGAATAATAAAAAAAAAAAATATCATAAATATTGTATATTTTTATTTAAAAATATAAATTACGATTATAATAATAATAATAATAATAATAATAGAAAAGAAAGAAAAGATCGCACAATAACCATCATAACGATGATTTTTTTCCTCATCCGCATTAACCTGACCAACCAAATAGACAACAACAACAACTACAACAACAATTGGAAACGTTGCGAGCCATGTTAAATTATTTTCTTTTTTTTATTTCTCTTCTCAGTTTTATTTTCTTCTGTTTTACTTCTTGGACAACAATTAAATTTTGATCGTAATGTTACATAAAAATTAAGATTTTTCGACGCTTTTGTTTTATTTTTTTTCATTTTTTTTTTTTCAAATTTATTAAGAGGCGTGTATAGCTTGCTTTAAAATAAGTAGTAGACGACAGAAAAGAAAAAAAAAGTGCGAAAATAACTATACGCTTCAAAAGTTTTTTTTTTAATTTTTCTTTTCTTTGTTTCTTATTTCATTACTTTCCTCCTCTTTTTTTTTTTGGTTTTGGTTTTTTGTTTTGTTAGCCAAGCGCTATCAGCTGGCAAGTGTAACCAAAATGTTGACGGCTTAAGAGTTTAACTTCCTCATCTTCAGTTTCATCTTCTCCATTATCATCATCACCATCACCATCACCATTATAATACCGCATTAAGTCTTTGGCTGTGTGGCTGGCTTATGTATTTGTAGAGCTTTTCTTTTGTTTAAAGATTTACATTTCTAAGCTATAATTATAATGATTTGGAGCAGTGGTGGTACTACTTATAGCCACCACTATGGCTTGTTATTAATTTGTCTCTTTGTGTGTGGGAATTATTATTCCAACAATAATAATAATAACAATATGCAAAATCTGAATTATCATCTTTAATTAAAATTCTTAGCTTGATTGCAAATTTGCAACAACAAAAAAAAAAAAAAAAAAATCAATCCGGCGTACTATTAAACTCCCAGAAGAAATGTTATGACAAGCATTTCACTTGCCGTAATATTGTAAATCCTTCCCTTTCTTCTCATAAAACTATATTCTGCAATTTAGTCCTATGAATTCCAGCATACATACATACGTTGCCAAAACGCCTGTCTTGACAACTTCTCTAATTCATTTGTCCAATTGTGGTCTTGTTTAGCTATCACAGCATCTCTAAAATTTTCTGTTGCTTGATGTCTTTTAATTACGTATTGTAAATAACTCCTCTAAACAGTAAGGCGTAACTTACTTTACAAAGTTTAAGCTTCGGTAATTTGGATATTTTGGATCGGTTGATGGGTAAGCTCCCACTGAAACCACTAAGCAATACGATTCTTGTTGATGATAACAGAAAATGAGGAGTTAAGAACCTGCGCCTTTTCATGGCAAGAAACACGCGCTGACACGCCTCCTCAGACCCACAGCTTTTGCAGAAGTCACATGAGGAAATGCTAAATCTATGAGTATGTCTTCAACAAGGCAATGACCTGTGAGAATCTCAATAGTGCGATAGAGGCCGCCGATGCGATTTAAGGAACGAAAGCAATCAGTACTCTTCTGATCCATATCAGTCCAGCAGAATCTAGCAATATTGCACGTACTCTCATAATGCAAATGAAGTTAGGCCTTCTTGTGAAACGACATGGAGCCCATGTAAAATATTCAATCTCTTCTCGTGGATTTCATTGAAATCAGTTTTTGCTCGTATTACTATTGCCTTTTAACAAAGTAGCACCAATACATCCCTACTTGGCACTACGTAGTGGCCAAAAATAATTGGGAATAGCCCCTCAAGCATTTGTTTATAATGTCTGTAGCCTGTTTGGTGTGCGTGTTACCTCTCCCGTTTTTAGCCGTTTGTTAATGCGATTGGTTACTCCATCGCATTTTGCATTCCATGATATCTAGAGCTATTCTTCCTCTGCTACATGGTTTGGCATGAAAATGTGATGGTTACGGTGTTCTTCATTGATACTAGCGTAGTTTATATCTGATTTAGCACACTAGTATGCGAACTTTTCGTAATATTTTGGGTACGAAAACTCACTTTGATGTTCCCTGGACACACTTATTTTCGCTCAAAAATAGAATACAACTCTCATTGTTCTGTACTTTAAAGTTTATGTTAAGGCTTTCTCGACCACATACAGGAGAGTGCGGAGATGCTTATTGATGACTGTATCGAACTGCTTGATTCATTAGACCACCAATAAAATATTGTTTGTGTTTGACTGACGTTTATCTAGTAGATTGTTAGATTGGCTAGTGTAATTGGCTATCCGTAAGTGAAATGTGCCTCCTGCAAAAGTCTTTCCTGTTACATACAATATAAACAGATTCAAATCTAATACGAATAAATTCTACTACCTCATTTCTTCCTCATACAACCTATTTTCCTATTTCAAACACAAATCACTGAAAGATAAGGTCTTGTAAGAAAAAAGGGAGTTGAAGACGCCCATAATGATTTGAAGCTACTTTAACGGACTGTTAAAGTTCGTACGAACTGTATTTCCGTTGTTTTAAAAAAAAAAACAAACTAATGACACAGTCTTGTATTATCAAAACAGCAGTGATGTTCAAAACATTTTTCGCACATTTTAAACAAGAAAAATCAACAAATTTTAACAGAAAAACTGTGATTTTGTGTTACAAAACAAGGTTATTGAACACAAAAAAAAATGTTTAATCAACGTAAAGTGACCAAATAAAAGGCGTTTAATGAATTGTTAAGTAATTTTTTCATACAAAATTTAAAATTTCTGTCTACATAATTAAGAGAAAGAAAGAAATTAATATTTGAATCGAAATTACAAAGAAACAAAAGCGTGTAAATATACGATGTTTTACATTGCACTTCACATTTGTAATATTTACAAGTAAAAACAAAAATTGTTGCACAAGTCTGTATATATAGGCTACCATATTTTGTAGAAAATGATAAGAATATGAGTTTTCTTCCAAAATTTGTTAGTGCAGTGGAGGATCTTACCACCTACCATTTGTTGTCAAAGCACAATTCAATTTAACCTCAATTGCAAATATTGCTTATACATCAACCTGGTTTCGATATTATCTATTGAAAAGCCATGTTTATGAATAATAGAAAGAAAACAACAACAAATGGATTGATTACTTGACTGCGAACATACATTAAACAATACATACGAAGTATGTTTAAAAATGTGTGGAGACTTTTCTATAATTATGACGAGAGTATATGCCTAACTAAAGTAGTGTGGACACGTAAACATTTCTCTGTTGCATAGGTAATATAACTTACGTAATTATCGCTAATTTGAAAATAATCGAACTTATAAATCGATAACAAAACCAGTATCATTTATCCACTCACTTAAACATTCATCATTAAGTTATGCAGTTACTCCATTCAATTCCATTCAATTAATTTTCTGGTTACGTTTTTATTTTTAAAATTTTAAAAGCGTATCGCGTTTTTCACATTTTTTTTTCTTTCCTTAATCATGATTACAAACATTTCTTTCAATTGTTTTTCATTTTGTTTTCGATTTGGATATGGATTTTGTTAAATCATCGAAATATATCGTATATCGTATGCATTTATGCAGTGTTTTTTTTTTTTTTTGTTATGCAGTGTGATGATTATTATCGACATGTGTCACTCACTCAATAAAATACAATTTTAAACATATTTTCAACACCGTGTTTCTTTTAAGGAAAAACAATACCAACAACAACGTTTTATTACGCTTGTTATTAAAAAGCAGTGTGTTGATCACAGTTTTACACTTTTTTTGTTCGCATTTGAAAATGTTTGTTTAAAAAAAAAACAAACAATTTTGTGGTTGACATCTACAATCTTTTTTTTTTTTTTTGTTGCGTTTTTCCAGCTGTGTTTGGAGGTATTAACGTAATTTTTTGTTTTTTATTTTACTGCCAAATAATTGAGCCGCAATGGTATTGTACAGTGCCAAGATTCATAAAGTCAATGACTATTTAATGTCAATTTCTTATTTCATAATACATATGCACACATATGCATTTACTTTATAATTGAGTACATACATACATACTCAAATTGGTATGTAAGTCTAGTATTTTGAATTTCGAAAGTCCACATGAGCGCAAATCGGCAGGAGATCATACATTAACGAAAAAGGACAAACAGCGGAGCGACTTTTTGGCAGAAGTTTGTCGTAAATATATTGGGTATTTCCATAAGTAATATCTTGAATCTCGATGCATTGATTGATGATTGAGTAAAATCTCTTATAAAGGAAGAACTCTGTTTACCAGGAACATATGGGTAAACTAATGCAAGCATAAGTTTCTTTTAATTCATATAAATCGGTTAAAAGCACTCAAAAATCTGAGACAAAGCTGTCAGAAATTATCGCAAGAAGAATGGAAAGTTAGGTTAGGCACACTATTTTCTTAATTGAATACCTTTGGCATTATCATAACTAACACCTTGAATCTCAATTATGCATTGTCGAGTAAAATCTCTTATAAAGGGAGTTCTCTGTTTACCAGGCACATATGCGTAAACTAGTGCAAATATAAGTTTCTTTCAATTTATATAAATCGGTTGAAAGCACTCAGAAATCCGAGACAGAACTTTCAGAAATTATAGCAAGAGGAATAGAAAGTTAATTGATCAATGCAACATAACCCTTCAATTAGGATTACGGTATAGTTTCCCATACCACTCCTATTGTGTATGTTAATTTTATCCATGAGTGGCGAAAACTACTGTTAAAAATCTACTCCGAATGACTGATTTTTTAGAAGGTTTTCATGGCAATTTTTTGCCAGAAATTTGCTGAAAGGAAGTCGCTGAAAAAAAAGAGTGCAAAAAATATTCATTGGAAAAGAGGAGCAGAATAGAAGACTTACACAAAGAGAAGAATTAAAAAGCTTAACGTACTTTTATTGCATTGGAGAATAGTTAAGTCATAGTCATCTTCCTTGCCAATAACAAAGTGTTTATGGCAGATGCAGATTTTCGATATAAATTGCAAATTTACAAACGTCAGACAGTTGTTGTTATTAAGTTGATAGTTCTTAAAAGAATGAAAATAAATAGAAAAAAGAAACAACTGCGACTAACTACTTGATTGATTGAATTAAAAGAAAGAAACGCCATCGAGCACTTATATTCCACAATTAATCAAATTCGATCAAATAGTATGATCTTGGCATCCAATTACCAGTTTCAAAAAGTGATATTAATTGGTCGTAAAACGTGCCTCTCAATGGGTTCATGTTATTGAGTTCAAAGCAGGATAATCTTGCTCTATTGTTCTTGAAAATTACGGTTCAACAATGTCAATGAATGAGGCGGCTCTTTACACCAATTTCATTAATTTTATTTGTTGATGTAACCATTGAGTCAAAAACAAAAAATGGAACAACTTCGTGATAAAAGCATTCGGAAATTATATAAGATTTTATAAATAATTGCCAGCCTGTGCCTTTGCTTAACCTGCATGTAGTCTTTCAATATTATGAAGCCAAGATATTAAGATGTTTACAGTATTTACAATAAATCGATATTAAATAAAATCGATATTTAAAATAATCGATATTAAAAATTTTACTGTAACTGGCAGAGCTTAATTGTTGTGTTGTCACATTGTTGCACAATTGCCTACAATTTAACACTCCCTACCCTGCTGCCTTAACAAGTTAATCAATTAAAAAATGTGCATGTGTTCAGCACGCGTACCAACCATAACAATAAAAAAAAAAACAACAAAACAAAACGCCTACAAAACTAAATGGCAACAGTGTTGCAATATTTCATAATAAAACTTTTGTTATAAAAAAAAAAATAAAAATTAAAATGAAATGAAATGAAAATGTATGAAAACGGCACTCTAGTTTAATTTAAAATAAGAAAAAAAAAAGGCAGCAAAGAAGAAAATACGGAACTTAAAGGAAAAGTTAACGAACACACTGACTGACAATCAGAGAAAATGGTTTGAAAAACAAAACCGGGAAATAAATGCAAACACACATAACAATTATATAACAAATGTCACACTAAAAGGAGAGAGAAACAAAAATAAACGTAATATTTAGGGCGATTCTACGAAAATATTTTATAAAAAAAAAAATTTTAAATTTTAAAAGAAACAAATAAAAATAATTGTGTAATCAAAAGCACGTACAAAGTTTGAAAACTTAATTTAAGGTTCATTTTTAATTTTTTTTTATAATATATTTGAGGTTGTTTTTTGTAAGTGATGATACATGTGACCCGCGTACAAAATTAACAAGCAAATACGATGTACTTTTACCAAAAAAAAAAAAAAAATTAAATTTATGCATTTATCCACGGGTTCAAAGCATCTTATTTAACTAAAAAAAAAAATTATCAAACGCCCAAGTTCAACCGCAACTTAGGAAAACTATAAAATAATCCTAACAACAAAAATATTTTTCAGAGAAATTTAAAAACTTCAAAAGAAAAAAGAAGTTTTAAAAAAAGGTGGCAAAATAAACATGAGACTTGCGTTAAAAGATCTTTTGAATATCTCTTCCATATCCCACTAGCAGCAACTCTCTCAACAACATCAGCATCATCATGATGATGATGATCTCCATATATCATCCTCATTATTATTAACCACATCACGTTCCTTGATTGGTGGATGTGAGAGCCGTTGTACGTGTTGTATTATGTTCAAAAAGAGAAGATTTAAGGAAGTGGATTCTGTGTTGCTGCATTTCTTATATGCCGGAAAAATTTAATTAAAATTAAAACAACATATTGAAAGTTAATTTGAGTTACAAATTGTGGTTAAAAATGCATATTTTGTCTGGTTATTTGCCTACCTACTTGAAAGGCGTACTTAGTTTTACAAATTTTCTTTGGGAAAATATCACAACATTTGTGTTCAATTGGTGGGAAAATCTTCTTGTCTTTTATAATCAATCAAAATCGTATGGATGGTGAAATTGTAACAAGCCACTGTAAATTAGGACGAATGTTGTTAACGGTTTGTAAAAAAGATTTTAATTAAATATGGGTGTGTTAACATAATCCCAATAATTTTTAATTGGTCGAAGCTATAGGCATTCAAACTAATAGCAACCCGGTAAACAAGTTAATTGTAATTAAACTAATCATGATGATGTTAAAAGAAATACACTTAAATATTGTATAACATTTTTGGGAACAGTTATTAAATCTGTAACTACATTTGGCAACCCTATTATTCTAGAATCTGCTACATTAAATTACTCGCCTTCCTTGTTGAAAGATTCAATTAATGAAACCGAAACTATGCAAATAAATAATGGAATATGAGGAAGATACATTGTGATAACTTTATGTTTCTTAAAGAAACAAGAGAAAATTAAGAATTTTATAACGGCTCCTAGATAGCAAAGGATACAAAGATTTCTTCTAATCTATATATTTAATCCGCATTGATTTAAATTTTCAGACAAATATTTTCATCACCATATTCTTAATTGCATAAAATATGAGCCCTGATTTCAATAGAACGTCATATTTTTTTATTTTGTTCTATTAGAAAGCTTGACTGTTAGAGAGGCTTTAATGTTATTTAAGGCTTTCAGCACTTTTTAACTTTCTCACTGCAGCTTCAGACGTGGAAAGTCCACCATTCACAAGTTGTTTAAACCACGCCTAAACAACACTTCTAACTAATAAAGGCAGCATACGATAGCTCAATAAGAACATTTTAACAAGTTGTCAATAAGAACAGGCAGCGACAGATGCAAAGCTATACAGAATGACGTTGAAGAACTCTTGCAGTCCTGTTAAGGATCACACCGAACCTTTTAATACCATGCGAGGTTTCAGATAAAGTGACCACCCTCATCATGTGATTCTCCAAAAGATGGAAATTTATCGCAACTTTTTCATGTGACTTCTTCACTTATGACATGGAAAGTATTCTGCAAAAGATGAAAGTTCATCGTAACTGCAGATTTTTCTCAAAAGTGCCTAGTTGCATACAAAGCGTGATGTTGCCTTTAATGCTACAGAATAGGAGTATGCCAAAAAGGGCTTGGCTGTTAAAAAAAAGACTTATCGACAAGTGTGAAAGTGAGGTCCATGAAATCCCGGGTTACGCTGAACAGTTTAACATTCTACATGGTCAAGCTATTATGTATCTTGGCTCCGACGTTACAGACCAAATGATGACAGTTTGGAGATCAATCTGAAGACTATTCTTGCAGACAGATGCAAACATGGAGAAGAGACCAGTGTTATACCAGGACTAAATACATACATACATAATTGGCCATTACAACCCTTCAGTCAGGATTACGGCCTAGCTTCTCACACCACTTACGTTGTGTGTATTAATTTATACATGTGTAGCGGGACCTACAGTTTAAAGTCGACTCCGAACGACAGATTTTTTGAGAAACTTTTCATGGCAATTTATTTACTCTCAGAGTTTTTGCCAGAAATCTGCTGAGAGGAAGTCGCCGAAGAAATATTTTTTTTTTCATATTTCGTTTATTTTGAGCTATCTTATATACATACATACATAATTGGCCATTACAACCCTTCAGTCAGGATTACGGCCTAGCTTCTCACACCACTTACGTTGTGTGTATTAATTTTATACATGTGTAGCGGGACCTACAGTTTAAAGTCGACTCCGAACGACAGATTTTTTGAGAAACTTTTCATGGCAATTTTATTTACTCTCAGAGTTTTTGCCAGAAATCTGCTGAGAGGAAGTCGCCGAAGAATATTTTTTTTTTCATATTTCGTTTATTTTGATGTCTGACCGGGGATTCGAACACTGGCCTTTCGTCTAATAAGCCAACGCACTACCTACTAGACTACGGCGACTACAGGAACTAACTATGACTGCAATGGAAATGACCAAAATTATACTATCTGGTAAAGGAAAATCCTCTTACCTATTACCAAATACATGCACAGATTGGAAAAAGAAAATTGTTCCACAAATGGTAACAAAGTTGGGAAAACCACTTCAAATGTCGGTGGACCAAAAAACCAATGTTAGATATTAGTAGACAATGCAATTGCTATAGTTTTACTGTGATTTCGGATGCAGTAGAGATATTCATTAATCTGTGCATATTACGAATATCAAAGAAAATTCTTGAAACGGTGACTAATGGCAGAGCAACTGATCATAGGTTACCGCATTACCGTATGTCAGGCCTGCAAAGTGCGGTAGTGGAAATGGAGTTGATTTCAATTGGAAGTTGTGGGACATATCGTAGAGATAAAACAGAATTTAATTCTAACGCAATGCACATTATGATTTGAGTCATCCACTAGTCGTATAATTAATTACAGCTGCAGTAATTAAAATGTTATCAAAAAATTATCGATACTTTTTCAATGAATGAACATTTTTTTAAAGAATATTTTTTGCGCGATAAAAAAAATCAAGTTAAAGAGAAAAGCATTTGAATAATAGAAAACAAAATGAACATGTCACTTAAATTTGTTTGATACAAGAATAGAAGAAGAATAATAGAACATATCTTTTGTCAAATTGAATTTATTTTTAAACAATATTTTTAAAAAGAAAATAAGCCGGGGGGATACATAATTTTTTTCCAATTTTAATTTGATATAAAATGCTAAAGGTATTCCTACAACAAAACTAAATTTATAAATTAAAAAACGATTTTGATAGAGCCATTGATTTACAATCCCTTAAACGTTCTGATAAAAACAAAAACAAAACAAATTTCTTTCGACATTTTTGAGTTGAATGACCAGCTTTTTTTTTCTTAACCCTTTAATATGCATTCAAATGAAAGGGAAAATATTAGCAGAGAGATGCAATGTGTAACGTATGTAAATCGAATTGTACGTTGGTGTAATAAACAATTCCAATGCGTTTGATGATGAACTTCTGAAGTAAAATCATATTCGATTGCTTGGTTTGTTTTCGCATCAACCGCAAATGTACATACACAACAACAATAAAAAAAGAAGAAGAAAAAAAAAGCGAAATACATTTAACAAAAGCTTGTATAAAAAACCAAATCACGTTTAAGTTGTTGCAACCTAAAGTTCACATGAACTGTTCGTCTGTCCATCTGTTCGTCTGTCTGTTGGTGGTGGTGGTGGTTTTGAAAAAGTTTATAATTATTCCGAAATAAAATTTTCACTTTTTTCTTACCTTTTACAGTGTATGTATGTATTTATGTATGTATGGTCTGATCTTTGCTTTGCTCTTTTTCTGCAATTTTTTTTCTTTTTGAGTTTTTCTTTTGCTGGGGTTGTGTTGGCGGCTTAGGCAGCAACATTTGGAATACGTATGTTGTTGACTTTTGAAACTGAAAAGAAATAAGAAAAAAAAAACGCAAATAAAAATCCAAAATAAACAATGGCACGAAGAGGAGTAGAAAGAAGACAAAAAAAAACACAAGATGCCTTCAAATCATGCGATGACACCCAACGGTGTCATTCACAACAATTACGAGTTCCATGTAATTGTAATGAGCGAAATAAAGCCATGCCGCCGTTATAGCACAGCTCCTCTATGCTTCGAACACTGCTATTACCAGCAACAAGTCATTACAAAGCATCTCACAACTAAGCAGTGAAGACAAAAAAAAAAAAAAAAACAAGAGCAAAATACAATCGTCATCATTGCCTTCATGATTGTCATTATCGTCTGATTAGGTTACCAAGGTGTTGGAAAATTTTTTTTTCATTTTTTTCTTCTTTTTTTTTGTTTGTTTTGCTTCTTAGATTTTTCATGCTTTTATTATTGTCCCCTACTTTATTTACTCCCTCTACTCCCTTATGAAGAAAATCTGTAGCAAATAAATGAAAGAAACGAAACTTTTATGAAATGTTTTTTGTCTTCAAAATATTCGAATGTGGGAAATTTCATTTCATTTTACGGGAGTCAGTCATATTTATGAGTTTGTATTGCAAATGTAATGTTGCAAGTGTAACAAATGTATGCACGAGTTAATGGTTAAGAAGAGAGAGAGAAAAAAAAAACGTAAATTAAAGTAAAGTAAAGCAACGTGTTGCAATTGTTCCATTGTCAGTAGGCAAAAACTATAAACAATTATAAGAAAAAGGAGGCACAATAAAGATTTGCTATACGGTTTTTTTATTGTTATTGTTATTGTTGTTTTGTTAATAAAATAAAAATTTTAATTAAAATTAACATTAAAATAAAATTACAATAATTTCTATTAGAAATAAAAACAAAAGCAACAC
>QOCX01000251.1:250658-284497 GCA_005959815.1 Sarcophaga bullata
AAAAAAAAAAAAAAAAAAAAAAAAAAAAAAAAAAAAAAAAAAAAAAAAATTACAACAAACTAAATATTGTGTTAGTAAAGACAATGCCATCATTGGAATCTATTCAATGCCTTGTAATTTTGATGATTAAATAGCCTGGGAATAAATGTGATGATTTTGTTTTTAATGGAAATCATTCCAGCAGGCCATTCATTCATTCATTCATTCATTGTATTGCTCTCATGTTCGACATGTTCAACTGAATTTATGCTTTTATTTGTTAATTTTTTTTTTTGCAATTTTTTTAATACGATTTTATTGTGATATTGTTAGCCTGTAAGTTTCTTTCATCACTAAAAACTAGAGTTGTGGGTAATTTTTAATTAATTTTAAATTAAATTTTTACAAAAAATGAAAATGAATACAAACAGAAACAGAAACTAAGTTAATAGTCTCATTGGGTTTTCAAATATTAAAAAAAAAAAAAATAAAAAATAAAAAAAATTAATAGCCTCATCAGTAGTAATGAATTAAAAATAATGATGAAAATGTCTTTCATAGAAAACGTTTATCCTTAGTAAGAGGACATGTAGGTTTCGTCTCGTGGCGTAGTGGTTAAAGACTTTCACTGCCAACTAAAATAGATTCCAGAAGGAATAGATCATAGTAGAAAGGGTCTGTGTTCTATCATTGGATTATATTCGAGACTCAAATGGCTAAGTTCGTCTCACTGCACTCAATATAACAACCTTAAAGTTTCAAAGCAGCGATAGATGGCAACTCTCACATTCTAGCACTTGCTGCAGCAGGCAAATCCCCAACTTGTTAGATGAGACAATGGTGGAAGTGCTTTGGATAACAAAAAGTTAATCTACCAGAAGCCGTATTGCCTTCTCTCATTCGTAATTTTATCATCTGGATGATTTAATCAATTAATTAAAGATCGAATGCAAAAGCAGAATACTTACAATTTTAAAGATAAGATCACTAACTGTTGTGATGAATATCGGTTATATTGCATTTGTTAGGTAACCTTATCTGTTAGGTTAGTTGGTCCCATCTAAATATGAATAACGAATTTAGAAAAAGTAATTGTACTTTAACCCTTAATTTTGGGAGTAATAAAAGGTGGTCTTCCCAACTAAAATAGCCTAATCAGTTCCAAAATTGACTTAAAAATCGATAATGATTGGCCAGATTGGCTATATTTCATGATTTATAGTTTTGTGAACAGCAAAACGATAGCATTGGAACTGCTAAAATCCAAATTCTTAAATTCTTTTATTGTTTGCATATGATTTTATTTCTATCTTATCGAAGAAGCTTCATAATCTTCGTTTCAGTTCAATTTTATCGAACAGAATTTAAAAAAAAGAATTTGAATAAGAATTAAAAAACTTAACCGATAAGAGCTGACTTAATTACGCCCTAACCTATCTCGGATATAGTTTTGCTAAAATTAGCATTTCAATTGTCTTTTAATGTAGTTTTATTAAAATTAAAACACTAAGCGAACTTCTGATAAAACTTTCAGACGTGTTTGTACAAGATTAAGGACCATTTTCATAACTTCCCGTTAAAGTTGGGTTTAGTTAAAGGTAACTTTAGCTAAACTGAACTTTAAAGTCATCTTTAACTTCTTATCGTTATTACAACCTAATGATAAAATTTTTAACTTAACTTAACTTAAGTTTTTGAACAAATATGGCAGTGTAGGAGCAGTGTCGAATTTCTGAACAAAATACACTACATTTACACCATGTACGGTACTACACAGATATTGTTAACAACAATTCTAATTCACAAACTTTACTTTTCACTCAAACCAGCTGCTATGAATTGATATCGATTTTTATTACACATTTTCGAATGATAAGAGGCTTTAATTTCATTCAAATAATCTATTTAGAAAGCTACCTTAGTCACGTGAGCATGGCGTCAACAACGAAAGTTATGAGAAGGTCGAGAAGTAAGCATACAAACATATGGTCCTTACAACCTTTCAGTCAGGATTACGATCTAGCTTCTCATACCACTTACGTTGTGTGTTCGTTTCGTTTTTTTTTTTTTTTTTTTGAGAAACTGTTAATGCCATTTTTTTTACTCTCAGAGTTTTTTTTGCCAGAAATTTGCTGAGAGCGAAAAAATATTTGTTCATATTTCGTTCTGCTGGAGATTCTCTGACCGCGGCCTCCAGTTCAATAAGCCAACACACTACTAGACTACAGTGACTTTAGGGATCAAAATCTTTCAAAAAAAAGAGAGGAAATCCGCGTATTGATTGCAGCCAATGGAACAACTTTATATATATTGACAGAGGGCTGAACCCGTCTTCTTAGCTGGAAAAAAACTTGACTAACTGATACTTAAACAATATTCTTTATAGCCTTTAAAGGACGAAAGGAATAGAAATCAAAATTTACTCCGATTTTTGTCCGTTATATGGACCGGTATATATTGTTATAAAATGGCTAAAGTATCACTCGCGATCAATTGCAACACTTTGATAGCAAATCGACTTTGTTAGTCAAATGCATCCATTATGCAAATGGCCAGTTAACTCTAAGAACCAGAACCCAAATTATGGCTTCGACATGGTAGATAATGCACAGAAAAGATTAGCGTACATGAGGCCTAGTGATGAAAAAAACTCAAATGTTTTAACGATCTACTCGTCCTTATTGAAGTGAATGAGTTCTTAAACAATCTTTATAGAAACCTTTAGACTGACAATGAAAGTTAATTTCAAAGAGGAACTGTCATGCAGGTATTTAAAACATGTATCGATTACGGGCTTTTAAAATATGCAGATGAGCCTGTAGGCAAACGAACAGATGTTCACCATTAGACTCAATGCGTTTCTGAAATCGTTAAGCGTTATATTGTATTTAATATCCCGTCTTGAACAGCCATTGTAAAATGTTCCATATGAGATCTTACATAGTGGATGTAGGGTATAGTAATGGGAAAACCATCAATCATTAATATATTGAGTCAGCGTTAGCGAATGTGCTTTTTTATTGCCGATCGTTAAGGGTGCCTAGCAACGTTTCTAAAGTCTACATTTTTTAAATTACAAAATAAAGGGAATTAACAACAAAGAAAAAAAAAAGGCAGAAAGTCAAAAAGAAACACATGAAAATCTTATCAGAAGTAACTCTTTATCAGACTACTTTTTTTCTTTCTTTTTTTTTTTTTTTTGTTGGGTATTAATTAAATATGCGATTCGCATTAATAATCGAATAAAACGTGTTCTTATGTGAATTTTGTGTTCTACAGTATAATGCTGACCTTTACTTTCAGACAACTGAGAAACATTATCAATTGAAAGTAATTCTTTAGGAGACTTTGTCAGCATTTAGAAGAGAAGAATGAGCAATAAATACATGCACGACAATGTAACATTATTACCTCATTTGCCGTTTAAAAGAATTTCCTTCTATAAAGCATGAAATAAGAAATAAGCTCCCAGGAATTCAACAACCTTAAGTTGTTGTTGCCTGCATAACGAGGCTACATTATGAAAGTTACAACAACAACAATAACAGAAGAAGAAAAAAATTATGGTTTAATAGACAACAAATGGCATTAAAAGACGACAAACACAGTATGTTTCCGTGGGATTCCAAAAGTCAATGTCTTACATTGTGGTTATTTTGCATATGCTCTCCAATTCCATCATCATCTACGGATCTCTAAACCCCTACCCAAACATGTACAATTACTTTTTGCTGTTCGGTTGTTTTTTTTTTTGTTTTTGTTATTGTTATTGTTTTTATTTTAAATCATATTTGATAATCATATTTATACAATAACAATAAATTATTAGATGATAATCGATACAATCGACACAACAACTTAGACAACAAAAAAAAAAAAAAAAAAAAAAAAAGAAATTACTTTCTTTGGGTAATAAAACCACAGAAATTATATGAAAATTATGAAAGCAAATCAATGACGAAACGAAATAAAAACGATTTTTGATCACATATCAGTTCTCAAACCAGTACAGAGAACTGTTCAGAGTGCAAAAAAAAAAAACTAACAAAAAAACTGTTTCTGGAAACATACGTAGAAAACTCCCATCGCCTGTCGTGATAATGTAGGTGCATGCTGATAAAACATAAGACAGTGCGTTTGGGTGACGTTCTCTTCCTTGCAGCATGTCCATTTAAACCATACATAATACATAATTGGCCATTACAACCCTTCAGCCAGGATTCAGCTTCTCACACCATTATGTTGTGTGGCTGGACATACATTTTAAAGTCGACTGCAAACGACAGATTTTTGAAAAAAAATTCATGGCAATTTTATTTGCTCTCATTTGATATCTAACCAGGGATTTGAACCGTGGCCTTTCGCTAAAAGCCAACACTCTACCTACTAGACTACGGCCACTTAACAATCATTTAATTCAATTCTAAGACATTAACCTCCCAATATTTGACTGCAAATCGCATATATGAAGTCTAAGTGAGTCCATCATCACTTAGTCGATTTTTTTTCCTAAGCATCCCAAGTTCGAATGCTGCTTTAAATATTTTTTTAACTTTAAGACCTTAAGAAGCTTCATTTCGCCTCCATAAAATTCATCCAAAAACCCCCATAGAAGACAGCGAGAATAACATCGACATCAAACAACGTTAAAGGTTCAGGCAGAGCTTTTTCCAGCCGTCCAAGTAGGTTACATGGTATCACTAGCATCCAAAAATGATTTAAGCGTGCCTAGGTTTTGCTGTATAGCCAGTTCAGAATCAGAAACAAGTTCTGGTCTTTTCATATGTTATTTCTTGTGATCTGATGACCTCCCCGAATATATTACTTTTCGAACAGTTGGTCAGCATTACAGTACAATACCGCTGTCCTGACGATTGGTTTCTTATCATGTAATACGGATCACGCAGTAGAAGCATACAATTAAGTCCATAACTCTCCTGCCCGTAATTCTTAACCTAACTAAAGCTGTTACGAGCAGTCGTACTTCAAAAAAGTTAAAGAATATTTCGTAAGAAGAAGTAAAATAGGCATATGACATCATTTCAATGTCCTTTCCAATATATTACTTTCTTCGTCAGCCGGGGTTCAAAAGTGTTAAAAGATTAGGGTCAAAGGTCCGAAGCGTATCGGGTGTTCCAAAAAGATCGCTTAAAAAATGGTTTGCTTGTTTTCGATTAATATTAACATTTAAGATGGATTTTCGCTCTGTTAGCCAATCATTTCAAAAATTGATGCCATCTGGGATGAAAAGAAAAGACCGCCATATAAGCGTCGAATACGTTGCTAGGGAACACGGCATTCATAACAGTTACCAATTATTTAAAGGATGCTGGTTACAAAAAAGATGTTATTTGGGTGTCCTGTGAATTATTCACATTTAAGCTGGATTCACCCATTGTTTTGGAACAAAATGTTTGTTCCGAAACAATTTAAGTTCCGAAACCATGGGTGAATCCAGATTTAGAACGGAAAGAAATCGATTTATTTCCAAAGCGACGGATTATGGCTGTTGAAAAAACAGCGTAGCAAGGAAAAGATTTGCAGACAGTGGCAAAGAAATTTAATGATGTGTGTCGAGTGGAATAGAAACGGAATTGTGCACCACAATCTGGCCAAAATAAAGATTCGGATTCTACAATCAACAGCAGACGAGATGGAAACAAGCAGCAGTAACTAAGATAGCTTGACTGGGATGTTTCAATGAATCCACCACATAGTCTCAATCTTGAACTGTCTTAGTGATATAAATTTAAGTTCTTTAGAGGTCGATAATTGAATCATTATTCCATTAGAAAATACCAAAAGCTCATCACTGAATGAAATAAGGACCACACCTCCCAAATACTTCAATGAAAACGGCACATATTTGGCCGTTTAAATTCTTTGACTACAATTTAATTGAGTTTTCTCTAAAATGGCCGTCTATACTTAGTTAAGTAACGTATTTAGCTTAAGAGTCTGGCTCTTGTTATAAAAGAGACGAAGGTTTTTCATTTTCTAACAACCTTCACTGAGCTCTCTAAATAAAGATTACTGCTGGAGCAAGAATTAGTTTGGACTAAAATCGATATCGATATTAATAGAGGTACAATACAATAGGCCTAAACCCTACTTTAAGTTCGATTTCGCTCTCCAAGAAGAGTGTTGACTCCAAGAGTTATTCTAAATCGTATGGTATAACAAATGGCATGTAGGGTATAAAACGACAGATGTATGTACTTGAAATTTATTACGTATGTATGTTTAATTGTTAATATAAGAACTCAAATAAATTGTGGTTGTTGTATTTCTTAGAATCTTATCTAAATTTTAAAATGTATTATTATTCTTCTCTTTTTCTTTTTCTTTTTATTTTTTTTTTTCTTCAACAAAAGAAAAAATTTAATTGCAAAATTTCCACGTCTTTGAAAATTGTTTTTTAACAAGTTTTTTTAATAAGTGATAAAACAAATTTTTCCAAATATTTTATGATTATTTTTTAATAACAAACGATGATTAGAACCATAAGTGATGATTTTTTTTTTTTTTTTTTTTTTTTTTTTTTTTTTTTTTGTTAATTTAATTGTTAAAGAAATTTGAATGTCAAACGCAATTAGTTGACGACGAAATTTGTTTTGATTTTAAACTCTTTTTTGAAAAACAAAAGCAAAAAAACAAAAACAATATAATAATATTTTTATAACGGTTATAATTTAATTTAAAAATGTTTTTTTATTTTTATTTTTATTAACGAACGTCTACGTCTAGGTGTATGAGTTCGCATGAGTCATAGAATTTGTATGGGGAGAGCATAAATATTTTTATTCGTTCAGTTTAACACATTAAAACTGGGGAATAATGTGAGGATATTTAACTGGAAGTAGGAACTTTGTAATGCTAAATCTAATAAAATTTTTAGAAGATCAACGAATTTCCCAAATAATGGCTACTTGCCTGATTGGTCTACCAAGGGTCAACAATTTAGAGCACGTCATAACAAAATTATGCGAATTTTTTTTTTATTAAAATTAATAAATTGTTATAAATTTTCAATAAATTAAACAGGAAACAATAGCTTACAACCGGAAATAGTTTGTAAATTTTAATTTTATTAAAAAAAAAATTAAAATCAAAAACAATTTTTCCTTTTCAATACCAACCACCAGTTGCAATACATCATTGAAAACAATATCTGTTTGAACAATCTCGTGTTTTATGTTTAACACAACACACTTGATTTTATAGTTTTTCAATCTCTTTTTTTATGCAATTAAGGCTCACGATAATTGCTTGCAACTACTGGTTCACCACGATTCAACATCATCTTCATCATTCACGGCATTCGCATATTTGTGTGCAGTCAAGTCATATGGTCCATTTTTATGCGTTCATTTTTCCGGACAAAATCCACACAAGGTGTTGATAAAAAATCAACATGTTTGGCGTTATTGGTGCAACACAATTGTAGTGTTTGTTGTAAGCACCAATATGAGTTTAAAAAATTACAAAAAAAAAAAAAAAAAAAATTACAAAAAAATATGTTGCACTCTTTGCTCAACCATTGTTAAGCGTAAGAAACGCAAACAAACAAAACTATTTTCTCAATCCTCACAATATGGAAAAATGGTGAAAAGTGAAACTTGTCACTGGGTTTCGATTGCATGTCTAGTCCACTTTACTAGCTAAGTGGCACATGTTTGCCCAGTTTTAATAAATTCATGTTTCTCCATAAAATCTTACAACAGCAGTTGATCTAATTTTTCATTTTATTTTTGTTTTTTGTTTTTTTTTTTTGATATGAAATGAAATGGAAATTGTTTTGATTTTCAAACAACAGAAAAACATTTTTTTTTTTTTTTTTTTTTTTTTTTTTTTTTTTTTTTTTTTTTTTTTTTTTTGATACAAGCTAAGATTGTTGTAAACAATCAGTTGTGTTTGCGAAAATTATTAATATTTGTTATTATTTTTATTGTTTTTATTATTAAAATTATATTGAAATCAATAAAAAATTCGATAAACAAATCATAAACACTTACCACATGTTGTTTATTGCCTACAGTAATGTGCGTGATAGTTTTGTTGTATGATTCTTAACACTTTCGGAAATTTTTGCGGGCTGAAAAGAAACGTAAAAAAAAAAGTTATTATATTTTATATGGCAACTCTGGAATAAAACAACCTATAAAATTGTCAGGAATTTCGAATATAAAACGCTGTTTACTTAGTGCATAGGTTCTAAATGGGAAATCTATTCTCAACAAGCCGCCCAAAATGAATATTTTAGTCATGGGTCATATACTTATGCAGAGGTTTTAAAATAATCAGGCATCTACTGATATAACGTCTCGATCGTATCGATCATATAACAATTGGATTCTATCCTAGATGTGATCCTAGTTGAATATTGCCGAGGTGTAGTCTAAAAGCATCACAGGTTTCAATACAGCAGAAGACTACAGTCCTTTTGAGATTTCACGATAGTTGACAACCCTCTCATCCCAGAAGTAGTCTTAAACGTGCCTAACTACAAATTTTAGCATCCCAGGTTTAAATACAGCAGGAGACAAATAATTTTCCCAGACCTCTTGGGTTTTCAACCATAGCTGACAAACCATATCATCACAGAACCTGCTCTAGTAGATTGATCACCTGTTTTAATTTCATTAATCGAATTTTTTCCAGCTTTGTTAATACTCTGTAACAGTTCCTATCGTGGCCTAAGCACAACCCCCCTTTATGAACATGCACGACACGTAAGGGTGATCGTCATATTATTCTCCTTGTTGATGACATTCTCTCTGAATGTAGGAGCCAGAGAACTTTCCGATTGAATTATTTCAAAGGGATTAAAGCTTGAGATTATACCCCATGACTCTACTGTTGTTGTGTACAAACGTGGCATTCAACTTGCGGAAAGCTTTCTTACATCGATGTGATCATTCTGAAGTCAAACATTGTGAGATATTTTTCAACCTAACCTAAAAGAGACACTTTATACCATTAAGACTGATTGTGCAGAGTTTTTATCAAGCTTGGCCATAGTCTGAATGATACTTTATGATCACAAGAAATTCAATTTCTTTCTATCTTCTTTTCGAATCATGCAGTTGTCTGCTATCAACCGCTGACCGCCGTTGTTCTGTGTTTCGACAGGAATAATGTTTCAATTACAAGGCGGACAATTCAAAACGTTAAAAGCTTATTGACCACCGGCGCGATTCAAAAGCACGAGAGTTGAAACCTTTGATTTATTGAGTCCATAACTTTTGGATTAAATTAAGTCACACAACATCTTGTGTATGAAAAACAAGATCGTAATCGAATTTAAAAAATGTCATGTTTTTTGATGTTTTTCGAGCCCTATGGTAATGGAAAGATTTCATATACCGTAGATGTTTACAAAAGTCTTTGTATTTGTAATTGTATTACAATAATAATATTGGATATACTTACAGCCAAAATCAATTCAGTCATGTACTTATAATAACAGCCTGTAATAATAATGATTAAAAAATGTTGTACACGTATGTCTGATAAGGTCTTACGTTTTCAAGGCTGTAACTTACTCATGAATACTCTTAATAAACTCATTCATGATATAAACTGAAATATTTTTTTTTAATAAAAAAATTGTGACAAATTTCGATTAAGATTATTTCAAAATTTTGTTCAATTGTTCTCTAGTTCACACAAGACTATATTTTATCTATTATTATATACATTTTGTTTTCATATTTTTTTATTTTTAATGGTAAAGTACAGTGAAAAAAAAATCGTAAATTAAAAAGAAAATTAATTATAATCTAATCACTGTTTTGATTTATTATAATTTGTTTTCAATTGCCAAAAGTTCTTAATTATTGGGTACTGTTTTTTTATGAAAAAAATTGTCCAGAAAGAAGTATGCATATGTGTATGTATAAAATAATAACAATTTAACAATAATATAAAAATATTTTTTTAATTATTTAGGCTTTGTTATCATCGATTAATTTTAGACAAATAAAGGAATAACATATGAACTTCATTTAAGATTGCCATCACAGAGCCAAAAACAAGCTTAGAAAAAATTTTTTTTCTTTTTTTTTTTAAATTTATCTTCTTATTTTTATTAAATTGTATTTAATTTAAATCTGCTAAACTGAAAAATAACAACCGTAAAGAAAAATAAAAAAATTTCATTTGTTTTAAAGTTAAAAGCGGATGTTTACAGATTTAAGGGAGGGTATGTCATGGCATCAACTGTTTCAATCAATTTTAAATCATATTTTTCCTTTAAATGATAAATGAATCTAGAATGGTCTTAAGTGTACGATTTGTCAGTTTTTCCGGCACTTTAACTAGCCACCTTTTCAGAGAGACTATAATCACAAAAGCACATTATAGATCGGTCAGATAGTGCCACCTCTTGGTAAGGCAGTGTGCCACTACACTCAACAAATGTTGACAGAATTCTAGAACCAACACAACTTTATATTACAAACCTATTATCATAGATTTTCTTACAGTAAATCAATCAAAATCTTCATTAATAAACTGTTCCACGTTTCTGCAAGAACCGAAAAGAAAAGCCATATTTCTATATGGAAGGGCAACACTGGTTTTATTAACAAACATCTGTCAGTTGATCATTATCATCGAGTTCAGTAATCAAAACGTAGTTTAGTGAATTGAATTGTGATAGTAGAAGTTCAGAATTTGCTGCATTTTCCGAGCACATGCTTACACTCGAAAAAAATGAAAAAAATCGCGAAATGGTATTAATCGATTGAAAACTAAGAACGCCTAAAATTATGGAGACCTTAGGCAACTCAGACAAGATTCGAGTAATACAAGTTCAAACATCGGAGAGGATAACGACATTTTTACGCAGTTTTCGAATGTTAAAAATTAAGAAACTTCAAAACTCTCTAAATTATCCATTTAGAAAACCCTCTTACCTATGATCGGCCAGAGAATATAGCGTTTACTGTGGACTTCAGAGAAAAGTCAGGCAGCTCTTTAGAAAGAGTAGGATTCAGTCATCTACATTCAATATATATTACGAGAGGGCCAGTAAACTAGCTGGAAAAACTAAATTAATGACAGTAATACAAAGCAGAGACGGAGGACATAATTCAAACAGCCCAATTTTACTTTAAGGAGCTTGTACTTACTGCATGTTACATGCCACAGTGTTTATAATTGTTGAAAGATAGATGCTGTGAATGCAGACAACGTGACATTTTTACGTAATCGTTTACCGTTATTTAAACCGTTTTGTAACACTAAACAAAACGCGGAGCCACGAATACATAGAACAAAACCAACAAAAACAAGTCAAAATAATGGATTTATTGTAACGAATTGGTACCAAAGTAGTTTAAGGTGGATTTGTCAGCCAATAAAGTCATGGCTACTGTTTTGTTCGGATTTATTTATGGATTCCTTGATCACACATTCCATACTTTTTTTTCTAAATTATTCAGTTTCGAATATCGCCTTTAAATCTGTTTGTCACACAGCCCAGACATGTCATATTTATCATAAATAGATGGCTATGCACAAGAGTGAAAGCCAAAAAAAAAAGGTTTTGGAATATAAGAGTTTTTGATTTATAATATACGATCATTATCATTATGATTATTTTAATATTATGATCATAAAGAAATTACAGTTTGCCAACAAAAAAGCAAAAACAAAGCATTTTAAGATGCAATCAAAAAATTTTTCAAATGCAAAAATATTTTTATATTGTGGGAAATTACTTGGCAATTGCAGAAAAATAAAAGAAAAAACAAAAAAAGGAAAATCATAGTAAACCACCATAGACTCTCGACTCTCGAGTCCATTATCTGTTACATATACATGTATGCAGTTAATTACGCATACAGGCAGCTGGAGACGGATTTACAGACACAAATACTTTACGTGACATTTGGACATGGTCTGAGGAGTGACTGACTGGCTAACTAACTAACTAACAAACTAACTGGCTGACGGTTGATTTTGTGCATATTTTATTACAATTACCATCATCATTCCATCACAACATCAACATCTGTATTCAAATTTGGTTTCATTTCTTTCGACTTCAAACAAAAAAAATATGCTTAAATGGCTTAAAAATATGTGGAATATGAATGGATGAGCACAACATCAACATATGCAAAGAAGAAGTCATGTTACGCATATTTTATAATGCAGACTTACCAAGACTGCTTACTATACTATATAGTATATGCTAAGCCTTTTGAAATAATGACGTTTATTATGGTGAAATGATATTTATGATGATGACAATAATGTTCATAATGAAGTTAAAGTCAGCTTAGAAAATCATTATAATTTATGCTGTTTTATGCCATCGGTATGATAAATAATGATAAACGATTACTTAACAATTTGCACAAACGTACATGATAATTATAACAATTGTACGGGCATATAAAATATTTTAATTTGATTTGCTTTTTTTTTTTCTTTTTTTTTCTTTCTTTCTTTATATCTAATACGAGTAATCCGATATTGTTTTATACGAAATTACTCTTATAAAAAGAAATAAAAAAAAATTTTTTTTTCAATTTATAAATAAGAAATGAAAATATGCATGTAACCGTACAGTACCGTACGTAAGTAATAAATTTTTATGATTTTATGTCATCATCGAAAGTGACCGATTTTTTACGATTACCACCACACCACTACGTATCTCTAATATTATGACACTCGGTTTAAAAGTGTAATCGAAAATATTTCTTTTTTTTAATTTTTCCTTTATTTTGTTGGAAATTTCAAAGAGAAAAAAATCAATGATTTACCTAACTATACACGCATTTGTTAATCTTCGCCTGTTACTTAATATTTCAATAAATTATTTGGTAAACTTTAGTTTATTTTCCTTAAATATACACCACAACATACATACTTTACATGCTATTATACCCTTTAGTAGGGATTAGAGCCTAATTTAACACACAACCCTGTTGTGTGCATTAATTTCCTTCATGAGTGGCGAAAACTACAAGTTTAACGTCCAATCCTAACGATCTATTTGAGAAGCTTTCCTATAGGGTCTTTTTTTTAACGCTTCCTATCTTTAAATGTAAATAAAACAAAGTGTGTGTGAAATACTTATCATCGAAATTTGTTATTCGATTGAAAGACCACCTTTTACCTATTGATGCCACTATACAGGGATTATAACGTCATTTAAATGTCCGCCACTGATATCGGGCAGAGGTGCATTCGTAATGTCCAATTTTACATGACTCTGTCATACAAAACGGGCTAAATTTGAGCATTAATAAGAGTTATAATAGCTTTAAGGGTGGCTGCAGTTTGTGTGTTAAGATTTAAGAAAATCCCACAAGAAAAAGAGTAACAGGGTCAATTCGCACGATTTCGGTAACAACTTCACATCACCCCCACGTGAGGCAAACAAGCCCTCAAATCTCTTATGCAACATCTAAGGTCACGTGAATTGTATCACACGTAGCACCATATTGTTGATGTCCAGGTCATCCATTCAACTCAAAAGAAGTTGATGCTTGCCGTTGACAGTAATGGCCTGGGCAAGGTAAATCTCAAAGAAATATGAACAGATGACGTCGCCATCCCAAAATTCACAAAAAACAGTGACTTTTTCGTAATGCATTGGACAATCTTAGATCTTATGTGGACTTGTATCGTCCTGAATACAAAAATGGGACGCATCGCTGAATATGAGACTTTTCGATGATTTTCCACAACACATCCAATGATCATATGGCATTGAGCCTATGTTCGTCAATGATGAGTTGACAAAACAGGCAAAATATATGGAAACTAATTTGAAAGATGTAGTTTGAACAAGATGGCCATTATTAACTGTCAAACTTCGGAAGTTCCTATTGATAGACCCTATATTATGAGATAGTTTTATAGGGATTGAAACAAATGATAATTTAAAGATTCAAGGTCTGGGCCCTATGGTGGCTGCATCAAAATGTTTCAGTTAAGCTCTCTCAGTCTCTGACCGGTCAGTTTTAGTTCCGGTCTGATCTGGTGTTGCCAATGCTAGTTGTTTTAATTGAATTGCTTGTTTCCATCTCGTCTATGGTTTATAGAAAACGATCAGAAGGGGTTCTGCCACTCTTTTGTTCCGTCAGAATAGACCAGATAGACTTTCTGTTTCCACTTGCTTTTTATTTGACCATCCTTTCCAGCAAATTAACAATAAACTTTCCCTTCTCTTATATTTTCAGATTTCCCGACACCAAAAGTTTAAGTGCTTTGCGCTAATGCTTCTTGCCTCACTTTTCTGTTTAACAAGCACAGTTGCGGCTTTAGCACCAGCACCTGTGGACTATTTAGTGCCACCACCAATACCACCACCGGGTAGTGTGGTGACACGTTTTAAACAATCACGGCCTCAAAGTATATTACCTGCAGAGAGTAGAAGTGTGCCGCAGTTTGTTAATTCGGCATCACTGCCAAAAACACCAGAACAACATCCGGGTTTAATGACACGAGTTGCCAGATGGTTTGGTTTTACAAATCAAAATAATGCAGCTGCAATTGATCAACAATTGGTTGGTGATACTAAAAATCAGGCCTACTATTACGGCCAGCCTCAGCAACAGTATGGTTCTGGTGATAAGGAAGGCTGTGGTCTATGCAATAAATATCCTTGGGTGCCAATGATGCATAACAGCATACACTATCCAGTACAGGCGGGCAATCAATGGGATGCAGCTAAACAAAACTTACCGCAACAACAACAATCGTCTCAAATTGTAAATTCCTATGGAAATCCAATAACGGGTCAGCAATTACCACAAATACAACATGCGGCCTCAAGTATTGTAAAACAACGAGCGGTTAAATTCAATTTCCCTTTTCCCTATGTGCCACCAAATGCCAATAAGGTACCCGAAGGACCAAATCATATACAATACTCAACGGGTCCGTTTTTACCTATACCTATACCACCTCTTCTTAGTAATTCAGCATTGCCGCCCATGTACAATGCCCAAAACTTTTTGGCTCCTCAAACATACTCCACACCTCATACAGTACAACAGTTGCCTTCAACCGAGCCCGGTCGTTTTGCTGAAAATGTAGCACAACATTCTGAAATTCATGCGGATACTGCGGTGCCCACGCAAATACCACCAACAATTCCTAATAATGACGCCAGTTTCGAAATAGTCAAGAGCCATCAGTTGGTGGACTACATTTCATCTGTGGAATATCCTGCCTCTTATGTGCCGTCACATTCATTTGAAATCAGCACACAAGTGCCACGATTCTTGGCAGCAAATCATCAGCCTGATCCACAAATTAGTACCAGCCAATATCAGCACTCCACATTAAGACCCGATTTAAGTCAACATGTGCCCGCTTCACAGATTTTAACAGATCCCGGAAGTTTTGTAGCCGCCAACAATGAGCAACAGCCTGTGCAACCTGTGCAGCAAACAGTTATTTATGAACAAACGACCAATTATAATCCGCCTCAGTACTTAGAACACGTGCAGCATTTCGAATATGACAACTTTGTATCAGCTTCACAACAAAATTCTTCGGTAGTTGAACACCACCAACAACCACAGATCAACAGCAATTTGGATACTTGGACCTTAGAATCTAACGATTATGTGTTTGCAACTTCAACGCCAGAAGGCTTCAGCACGACTGAGGAAACCACTACTTATGCACCAGCGTATGAAAGCACTACCCAAGCAATTCCACAGCAACAGCAGCAGCAGGAGGACAATGAAGTGGAGTTTGTGGCCTCCATACAAACAAGTGCTCAACAATCAACCAAATTGTGGCCTCAAAAGCCTAAACAAAGAGAAACTCCGAAAAGATTATTGGACTCTCCCATACAACATATAAATGGCAACTTGGGAGCGCCACGACCATTCACTAGAGATCCATCCGAGTTAACTTTTAGATTGAATGCCAAGAATCATAAATTCAATGAATCACCCGCACAACTGCTATGGAAACCTCAAAACGTAACACCCGAAACTCCCACACCCACATCAACATACAGTTCCATAGATGCCAGTGGCCAATATGCGGGCATGTCACCACCCTCTCTACCCTCCACTTACAATAACAACGAACTTCTTTTACCATATCTACACGCTAAAAATCGTCCCAGGCCGTTTGAAACCACACGCATAAATATGGTAACAATGTCTCCCTCAACGGCGGGATTTTCTACCTGGAGTCAGGGCCAAAGTGTAGAATTGCATACACCACAAGAGTCCATGCTGGTTAGATCCCATATCAAACCGGAAGCCACAACTCCGACAACAACTACCACACCAAAGCAACGACCTACCAAATACCTGACAAAGATCTTGGCTTCCAATCTACGAGAACTGTTGCAGCGTGAACACGAACCCACAAAACTAAAGTTAAGACCAAATTCATTAGATATCGATATAAATAAACTACAAAAGAATATCGATGATTGGACTGAACAGGAATACACATCCTTATCCCATAGGCCAAGTACACCCACCATAAGGGGTAGATCCAAACATATACCCTCGGAATATTTACCTACTACTGCTGTGACAGAGAAACCGGTTAGACAATCAAAAACAACCAAAGGTTTCATCGATGAAACAGAACTACCAAGTTCTATTAACAACTTGGAACCCCTGTACGAAAGGGAGAGTACAAAACGTTTTCAGTACACCCACATAACCGATAATCATTTAAGCGATTTCTATACCAATTTCGAATCTGTTAAAACAAAACCATCACCTCAATACAGAACTACAACACCACCGGCCACTAGCAGTACACCAACCAGCACCACAACTACTCCTACTGCCACAACACAAGCCACAACTACCACGACTAGCGCAAAGCCCATATATTTGAGACCAATACCAATCGATGAACCTGAGGAACTATGGAAAAAAGCAAAAGTTTCGATATCACCAAAGACCCAAGAGAAAGTGTATGTGGTAACACCTCAGCCTAGGTTTTTCCCTCAACGATTTTATACACCCGCAGAGGCAAGCAGCACGACTACTACAACAACTACGCAGAGACCATACAGTAGTTTCGGAAGCGGTTTTAAATCGCCAAGATTTCTAGTGAGACCAACACCAGGAAATGGTAAGTATATTAAGAGATTAATTTTTGAGATAACAAAACTAATCTACTAACCTATTAAAAACATGAATGTCTGGCAAGCCCTCTCCATAAACAAACTATTACACAAAAAAAGGTGTACTTCGCACTTTAAGGTAATGATATCTCAAAAATCTGGGCTAAAGCATCTATCCTGAGCTCGGATTCAGTGTCTTTTGAATCCTTTTCAAAAATGTGGTCTGGTTCATGGGTTTTTCGAGCTTTATTCAGCCTTTATACCTCATAAATTGGGCATTGCTCTAGTTATTCTAATGCCCTTTTAGACAGCAGACTATACACTTCTGCAGATAGTGTAGTCCAGACTCAAGACAATTACATGTGCTACAACGTACTACACCAGATCACAAACGATCATTCGCTTTGAACAGAACTTACGGTTGGAACTTGCACCTGACATGAAAATACAGCGTGACTTCTAGAGACTCTAAAGACGTGCAGGGGACTAAGGCTTAGGTACTCTCTGAATAGTTCAGCTGCTCGGCAGTACGTTAGGAGGGTTTACATGCTTTTTTTACTTAAAAATGATGTGTCCGTGAATATAAATAACAACGTCTCTCACTATGATATTTATAGGGATCTCGTTCCCTAGTATGTCAAGTAGGAACTTGCTTATATGACCTGCCGTCTGTGGATGGTGGTAGACTCCATGGGTTTAATAGAACCCCAAAAATAGCTTGAGCATAGCTAAAATTAAAGCGCAACACACTTGATGCATATCAAATGCGCCGTCTACAGTTCCTGACATCATATGGTTTTTGCCTTAACAAGTTCTTTCGATAACTCCTGGAAGCCCAAAAGCTGTTCATCTCAGGTTCCTGAGTGCAGAAATATATTCCTTATTTGTCATAAGACACAGTTAGTTCATGCTCGCTAGAGTTCGATCCACCGCCAAGAATGGAAACGATAGTGAGAATTAAAAGTTAATGGAACTTGAGTGGCTCTAAGTGAGGTGGATACTGATAATCAGGTCATATTAGCTGGATACTGGCTGATCTGACGTTGTTAGTATCAGTACTTCCTGGAGATCTGTTCTTGGCACCTAATGATTTAAGTATGTACAGGACATGATCAGTTCATTTCCACCAATAATTCCTGGGGGTTTAACCTCATATATATATTGTGTAATACGAATCGCATAAGTCGATTGGAAATACATACGAGGAACATCCGTCGCACCTACTAATTAGTTTCAAAGACCCTAAGCATTAATGTAAAACGTTACTTATACCCTATCCTATATACTATAAAAGCTCAAAGCTAACATTATAACCAATCTTACATTTTTATAACATAACCTTACATTTTTATAACCTAACCTTATATTTTTATCCAGCACAGTAACTGTCCCTTCCTGAAACCTCTAAAACCCCACAACACTTTGTGTGTTTTTTGTTTTTTTTCTATTCTCATTACAGCTCATAAACTTTCGAAAATTTCAGATACCGAATCGAAAGAGACTTCAAAGGAATCAAATCAAAGTAAAGGATATTTTACGCCTGAGTGGTTTGGTTTAAAGGGCCTATCGGCATATGTGCCAGCACAACCGGTGGAAATAATCGATGGAAATTCGAAAGTAAATCACAATTTGAAACTGAATGCATGATCTTATTATTGAGAATTACTTATTAAGGATCCACTAATTAAATGAAAAAATTTTCTTTCCTACACATATACACACACACATATATACACTTTGCATGCCACCTACAATACATACATACATACACGCATCTATTTTTAGGTCTTAAACATTGTAACAGCGCCGAATAATTTGGAAACGACCACTACACGTCATAATATAATGGTTTTAACCAAAGAACGCCATACAGTGTCGAAGAGAAAACCTACAATGGCACCATCGCCGAGATAAAGAAAAACGTATTAAGGCGGGCACCATACATATTTTAAATAATTTTAAATGAATTTTTTTTATTTTTTGTTTATTATTTGTTAATCTATTGCCTACTGTTATCCCCCTTCATATCCATTGTATTATAAATCATTATTTAAACATGTCATCGATCCTTTGCGAGAACAAAAAAAATTTTAAACGAAAACCTTCCATAAAAAAAATCTTTTTGATTTTCATAAATCCTTGAATTAAAGATTTCAACTATTGTTTTAGCTTTAATAAGGATATTTTTATAAACAAAATAAGGAAAAACAAAAACAACAATCATTAAACATTTTTTTTTTTTTTGTATAATTTTAATAGTCATCATATTTTAGCATAAAAAAAAATTATTAATTAATTAATTAATTAAAGAATTTAATTTTAATCCATAAGCGAAATGTAAATAAAATTGTTGAAAAGAAAGAAAATGAATAAATAAAAAAAATATAAAATAAATAAAGTAAATAAAGAATATAAAATTTATTTTTTCTTAAAGAACGTGCTGTCAAGGGCCACGGATCCTCTAAAACAGTTATTAGTGAAGAAACAGTTAATTCTAAAGGTTATATGCCACACCGTATGCAATGCCACAAACATATTAAGAGGTTCGTAGGACCATACTAGACTTTTGTGGATACAGTAAGCGCCAAAAGAAACTGTACACTAAGGATACAATTCTAACGATCACCAAACTCAACTATTGCCACGCAAGAGGAGTGTTCGAAAAAAATTAAAAATTTTTCGAAATTTTTCTTTTTGCTCCAATTTTAAAAACCGGCAATGAAAAATTTTAAAAATAACGGTAATTAATGTATATTTTTTAATGTACATTTTCTTTTGACACTCACTGTACGTAAAACCTTTCATGTACAATGACAAGCCAGTTACCATTCCAGCCGTGGAAGACAATATTTCCGCTGCCATTGGTAAGACACGGGCTGAAATACTTGAAAAAGTATGCTAAAGTTGGCGGTCAAACATGGGACACCTAGGGCATATTTATATAATTCATGTTTGTGGTGTGCATTGGTTAAAATGTTTGACTGAAGCATCCCAAAACCGAATACAATTAAAGAGAAACGATTTTGATAGGATTTGAAATTTTTTTTTAAATATACATACGTACATACATAATTGGCCATTACAACCCTTCAGTCAAAGGATTACGCTTACACCACTTATGTTGTGTGTGTTAATTTTATACATGAGTGGCGGACCTAAAGTTTAAAGTCGACTCCGAACGACAGATTTTTGAGAAACTTTACATGGCAATTTTATTTACTCTCAGATTTTTTGCTGCTGAGAGGAAGCCACCGAAGAAATATTTTTTTCATATTTCGTTTTTGATGTCTGACCGGGGATTAGAACTCTGGCCTTTCGTCTAATAAGCCAACACACTACCCACTAGACTATGGCGACTTCTTTTTAAATATCCTTTCAAATAATCCATCCAGAAGTTTCTTGGTCGCTAAAAGAGCATCACAAAAAGGGAAAGGATAAATCCATTATAACCTAATACAGTTTCACAGACAACTGGAATCAAAACAACGCGCAGTTGGCAACCCTATCGTTCCAGTCATGATGAATACGTCTCAGTTCGTTTGCATCAGCTTTGGTGTTATCTTTTATGACACCGTTTTCAGGTGATAATCGCGGTATATTTTGCGTAATGTAAAGTTATATGAAATGCATTAAAGTATCCAAAATACTTCCGTAAATAACCACTTGGAAGACGAAACCATTCGATGTTAAAGATCCATACACAGAATACAGTAAAATCCCAAAACCTGTAAATGAGCAAAAGCGAACGGTGAGCTGGCACAAACGTTGATTAAATCTGAGGGACATGATTTAAGATTTTTCTGTATGTTTAGTGGAATTTCTAAACAATTATTTACTATGCGGTATTACTCTACAGACAAAATTCTTTATTGACATCGATACCGCAATTACAATTGGATAGATTCCAGAATAGCATGGCTTATAAGCAAAGCGCATGGGAGAGTAAAAAAGGAATTCCACACTCATTAATAGTAACATGTCTGAAGCTAAAGCCATTTGACTGGCAACAAGTGGATTCTATTTACGATTTGTTGCAATCTATGCCTTAATAGAGGTATGGGGAAATTGTTTCGCCCCTTTTTTTTCCAATAACGACAATGAAGGTTTTCATGGTAGATAAAATACGGTATATTTGACTGGAATAAAGATGCTGCGATTATGCTAAGCAGAGCTTTAAATTTCAGACAAGATAATTGATTTATTCTTCGCGTACTCGTATATATACTCGCGTATATATTCTGGTACAGCAATTAAGGCTCTTGATGACGTCATCGTAGTCTTGTGTGTTGGCTTATTTGACCTGAGTCTGTGATTCTAAGCCCAGCACCGTGCAAGAAAAAAAAAACTCTGAGTCTAAACTAAAATTGTTTGAAAAGTTTCTCAGGTTAACGTTCTAGTCAACTTTAAACTGCAGGTCCCGCCATTTATGATAAAATTAACACACACAACATGTCTGCTGTAAAAAGCTAGGTTGTAACCGTGAACTAAAGAGTTGTAACCAGTAATTATAACAATTCTTATAACATATGTTTCAAAGGCCTCTACCAAGATATTGACGCTACCCACCGTGCTATTAATTAATGTGCAGAATAATGGGCTACTTCTGCGTGGCCATTTTTCAAAAGAAAAATACTTCGTAAGCTATCTGCCATTGGTGAAGAGTACAGCCATGGAAAGACTCTTGAAGTACATGATTTTATATCGATGTTTCGATAATGTATCTAAACAAAGTTGCAGAAGCAATAAAGCCAAAAATCTAGTAAAAGCATGATTTGAAGATGTTTTTTTTTTCTTTCTAAAATTGATGCCAAAAAGTGGAAAATCGGTGACGAAGTATGAAATTGAACATTTTAAGGTTCTGAGAAAGCGATTTAAATAAGAAAGTAGGGTTGGTTTGAGCACAAAATGGAAACAAAAAGTGTTTCAACCCATCTGTAGCTGCTGCGTACATATAAAATTATTATAGAAATTTATCTCTTAGAAATCCAAGTCTAATCTAAAAAACCATGCGTTAGATTAGCAAAATTGTAAAACAAAAAGCAATCAAAACTATTATCAAAACACTCGCATGTTATATTATCTTAAAGGCCTATGAGTAATGCTTATTTGTACTTAAAATTTATTTAAAATATAATCGAAATAAATAATGAAAATAAAAAAGAAAAAAAAATAAACTTTCAATATGAAATAAATCTGTACATACTTGCGTACATACCTACATACAGTCTCAGTCAGTCCAATATTTTATCTCATTTGAGTTGGTTTCTTATCTTATTTTCTTTATTTTCTAAACAACGAAAATTATTAATTAATCGATAAATTTAAAGGAAATTAAAAAAAAGTGAAGGTTTTGTTTTTGTTTTTTTTTAATACAAAATCTCAATACAACACGTCAAAACTGACTGACAGACATCCAATCATCCATCCATTTCTTTAAGCAATTCTTTTTTTTTCCAAAAAGAACAAAAGCAATCCAATAATCAAATCAAAACACAATCGAAGTAAACTCGAGAAAGAAAGAAAAAAAAGAGAGAAAAAAGAAACTGATTTCGTTTTGCTATTTCAACAAGTGTTAGCGCATGTTAGAAAGTAAATTAATTGACCATTTTATTATTAATAAATTTAAAAATATTTTATTTTAATATTAATTTTCGTTTTTAATAGTATAAAGTCTTGTTTGTGCCAATCAAATTCAAATTAATTCAAATTTGAAGTTTTACGGATTTTTTTTTTTTTTTGTTAGAAATCCATACGTAAGTCGCTAAAGAAAATTCGTTCGTTGAAATTATGTTTACAGTCTACTAAATTTGGAGTTGTTTGGTCTTCCCAAACAGGTGATAATGCCTTCACGGCCACAACGTCTGGTTACGGCATTGTAGACATCTTCGCCCGTACATTGATTGACATTGAATTTGTAGTTGTTGGTGTGTTGATCCCACTTGCAGGTGTAGTATTTTGCGCAGTCATTGAAGTGGGCAAAAGTACCCTCCTGTTTACATTGGAAACCATTTTCTCTGGATATTTGTGGAGCGAATTTTTTGTTACCTTCTGGCTCTGGTGGTTTTTCAGATTCAGGAGCTTCAGTTACAACTGGGGCTTCGGTTTCTACGGGGACTTCAGTTTCCGGTTTCTCAGTTTCAGGTGCTTCGGTTTCTGGTTTTTCAGTTGCAGGAGCTTCGGTTTCTGGCTTTTCTGTTTCAGGAGCTTCAGTTTCGGTTTTTCAGTTGCAGGAGCTTCGGTTTCTGGCTTTTCTGTTTCAGGGCTTCGGTTTCTGGCTTTTCTGTTTCAGGAGTTCAGTTTCTGCTGGTTTTTCAGTTGCAGGAGCTTCAGTTTCTGGTTTTTCTGTTTCAGGAGCTTCAGTTTCTGGAGCTTCGGTTTCTGGTTTTTCTGTTTCAGGAGCTTCAGTTTCTGGTTTTTCTGTTTCAGGAGCTTCGGTTCCAGGAGCTTCAGTTTCAGGGGCTTCAGTTTCAGGAGCTTCAGTTTCTGGTTTTTCTGTTTCAGGAGCTTCTGTTTCTGGTTTTTCTGTTCCAGGAGCTTCAGTTCCAGGAGCTTCAGTTTCAGGAGCTTCAGTTTCAGGAGCTTCAGTTCCAGGGGCTTCAGTTCCAGGGGCTTCAGTTCCAGGAGCTTCAGTTCCAGGAGCTTCAGTTCCAGGAGTTTCAGTTACAACGTCGCACTCATATTCTTTGCTACAGTAGCCTCCTTCTGGGTTATAATATTGAAATTCGGGACACTTACGTCTAAATGCTTGTAATTTGCCGTTATATTCTGCACAGATATTGAACTCCGTACAACTTCCATCCTGAGGGAAAAAACCAGTAGTTGGACATATAAAATCATGGACGGGTATTTCAGTAGTTGGTGCTTCGGTTTCTGGTGTTTCTGTCTCTGGGGCTTCAGTCTCTGGTGCTTCAGTTTCGGGTGCCTCAGTTTCTGGGGCTTCAGTTTCAGGAGCTTCAGTTTCGGGTTTTTCTGTTTCAGGAGCTTCAGTTTCTGGTGCTTCTGTTTCTGGAGCTTCAGTTTCTGGTGCTTCGGTTTCAGGAGCTTCAGTTTCTGGTGCTTCAGTTTCTGGTTTTTCAGTTTCTGGTGCTTCGGTTCCTGGGGCTTCAGTTTCTGGTTTTTCAGTTTCTGGTGCTTCTGTTTCTGGGGCTTCGGTTTCTGGTTTCTCAGTTTCAGGAGCTTCTGTTTCTGGTTTTTCAGTTTCTGGTGCTTCTGTTTCTGGGGCTTCGGTTTCTGGTTTCTCAGTTTCAGGAGCTTCTGTTTCTGGTTTCTCAGTTTCAGGAGCTTCTGTTTCTGGTTTTTCAGTTTCTGGGGCTTCGGTTTCTGGGGCTTCGGTTTCTGGTTTCTCAGTTTCAGGAGCTTCTGTTTCTGGTTTTTCAGTTTCTGGTTTTTCAGTTTCGGGGGCTTCAGTTTCTGGCTTCTCAGTTTCAGGAGCTTCTGTTTCTGGTTTCTCTGTTTCAGGAGCTTCTGTTTCTGGTTTTTCAGTTTCGGGGGCTTCAGTTTCTGGCTTCTCAGTTTCAGGAGCTTCTGTTTCTGGTTTTTCAGTTTCAGGAGCTTCAGTGGGAATGGTAGGAGTTTCAACATCATTTGGTTGTGTAGGAATTGTCGGGTTTTCAACATCATTTGGTTGTGTGGGAATAGTAGGACTTTCTACATCTGGATCCTCATCGTTAGCAGCGTTTAAGGCTTCAATAGAAGCTTTAGGCACACAATAACCTATCTTGCTGCTGAACACTTCACCCTTTTTACAGGTTAAATAGCTTAAACTTAATCCACCATATTTATTAGCATAGCAACCGTAAAAAACCGGAGTATTGTCTTTAATTGCGAAAAAACCGGGAAGTTTACACAAATTATCGTCGGCATTAGCATTCACTGCAAACAGAACTGCAGTGAAAAATATTAAAATTTTCGTATTCATATTTAACCGGCAGACGGTGTTTTAATTTTTGATCAAATTAAGCAAAATGAATTTCGTATTGTAATATGTTCCGGTATTTCCTTTTTAGCACCGTTTAAAGTCGAATATCTGAGCGAACTAATGGTTAAAATATCTCATTGAATACTTTTATACCGACAACCGACTAAAAGTCTATAGAGTGGTTAACAATTCTGACAATCGTTTAACAATGCGATAAAGTCTCTGCAACTCTTGGCCTTCTTGCCTACAAACTCATTCAAAATATTTCGGTAATTAATTGATAAGTAAGACTGTCAAAAACAACAAATACTAGTGCATATAAGAGCCATATATTTAATGTATGGGTCCGTACGTTATCGTTAGCTAATTTAGAGCGTTTGTTTTTTGTTTTATTTAATTTTTTTTCCTAAGCATGCTAATCATCTTCATGAAAGTGTTATATTTTCTTAAGAATTTCTCGGAAGTTCAACGGAATTAATTTTAATTGAAGACTTCCTGTTTTTGATAGAATCTTAGAAATTTCGGGAGAAAATTAAGATTTACCATTTGAATATAGGAATTTAGGGTCTGGGTTTATTGATAAAAATTGAATGAAATTTACAAACTTAAGTGAGGGAATAATATTTTATAGGCCAGGTTAGTCAGGCTAGTCATCTTCATCGTCATCATGCTCTTCCTTACTGACACTGCTATTGACAACAGCTGGATTATTAACACAGACTGCTGATTGAGCATCAAATGTTGCTCCATAAGCACACTGCATAGCCAAAGCCTTCAATTTGCCTTTTTTATTGACACAGGCAATATAGGTACTCTCACTGACAGCAGAGGGATAGTTGCCTTCCACTGAACAAGCAAAAGTAGCGGCTTCCTGTTTCACTTTTTCTTTATTGGCTTTTTCCTCTTCTTTAGCACGCTTCTTAGCCTCTTTCTCTAATTCTTTCTGCAGCTTTTCTTCAGCTTTTTGTTGGGCCTTTTGTTCTTTCAATATTAGTTTATCCTGTTCCTTGAGGAGTTTCAGTTCAGCCTTGACAATATCATAATCCCGGATTTGATTCCAGATTGGAGGTGGAAAACTTTGAGTAGGTAAGTTATTTAAATCTATAAAGCATTTACCCAACAATGGATAGTATAGCTCATTAGAGCTGCAATCTATGTGGAAAACACGAAAGCCTACACCAATAAGGCGTGGTACACAAAGGTAATAAGAAGAGTTGCTGGCTGGATCAGCTATGCTACTCTTTAGGCTACACTGTATGGGTAAGGTGCAGTCAGAAATATCGCGACTACAACGATTAAGCCCAACATTAAAGGCTTGTTTCTCGGGACATGACTTAGCAAGCAAATGAAAACTACCATCCACAGAACTTTCAGAAGAACACTCGTAATATTGATGACAATCCAGTTCATGAGGTTGACGTTGGCCGGGTGTTGTGCAAGCTATAGGAGCTGGAGTGGTAGTTGTTGTTGCAGCAGTGCTATCTGCTTCAGTTGTAGTAGTTTCTGGTGCATTAGTTGTGTTATCACCACTTTCGGTATTGGACGCAGTAGTTGTGTCTTTGTTATTGGAATTTTCAGTTGTAACTTCCTCTGGCAAGGCAGTTGTATCTTGGGCGGTATCATCGTTTTCGGCATTGGAAACAGTAGTAGTGTCTTCTTCGTTGGAATTTACAGTCGTAACATCCTCTGGCAAAGCTGTTGTAGTTTGAATGGTATCATCATTTTCTGTATTCGATGTAGGAGTAGTTTCTTCGTTATTAGAATTTTCAGTTGTAACCTCCTCTGGCGTGGCAGTACCATTTTCAGTGTTGGAAGATGGCTCCGTTTGACTTTCCTCAGGACTTTGTGTAGTACAATCCAATTTAACTTGATTACCATCATTGCCAACACAATCACAAACACATTCAATTTTTTCGGTTGCAGTTTCTGTAGTAGATTCGATATCAGATTCAGTAACAGACGGTGATTGAGTTGTAGTGACCGGTTCAGCTGTAGTTTCGGTAGAAATTGTGGTAGATCTGTCTATTTCCTCTGTTGTGTTAGGTATTGAGGTACTAGCACCACTGGCTGTATTAACCAGAATCTAAAAAAAAAGTATCTTTCCGTAAGTATTACAATTCGTCACTTAATCCCGATTTAACTCACCACTAGCAGTAGAAAAACACTGATTTTTTTTGTAGTCTTTGATAACATTTTCGATGATTTCACTTGGAAATTCGTTCGTATACTTAATGTCTCCACTAAATGTGGCGATTATTTTATTAACCATTTCGGGGGATGGGGGAAAAATATTTTTTTTTTTTTTTTGGAAATTCGTTCGTATACTTAATGTCTCCACTAAATGTGGCGATTATTTTATAGGCAAAAATTTTAAATTTTTTAAGTGATAATTATTTGCACCTCGTCATTTAAATGATTTGTCGTTTATCTTGAGCAAATAAGATCTCACAAATATATGTCAACATTATCCACCATCCATAAACAACAACTGCAATCATTGCTGCTACTCTTATTGTTGTTACAACTGCCGTATGTTTTATCTCAAGTGATATAAAAATGAAAAAAAAAATTGCTTCAAAACAAAAACAGTTTCGAAAAATATGGCACAAGTAATGGGGGGAGAGTAGAGTGAATTAGAAAAATAAGTTTTACGATTCTATTTACAATAACATCCGGTGAACTTATTGGATTCACGTAGTAACATCCAATAAAAGAAGACACTCATCGCTGTACTTATCGTACAGATCATCATTAAAAATGGATTACTTTTATTGGCATATCATATCTCCTAAGCTCCTCAGATCGAAATATTCCGAATTCAAAAGAAACAGGATATTGCAACCCTCATTTCAAGGTGTCGCATTTGTTAGCTTTATTCAGATTTAAACGAGTACAGTCAGAATAATTTCCCCTTCAGTATATAGATGACGGCAGGAGTTTTTTAAACATTAAGAAATATGGTAACCCAACCACATCGGTTGGAACTATCGAAAGTAAATGATGTCAGTGAATTTATAAAATGGGAAATTATTGGTCAATATTTTCTTTTAGACGGTATCAGTCCAACTAATTTAAAGGTCTACTGCTAGATTCTAGTCTAAGGAAATCTCTTCTTTCGTTTATGACTATAAACTAATGGGGCGCAAAGTAAAAAGCTGGCCACATAAGTAATTATTGCTTACAAGGAGCGTTTACGTCCACGTCTGGTTAAGAAAATTCACAAAACAATTGTGAATGATCGTCGGCTGAAGCTAGTTTTAATCCTAGGAATTGGAAAAAGTGTTATACAACGTCTATTGAAAATAATCGGAGTTGAGAATGCTGTGCTTAAGATGCGGTGTGTCCTTTCTCACACCACTTATGTTGTGTTCGTTAATTTAATCATGAGTGGCGGAACCAACAGTTTAAAGTCAACTCCGAACGACAGATTTTTAAGAAACTTTTCATGGCAATTTTTATTTGCTCTCAGAGTGTTTGCCAGAAATCTGCTGAGAGGAAGTCGCCGAAGAAATATTTATTTTCGAAACGTGGCCTCACGTCTAATAAGCCAACACACTACCTACTAGACTACGGCGACCTATTTCCTGTATAGAGGATATAATAAGAAAGCACTCAAATACCTCAGTTCCTTAAGACAGCACAATAAATTATTCACTCATGCAGAAGTCTTTGCTGTAACTTATCACAGAAATGGATACAAGTCACAAACACTACCTCCCGTTTTCTTCCCAGCCATACACTATTTTCATAGTTCCAACACAATACACTGTATGGGTAGGACACATCCTCTGAGAGTTAGTCGTAAATTATAAAAAAAAGTTGGAGCAAGATATACTCTTGCTATTTGCATCACAAATATACGTTCTATTTCCTTCCATACACTATTTTCATAGTTCCAACACAATGCACTGTATGGGTAGGAGCCAACCCCTGAGAGTTAGTCGTAAATTGTAAAAAAAAAAGTTGGAGCAAGATATACTTTTACTATTTGCATCACAAATACACGTTCGAAGATAGAATACTACTCTCACACAGAGGCCGATGCCTCGAAGTTTATTTTCAGACTACTCGACCGCATGGAAGAAAGAGAAAAGGTCCTATTTTAATGAAGGCAGAGCATCCAACTCTATTGATTCTATTGTGTTTTATTCCTCTATTGCTATTACAACGCATCGTGTTGTATGAAATGAGCAGACTTGCTCACGAATGTCACACTTTTTTACCCAATAATCGTCTTCATCTTCGAGCAGACCGTGCATCGCAGGGAAAATTCGTTTTTAAGCCGCATACACACTCTGTATGTGTAAGTAGAAGGCTCTACCTATAGAATTGTTTTAAAATACTGTATCCTCTGTGTCTCTACCCCACAACCTATATTCCTAGATTCACCACAATAAACTGCATAAGTAAGGACCCCATCCCCTGAGTGATAGTTGTTGAAAAAACGACATTGTGAGGAGCTGCCAATAGAGTGTTTACCACTACATAACGCCGAACTTTAACGCCGACACGTAACCATGGACTCTTCATGTTTGAAGAAACAGAACAAAACAGATAGGAGTAGACTAAATTTGGAGAATTAAGTTAAGGGATGGCAGAAAAAAGACCTGCTGAAAATGTCTCTTTTAGTTTGGTTTTTATACTTATACACTAAACTTTCTACATTTTATAGATTAGATTTGAATCACCTTAAAAGATTTAAACTTTTAAATATTATGGCCGTTACAATTTCACCAGCACGCTGCCATATCTTTTGCCTAGAAATTGTCATGCCACATCAATCATCTTTTACTCAGAACGCATTTTTGGCTGAGAAACTGAAAATATTTCAACGTTTTTTTTTACTTCTTTAAAAGAGAAGCCTACGAGAAGTGCCTACTAGTTAACCATACTCGTTCTGTGGCCATAGCAAACAGCAGAAAAGTAATGAAGGAATACAAAAAAAAAATGAAAATAAACTCAAATGAATATGATACTCATTGAATGAGTGATTTCTGTCGTATAATTACTCAACAAATTTAAAAACAAAAAATAAAATACTTGTGCTCCAAATCTTTACGTATGAATGCATTCGATTTAGTAATCTCAAGATATTATCACCAGATAACTGTTATCAGTATCATAAATTATATTGTTGTTTATATACATTCACACTAACAAACATACAAAACAAGGCTCCTCTTCACCTTCTCGTTGTCCCCTTTGGTCTAGTAATAGAGTAATACGTCGACTAGGTTTTGGAAAAAAAATCTCGATATTTTGCGATTCTATATGAGTCTACTCAGTACTTGTTTTTAACTCTAACAAACCATAACGGGCGGTTAATCATTGTAGATTTAAATTAAAAATATAAATAAAAAAGAAAAAAAAGAACACAGAAATACAGTAAAAAAAAATTTTTTAATTAAACTTGTTGGGCGCAACAGTTTGCAGTTTACGCCGATGTTTTCGTAAAACGGCCAAAGACGCAGCAGCAGTAGAACGCAAAACAAATCGTACAACAGCACACTATACGCCATGGAATCATCCACATACTCAAACCACACTAGTCTCCCGCGAAATTCTCTGGAAGCGGCCAATTCATTACTTAGTACGCCTCAGAGTGCGGCAGGAGTAAGAAGGCCCGTAACCACTGCCGTTGCCACTGCCGGTGTGCAGCGACGACGTGTAATTAAGAAGCATATCCAACAGAAGTATATGTTGTGTGGTTTCGCAATACATGTACATACAATGCTTACATATTATATTGTCATAAAGATTGACATTTCTTAGCTGGTCACTCTCACTCACTTTTAATTGAATCACTACTCACTCACTTGCTTTTTTTTTTCTTTGCTTTTTTAAAACAAATATTCTTTCTTAAATACTTTACATCACAATTTAAGCTGGAAAGAAAAAACCAAAAACCAAAAACAAAATTCCCCAAATAGATAGTGAATAAATAATGTTACAGGGTTGATTAAAGAGGCCTTCAGCAAAAACTAGCTGATGGGACGTACGTTTACGGGACGGTGTCTGATGGTAGATATTTGAAATTATCTTTTGTTGTCTGTTTAAGTTGATTTAACGAATTTTGAAATACTCGCCCGGATGATTTAACTGATAAACATGGAAATTTAAGCAACAAAAACCAGCAAAAAAAAATTTTCATTTTTATCACATCATCTCTTCTAATTATAGGCCTAAATACTGTTTATAAATTCACAACAGTTTAAAAGGAGATTAAAAACAAAATAAGTGTTTCGGTGGAAAGAGAATAAAAGTTTTCAAAAGAATTTTTACTTCATATTTCTTCTGGCCACCATCTTGAGATATAATTTTTATTACTTTTCCAAAAAAAAATGTGGAAATGTTCCGTGAAAAGCCTTAACCCCTGCATTATGAATCGTAAACATGATTGATATATGAGTTATGTTCACTTTAAGCACTTTCACCGGTATATGCCCGTACCTCCTTTATTATTGGAGGCAAAATCCTTTAAATGTTATACACAATTTTGGTTTTCTTCGTATCACTATCACGCAGAAACTTCCTGAGGATTGGAAAGGGATGTTTGAAAGGATATCCTTTCAAAAGAAAGATAAAGAGCCTTCTCAGGCCAAATGAGTCTGAGGCTACTTAAACTTTTGTTGAGAAATTACAATGGAAGCTTACTTGAGTCAAGCATTGGATAAACCAGGTGTAACCTGAAATTATTAAACAGCCTTTTGACAGGGCACTGTATACTTCAAATACATTTGTTCACAGTGGATATCGCGCGAAACCAATGTGTAGACTCTGTCATGAGAACACATGCTATGAGGCATTAATATATTTCGAAAGAAAATATGCTTGGCAGGGAATAGAGACGAACAATAGGCATGAAGGAGACATTATAATGATACCCTATAAAGATAAATGGCAGTCCAATAGATTGTACAGTCGCAGTAATACAGCACCTTTACACGACTATAGTAACTACTGCATTCGCAAAATCCGCTATAATGAAATATTGAATGCATTACACGATAAACTATCAATATATCTGAAATCACGTCTGGCATTGATTAGACCGTAAAAGTTCTTTTGTTTTTCAACAGATGATTTCATTACACTTATGATCATTCTTCACAGTCCTATAGCCTTCGCAAGATTGCAAAATCAGCATCGAAAGAGGCCTTACAGCCAAGAAATTCTAAATTCTTTTCCAAAAACCGTTTAAATATCTCGTTGCAGATAGATTTGCCAGCTCTGAAGCCACACCAGCATTAGTTCATTCACTTCAGTTGTAATCCCTTTGCACTAAATTACAACGATGAAATTGTCTTTATTTTGATCGAACACAAGATTTTTTTCTTATCAATCGCTTGAAGGCCTCTTCTTTAAACCAATCATCATATATTATCCACACCCTCCTGGCTACAGATTTTTGATTACTACCACATCTAATATTTTTGTAATGATTTCAGGCATTTTTGGCTACCCCTGCCTATTTGTATGGCAATGTAGTGGAATCTGACAAGGATTTAGTATTGCGCATATGGCCGGCTATAGTGTATCAAGCTACCGGTCAGCTATGCCGCAGTATACTCGAACACTTGGACACTGAGTATCATGGCAGAACAAGAGAAACAGCAAAATATCGACGGGTATTCCTATTGGCCACCCTGATCATATGTTGTTCTCTAATGGTCAGTGGCATATTTTTTTCCTCCGCATGGGTAAGAGTCACAACAACAACACAGGCCATAGCCATAGTTTTCTATGGCTTCTTTGCAGGTATTTTTCTGAAGAGAAACTAAAAAAAATCAATTCATGAATTCTAATTCATTCTTAATTTTCTATACACAGGTATTGGTGCCAGTTTGTTTATATGGAAGACGCATGTTATTTTAGAGGCGGTAAGACCTCGTGAGGATAAATTTGTACGCAAAACTATACATTTGTGCGGTGAAGCATTTTGCCAACTGTTTCTATCGTTTGCCTTCACCAATTTGCGTACCCTATACGGCACGGCTCAGTCTATTGTTTTGATGTCGGCCCTATTAGTGAATCTCATACCGATAAGTTTAATTATAACGCGACATCGTGAAGGTGCCATAACTCAGCGTATATCTGTGATAAAGGCCGAAACAGCATTTACACCGTTACACCATCAATTGGGCCGTTTTTCAAATGTTTTCAATGATCAATTGGATGGCATTGAAATGCGTACCTGGAAAAATCCCATGCTTGAACATCATCCTAATATGGCTGCTTTGGCATTGGCTGATAGCGGTCACTATATGTTGCCCACCGATCAGGTAGATGTAACCTTCATTAATCCAAATGGTGTAGAAATTATGGAAATTATACCCGAAGAAGATGAAAATATTTCGGTGATACGTTCCAGTTCGGCAACCATAGAAAATTATGGTCGCAGTAGTGTTGGCGCTTCACAAATTATGCAAAAGTCCATTTCAAATGGTTTACAAATGAGTCGGGAGGGTGTAGTAGATTCCGGTTACAGTAATTTGGTAACAAATAATTGAAAATTTTATTTTTTTTGTAAAATTAATTTGTTTTCCTATTTTAGGACAAGTTACAGCAATTTTCTCGTAATGTTACCACCAATTTGTGGGATAATTTAATGGATAAAATAGCTCATCCATTGCAGGCTGCTTTAATAGTGCCTCAATTGTATGCAACCACGTTTTTCTTATCGGCCGATATATTTTCGTATGTAATGTGCTTAACTGTGTTGCCTGGCTTGGCCGTTAGCCATCATGCAATTAAAAATGCTGAAATTCCATTTTTATTCTCATTGCTGGCGTTTCCCTGGATGTGTTTCTCGTTGATGACACCACGCTTTAGCAATAGCTTGTACAAGCATAAGTTTCAATGGCA
>QOCX01000252.1:2134-56732 GCA_005959815.1 Sarcophaga bullata
GTTCCCAGCAGATCTGGCATTTCGTCGACTTATGGGTACGTTGTTGATCGTTTACTCAACCAGTAGACTCGATTTGATCTACCATCTTGCAAATAACACTTATGGTAGGACCGCATTTTCGATCATCATAGATAATGGGCGAATTGCTCTGCACTTTGGACCATGGTCCAATTCATCAATCAAACAATTTTATTATTTGCACATGATGTCGGATGCTTAATCCGTATACGATGACTTGGCAGTAGGTCCAGTAGGTAGTATGTTGACTTATAAGACGTAAGGCCGGCCACTGTTCAAACCCAATGTCGGATATTTCGAACGAAACGGCGATTTCCTTTCAGCAGATTTCTGGTAAAAACTCTGAAAGAAAATTAAAAATTGCCATGAAAAAGTTTCTCAAAAATCTCTGTCGCTCAGAAGAGTAGACTTTAAACTGAAGGTACCGTTACTCATTTACACACACAACATAAAGTTGTGTGAGAAGCAAGATTACACTCCTGACTAAAGGGTTGCAATGACCAATTATTTATGTGTGTGTGTATGTATGTATTTATGTATGCATGTATGTATGTATGTATGTATGCATATATGTCTGTACTTAATGAATATGAAAACAAATTAAAATGATTATCGTTGACAATTTGTTTTTGTGTTGTATGCTATAATTTGAAGGGGATTTAAGGGCAATTTATTCGTCCACTTTTCTTTGCAGTGGTAATATTTGAATAGAATTTCTGTCTTCTATTTTCAAATTCAAATTCACTAGCATATAATTTCTATTTTCCATGATTACAGTTTACAAATTTACCAAGAGTTTATTTATTTCACTTCAAGAAATTGCCATAATTTTTTTGTTCTTGTTTTGGTTTGTCAATAACTATTTTCGTTTTTTCATTTATTTTTCAAATTATCGTATGATTCCATAAAAATTTATGAAGTAAATAATTATTTTCTTCTTTGGCTGTATATTTTGTTTACAATGTTTCTTTTTTTTTTTTTTTTTTTTTTAATTTTTTAAATAAAGAAGAAGAAAAATTATTTAAATTGTATACAAAAATACTTGATGATTTTTTTATTTTTTTATATATTTTGTATGCTAACATTACTGACATAAAAATACTCATACATACATACATACATACAAATACGTATTCATATGTAGAATTTATGTACATACGAGTATACAGTTCATCTCTATTATTCGTTTCAATATTGCTCTTTAGCTTGAAACATACGAAATCGATAATATTTATCATGGCATAGAAACGATGTCATTTGAAATTTATATGTCATGTCATATGCTATAAATATCCTATCCTGGTACTTTTCTTTTCTTGTCATACTTTTCAATACTTACTTACTCTTTCTTTTTTAATTTTTTTTTTTTTTTGCAAAAAAAATTTTTTTTGGCGTAAAGAAAAGACAAGATTGTAATGCGCTCTGGATATTCGATTTGTGTCAGTTTGTGCAAATGTCTCAAATAGCATTTATTATTGACAGCAAAGCAAACAAAATATTGAAATGAAAAATTTGTTGTTTTTTTTTTTTTTGAAATTTCTAAATAATTTTACAAAAATTAAGGAAGAAAATTTGATTTCCATCACAAACATATTCAAAACTACATATACATACATAAACATAATTGGCCATTACAAAACTTTAGTCAGGATTACGGCCTAGCTTCTCACATCACTTATATTGTGTGTGTTAATTTTATACATGTGTGGCGGGACCAAACGACAGATTTTTTTGTGAAACTTTTCCTGGCAATTTTATTTTACTCTCAGAGTTTTTGCCAGAAATCTGCTGAGAGGAAGCCATATTTGGTTTTTTTTATGTCTGACCGGAGTTTTGAACCCTGGACTTTCGTCTAATAAGCCAACACAGTACTCACTAGACTATGGCGACTTCTAACTTCATATAATTTTTTGAAAATTTTGTTGTGTGTGAAGGTAAAATCAAATTTCAAAATCTAAGACTCAAACCAATATTTTCTACACAACAAATTTTGCCAGTAACAGAGTTTACAGGCCAATGTAAAATGATTAACAGTGGTAAATATTTTTAGTTGTTCAATATTCCGCGAATATAAAAACTTTACTTTACTTACAGAACAATGATTATAAGCGTGGCCTGAGCGCAAATAGCCATGTGGCACTTAAGCTGATAAAAATTCTATTTTGTTTCATTGACAGCACTCGATTCACGTTCAATGGCTTGCCGTCTGGTCGAAAAGGACTTGATTCTCTTCTATAACTCGCTGTGGTTATCAAAGTTGCATATTTCTTGAGGTCCCATTTGTTAACACTGCAAAGACAGTGCTGAACGAAATCAATTTGCAAGAGATTTTATAGGCATAGTCTCATATAACTTCATATAGGACTAATTTGCTGATTACATTAAGATGCCTTAGAACATTCATTTCAGTATATTATGGTACTCATAGGCCTAGTATTTATCCTAAAATTAGCTTCTAAACAAGTGGGCTTTTTCAGATACATACTGTTACACAGCTAACAGTCCTCTGTTAAGGTCAAAATTTGTTCTGTTAAAAGCAAATTTTGTTCTGTTAACGCCAAATGTGGCGCTGCTAAAATTTATGGATTGCGTCTTGGATTTTCAAATTCGAATTTATTTTCACACACAAAGAATTGCATTACGGTGTCCTAAATTTTTTTTTGACTACTTTTGCCAATAAGTCTGTCGTTTGACGTTATCGGCTACCAATGGCTCAAGCTTTGCTATTTTATCAGCATAAGCCATATGATTTAATATCGGCATAAATTTGAATCATCGACAATACTTATGTCATTCTATTCTGTCCAAATTTTCAGTATATTATCTCCACTGAACGTAATGCATTGATTTAAGCTTAAGACTTGTTTATTGGGCCAATGATAAACTATGCGACGATGTCGATTTTGAAAAAAAACTCTGCTTTTATGATGAAGCTCATTGTTATCGTGGTGTGCACGTTAATAGGCAAAATTGTTGTATCTGATGGTCAGAAGATCCGCAAGTAATCTTACATAAGCCAATGCAACCATTACGAGTGCCTGTTTGATGCGGATTGTAGAGCGGAGACATCATTGGTCCATATTTCTTTGGATAAGAGGACAGCGCAAGCGCTACCAGCAATGGACTTCGCACTTTGTTTTTACTCGCTCTTTATGGTATTGGTGTGAACGAGGTTTAGTTTTTTAACAGTATGGTGCAACATACCACACATTTCATGCTAAAATCAATGTATTACGTCCAACTTTTGATGGTTGTTTAATTAGCCGAAATGGTGATGTCAATTGGCCGCCAAGAAGCTGTGATTTAACAAGGTTGGACTATTGTCTGTGGAGCTTCGTTAGAGAAAATTGTTATGCCGACACAGACACTTGAGAATTTGGAGGCCAATATCTGTAATGCCACTGCCGAGATACAGCCCCATACACTCGAAAAAGTGCACGTACATTGGTCCGTAAGGCCGGGCGCGGCTCACATACGAATGAAATGATATTCCATTTCGACCCAGAACAGTTGCAAATAAATTTCGCAAAATTTTAAATCGTTTTTATTATTGTTTTTAATTAAAAAGGAATTTAAGAAAAATTATAAGAAGGTCTTAAATTCTCTCTTTCTCAGCGCATTTTGGTTAATTAAGTGACCTTCTGTTCTAAAAAAAAAAAATGGTGTTATAAACCTCAAAACCACTAAATTATTTTCGTATTCTTTTTCTTTCTTTCTTTTCCTTTGCAAACCGAAGCATTTTAAACTTTTATTTCAATTTATATTCTCTTCTCACTACGGGCATCTGTGCTCCGCATTTTTGTGTGTTTTTTTTTTGGAGCTACAGTGTTTTATTCTTCTTTTGAACTGCTGTGAAGTGCCTTTTTTTTCTAGTGCCAAACCAAAATTACTTTCATTACAGTTTGTGCTGCCATCACTTTATAAATATCAGGCAGGCACACTACTCTTTCAGTTAAAAGGGGTTAACAAAAAGGAAAAAAGAAAAGACCATGGTTGCTAAGGATGTAAGAGTACCAAAAAAAACTTTTTCATAAAAAAAAAAAAAAAAGAAGAAGAATATACCAACAAAATTCCCTCAAAATTGCTCTTAAACAACAACGTGAAACTTTTGACTCCAGCTTAGCTCAGCTGCTGGTGTTTTTTTTCTTCTCTCTTTTTGTTGTGAATCACTCAGGATAGAGTTTTTAATCTCTTTTTCTCTTTTTTATTTTCACACAGAGCTGATAGAGTATACATATACACACACATAGCAGCGACAATCAAAATAGTGCGTTATTTTATCCAGCTCAGTCAATTACATACAAACATAGCTCAGACAGCGTTTTCTGGTGACATTTTCTCTGCTTTTTTTTTCAATTTTTTCCCTTCCTTTTTTTTTGGTGTTGAAAAGTTGTTGCAAATTGTTTCATATTTTTTGTTCTCTTTTGATCCTTCAATGTCATCTCTATTATCCCGTTTTGGAAAATACGAGTAGAGGTTTATAATGTGCAACGTATGCAACGTAGGGGCTGGCTAAAGGGCTACATACACTATAAAATTAGCTTACATAACAAAGCAAAATATGGTTTGTCTTGCAGAATCAATGGCAATCAAAGATTAGCCAAGAATCGCAGGCAGTGCTATCAGTTTCTCTTTTATAGATAAAGTGTATTGCATTAAATGTTTTGACACCTTGAGTCATTGTCTTACTCCCTATAGGCATTTCCCGAAGTCATTGTCTTGGCGTGTCTGGTCTACGTACTCTTCTTTATTTTCTTTGAATCCTTTTCAATGTGTGTGGAGATAAATTCGAATTTGAAAATCCAAGATGCAGTCCATAAATTTTAGCAGCGTCACATTTGGAGTTAACAGAGTAAATTTTGCCCTTAACAGAACAAATTTTGCACTTAACAGAGCACTGTTAGGTGTTTAACAGTATCGAAAAGCCCACTTCTTTAGAATCTAACTTTAGGACAAATACTAGGCCTATGTGTACCATATCATACTCAGAGGAATATTCTAAGGCCTCTTAATGTAATCAACAAAGTAGTCCCATATTGGCTATCAATTTCTGATTGAAAATTCTCTAGAAGATCAGTGGCCAGAGTGTCCTCTTTCCAACGGTGTTAGTGGGATAGCTGAAATAATTTTGTGTTTCGAGATAGTCAATTTTAAAAAAATCGATTTTCGACCAAAATCGTACGAAAATTCTCGAGAAGATCGGTTGCCAGTTTGGAAGATATAAGAAATAGTGCACCATACAGACTATATGTACCTGGTAGTACACTGGGATAATTCCGTCCTCCATCCCCACCAACCCTCCTTTTGTTAAACAGTTAACAGTGCTCTGTTAAGCTCAAATTTTGGTTTGTTAATAGCACATTTTGCCCTGTTAATGCCAAATGTGGCGCTGCTAAAATTTATGGATTGCGTCTTGGATTTTTAAATTCGGATATATCCCTAAAACACATCATGATTTTACCTATGCATATAGGGATTACTTCGTTTATTCCCATTCAGTATATTCCTAACTAGTGATGTCCGCCAATATTATGTCCACAGTAATAATGACATCCTCCTACCTACTGATCTACATCATCATTGTTATGGTTGCCGTGAAAAGGTTCCTTAGTTTAAGGTATTCTTATAAAATCTCCGCTGAGACACTAAGAATGGGTCCGATGAACTTCAGGATGCTCATGAATGTGTTGCGATGATTCATTCTAATCGGTAAAGAATCTACATGTGAGGCTAGGAACAATCAATATTCTGAGTGCTGTGCCCTATCAACAGATCGCTAATAAAACTCAAGTTATTCTTGGTTAATGTGATGATGCAGCAAAAAATAAAACTTTTGTTTGCCTCAATCTTCTTGAGAAGAGCCTTTGCGTTCGTTTATCTTTCTTTCGTCGAGCATACTTTTCTTACTCTACAGAATGGTTCGGACCCAATCAACGACGTAGAAGCATCTCTTCTTGGAAAATTGTTTGTTCGTTCTTTGTGGCTAGCCCCATGCTATGTTCGATTTAATCTTATAAGCGCTAATTGCTAGAATGCTGGCTTCCGTGGTGAATTCATAATCCATTAAAACGTATTGTCAGTCCTATTGATCTCTTAGGATTCCATAGTTTTTCAATCGTCTAAACTTTCACTAAACATTCTATTCAGCTATGCTGGGATTCTTTTTACAGAGATCTTTGCATTGTTGTATCTCAGGACAAGGATAATATACTTATAAACCTCTTATACCTCGATTCAATTATATTGTTAAGGTCGAATGCTTGTGTTCAAGGTATACCTATCGTGGAGTTTTTGCTTAAAGTCTACTAATGACTTGAAAGATGAGAGATGCAAGTTCAAAACTCAGGTTTGATATTTTGAAACAAAAAAAAAATAAAAATTTATTGTGAGTAATCTCCTCTCAGTAGCCTACTTGTAAAATTATTGGGGGGACTAATTGTCAGAGCTTCACAAATTTGTCGTTTGGAGTCAAGGTTAAGCTGTAAAAAATAACATGGGTGACATGAAACACTAGGTTGTAGTTCTCGCTAAAGAGTTATGATGGCCAATGGTTTGTTTCTTCGGTGATTGCTATAATATCTTCCTTCGCTTGTGCTGTTATCTTAGATTCTATAGGTGGAACTAGAAATTTGTTTCAAAAAGCAGAGAAAACTGTCAACAAGCGACAACTGTTCTCAGTTTAAACGCCAATATCTGACACTAATATTTGGCTTTAAAAGACATTATGGATCCCGATTAAGTATTTCCGATCTTTTGTTTTAATTGTATAAATAGCACAGACTTTATTATTCTTTATATGCCGACCCTCGTTGCCTGTAAACTATTTGAAAAAAAAAGAAAAACTTTCGAAGACCTTTTTTTTATTGAGTTGAGCTCGAGAATTTTTGCTGTCATTGTTATTCTCTCTTTCTCCCTCATTCGTTTCTTTACCAAAAGTCTTGTCTGTAGAAAAGATAGCGAGGGAAGGGAAGTATAGGAGAAAATAGAGATAGATAGAGAGGATGAGTGAGGAGAGAATAATATTTGAATTTAGCACTTTGACTGAATGACTGAATGACTTTATTTAACGCTTTTACTTTGTGTGATAAAAAATAGACGCAGCAGCAACAGCAGCACAAAGCAGCAAACAGGAGAATGAAAAATAATTTTTATGATAAGCGTAGATAGAATTGGTAGAGTGCCTTGTTTGAAACTGCGTGTACTGCATGGGACTTAATGAGTGGAATAAGTTGTTGCTGTTGCTGTTGTTAAACAATTTTCGTTTGACTTCTTCTTCTTTTTTCTCTGTTGTCTTTTGCATTTTTCCATAAAAGGTTCACAGGTTTTTGTTTTGCAAGTATTTTTCCCATTTTCTTTTTTGCTGGTGTTGTTGTTGTTGTTGTTGTTGTTGCTGTTCAAGTGCTCAAAAGAGAAATTTTAAGTAACGCCTAAGTAAGTTTTCAAAAAAAAAATTTTTCCTTGTACTACTACTCTCTGTCACTTTTCTTTATTGCGACAAAAGTCGTTGTGAATCAAGGAAGACAAAAAAAAAACACAGAAAAAACGTGGAAAGATATGAAAAAGAAAAAGAATGAACATGTAAAAGAAGTCACAGTGTAGAGTGGTTATAGATTCACTCTGGTAGTTGAGTGGATTTGGATGCTGTTGCAGCTGCTTCTGATGCTAGTGATGCCAGTGATGCCGTTTGAAGCCAGTTGTTGGCAACGTCACAGTATGAAAAATGAAAATACACAAGTTGTAGACAAGTTTTGTGGAAAAGTGGAAAATGTACACAGAATAGTTAGGTTTTCACGTTAATTTTTTTTTTGTTTTCTTTCATAGCCGTTTTATGAAATTCAGTTTTCTTTCACACTTTTTTTCTTTCTTTGAGAGTGTTTTTTTTTTGCCCAAAGTTTTTGCTTTTATAACTCAAAAGCAGAATAAAAAAAAAATAAAAATTACGAACACAGTAAAGAAAAGTGCGCTCCAAAAAATTTTCTTGCAATATGTTTTATGACTTTATATGAAATGACTCTCTCTCTCTCTCTCTCTCTCTCTCTCTCTCTCTTTCTCCCTCTCTCTGTACAGGCTAAAAGCTAATTACAAGTATTATCAACCAAAAAAAAAAAAAAAAAAAAAATGGACGACAAAAAGGAGGTAGGAAAAAATGGAACTAAATTATAAGTGGTGTTATGAAAACGTAACAAAAAGAAAGCGTAAGAAGTAAGAAGTAGGGAAATAAATTCACTATTTTATGAATAAATCCGGAAAAGAAACTTGAAATGTTTTTTTATTTTTTTTTTGTTGATCAACTTTTAAAGGATTAAAAAGCCAAAAAAAAAGAAAACAACTTTTAAACATTACTATACCATTTTGTCTGTCGGTAAGGGTTCAATGCTCAGTCAATGCCAAATTATTCAGACGTTGATAATATACAGTGCTAGGTAGATTATTATCTGTTGCCAAGTGAGGAAACATCTGCCATGGTTTTTCTTTCCATTACAACTCTTGGAAGCATATGACTTCTCGAAAAGATTTCCATCTTCTACCATGTAAGATTGTCTGTCCTAGATTGTATGTGTTTGAAGATAAAGTCGGATTTAACTAGCAAAGACAAAAACCAAAATTTTTAAACGGAGCTAATGTTGACAGTTAACAGTTCTGTTAAACACTTAGGCTAAATATATACAAGCAATATAGTGGGATATCCTGCGGCAAGTTCCATTTTCACCGTATCGATCATCCTAGCCAGACACTGTACTTCTATGTTAACATAGCGAATTTTTACAAAATTTTAGGATATTTGAAATATACTACTAATGGGGTTTTATTAGGGATACTTTAGTTCCATTTTTCCACAATATCGATCATCCTATCCAGACATTCTTAAAACAAATACATTTTTTTTGTACTAAATTTGTAATTTTTTCATAATACCAAAGCTGCAGTTCTCTCAGAAATGTGTGGAGCAAAATTTTAAAAGAAAGGGATAGATATTCCGTTCTGTGATATCGTATATTTCAATGATTTATTCCTTGAATTTTCTGTTAACCACTTAACATTGCTCTGTTAACTTGCACATTAGCTCTGTTAAAGATTTTTGGTTTGCCTTTGCTAGTTAGAATTGGAATTTTATCTTCGCAACATATGTGTGATATCTGCAGTAAGTCCCATTTTGCCACCAATATCCACCATACTACCCAGACTCTGTACTATGTTAACATATGGAATTTTTGAAGCCCAGTCTCCATTGAGGGAAACTCCAATTATTTTTGAATAGATCTTAACGTGATATTACATCATCTCCGAAATCTCTTTAGGGAGTATCATTGTAGTGTCTTGGACGTTCCTCTCACAGCGCACTTCACTGTCTAGTTTTTGGGTTCCGGTAATGCGTAAGCTTGCCAAAGCAGTAACACGTCCTCCGGAAGCCTTGCCTAATGGACTTAGATATTCAACATCGAATCGACTATCGTAAATTGGGCAAGAAATTACTCGGGACGAACAATATCGAGGAACTTGCACCAGACTGCCCATATAATCATAGCTTACGGTGGAGTAGAGGGCGTACCAATAACTACTAAAACATGATTCAATGTCACCCAGACCAACAGTTGGTCATGCTTAGTTATTAGGGTACGGCAAGCGGAATGACTTAGCTGACATCAATGACTTTTGATGACGAGGCTGAGAAGGAGGAAACTGTATCCACTTTCCGAAGTGCAATTTACGATATTTAAGGGTAACTATTCTTTGCTAATCTTAACAGAGGTTCGTGCCTTGATGTTAAACTTTCCGGCTGAGTAACTTCATCAATGATTGGTGGAATTCATTAAGTATACTTAAGCACAAAAACTCCACGATAGGTATACCTTGACAACAAGCATTCGACCTTAACAAATATAATTAATCGAGGTATAAGAGTGTTTACTAAGTACATTATCCTTGTCCTGAATATCAACATCCAAAAGATCATCTGTAAAAAGAACCCAGCATCAGCTGAATAGAAATGTTATGAAATTTAACGATTGAAAAACTATGTGAATCCTAAGGAGATTCAATAGGTACCTGACAATACGTTTTAATGATTCATGAATTCAACGCGACGGAAGCCAGCATTCTAGCAATTAGCCGCTCTATAGATTAAATCGACATAGCATGGGCCTAGCCACCAAGAACGAACAACAACATTTTCCAAGAAGAGATGCTTCTACGTCGTGATTGGATCCGAACCATTCTGTACAGTAAGAAAGTATGTCGACGAAAGAAAACGATACACGAACGCAAACGGCTCCTTCTCAAGAAGATTGAGGCCAACAAAGTTTATTATTTTGCTGCATCATCAATAACCAAGAATAATTAGTTTAATTAGCAATCTGTTGATGAATAGGAGCACAACGCACTCAAGAATATTGCATTTTTTTCTAGGGCCATCACATGTAGATACTCTTCTAACCGAATTTACGAATGAATCATCGCCAAACACATCAATTCGAGCATCCTGAAGATTACATCGACCCATTTCTAGTGTCTCAGCGGAGATATATAAGAATACCATTAAAACTATAAGACCTTTTCCACGGCAACCATAACAAATTCGAATGATGTAGATCAGTAGGTGGAGATGTCATTTATTTAACTGTGACATATATGGCCGGACATCACTAGTTATGGAATATACGAATGCGGAATAAACGAAGAATCCCTATATGCATAGGTAAATGCATGATTGTTAGGATATATCGAATTTATAAAATCAAGACAGCAATCCAATAAATTTTTACAGCGCCACAATTTGCATTAACAGGGCATAAATGTGCTATTAACAAAACAAAATTTGAGCTTAAACAGAGCACTGTTAACTGTTTAACAAAAGGAGGGTTGGTGGATGGAGACTGGATTATCCCGTGTACTACCAGGTACAATAGTCTGTATGTCCTAATTTCTTATATCTCAAACTGGCAACCGATCTTCTCCGAGAATTTTCAAGTAACGATTTTGGTCGAAAATCGATTTTTTTAAAATTGACTATCCTCGAAACACAAAATTATTTCACTAATCCCACTAACACCCGTTGAAAGAGACAACTCTTGGCCACTGATCTTCTAGAGAAATTTTCAATCAGTAAATGATCCAATATTGGACTGACTTTGTTGATTACATTAGAGCCCCCTTAGAAATTCTCTGATATGAATTATGTACCATAGCCCCTAGTAATTGTCCTAAAGTTAGATTCTAAAAATGGGGGCTTTTCGATGAACTTTAAACCGCTAACAGGCTCTGTTAATGTGCAAAATTTATCTGTTAAGGCAAAATTTCTTCCTGTTAAACGTTCCAAATGTGACCCTGCTAAAATTCTAGGACTGCATCTTGGATTTCAAATTCGAATTATCTACACACCCACATTAAAAGGATTCAAAGAAAATAAAGAAGAGTTACGTAGACCATACAACGCCAAGACAATGACTTCGGGAAATGCCTATAGGAGTAGACAATGACTCAAGGTGTCAAAAATTTAAATGGCAATACACTTTATCTATAAAGTAGAAACTGATAGCACGCCTGCGATTCTATGCTAATCTTTGATGCCATTTGATTCTGCAAGACAAACCATATTTTTGCTTTGTTAATAAGCAATTTTATGTTATGTTGCCCTTTAGCCAGCCCTAACGTTGCCAGTACGTTGCACATTATATACCTCACTCGTATTTTCCAAAACGGGAATCATAGAGATGACATTGAAGGATCAAAAGAGAACAAAAAATATGAAACAATTGCACAACCTTTCAAACACAAAAAAAAGAAGGGAAAAAATGAAAAAAAAAGCAGAGAAAATTCACCAGAAAAACGCTGTCTGAGCTATGTTTGTATGTAGATTGACTGACCTGGATAAAATAATCGCACTATTTGATGTCGCTGCATGGTGTGTGTAATATGTATCCTATCACTCTGTCGTGAAAATAAAAAGAGAAAGAGGATTCTAAAAACTCATCCCTGATGATTCACAACAAAAAGGAAGAAGAAAAAAACACCCAGCAGCTGAGCTAGCTGGAGTCCAAAAGTTTCACGTTGTTGTTAAGAAGCAATTTTGAAGGAATTTGTGTATATTCTTCTTTCTTTTTTTTTTTTTTTTATGAAAAAGTTTTTTTTGTACTCCTTACATCCTTAGCAACCATGGTGTCTTTTCTTTTTTCCCTTTTTGTTAACCCCTTTTAAACTGAATAGAGTATTGTCCTGCCTGAATTATAAAGATGGCACCAAAACTGTAATGAAAGTAATTGTTGTTGGCATAGAAATAAAAAGTCACTTCACAGCGTTCAAAAAGAAGAAAAAAAAACTGTAGCTCCAAAAAAAAAACACACAAAAATGCGGAGCACAGATGCCCCGTAGTGAAAGAGAAATTATAAATTGAAATAAAGTTTAAAAATGCTTCGGTTTGCAAATGAAAAGAAAGAAGAAAAAGAAATAACGAAAAATAATTTAGTGTTTTGAGGTTTATAACACCATTTTTTTTTTAGAACAGAAGGTCACTTAATTAACCAACAATGCGCTAGAAGAGAGAATTTAGACCTTATTATCAATTTTTCTTAATTCTTTTTAATTAAAAACAATAATAAATAACGATTTAAAATTTTTGCGAAATTTATTTGCAACTGTTCTGGTCGAATTGAATATTCATTTTCATTCGTATGTGAGCCGCGCCCGGCCTTACGTGACCGAAATGTACTTGCACTTTTTCCGAGTTATGGGTGTATCATCGGCAGTGGGCAATTACAGATATTGGCCTCCAAAAATTCTCAAGTGTCGTGTCGCATAACAATTTTCTCTAACGAAGCTCCAACAGACAAGTTCCAACCTTGTTAAATACAGCTTCTTGGCGGCCAATTGACATCTAACCGATTTCGGCTAATTAAACAATTCCATCAAAAGTGGACCGTAAACATTGATTTTTAGCATGAAATGTGTGGTATGTTGCACCATACTGTTAAAAACAAACATCGTTCACATCCAATACCATATAAGAACGAGTAAAAACAAAGTGCGAAGTCCATTGCGGTAGCGCTTGCGCTGCCTCCGCGTTATCCAAAGAAATTGATCCAATGATGCTCCCTCCTAACAATCCGCAATCCACAACCAGGCACTCCGTAATGGTTGGGCATTGCTTATGTAAGATTATTGCGATCTTCTGACCCATCCAGATACAACAATTTTGCCTATTAACGTGCACACAAACGATAACAATGAGCTTTCATCAATAAAAGCAGAAGTTTTTTTCAAAATTCGACATCGTCGCATAGTTACATTGCCCCAATAAACACTAAGCTTAAATCAAGCAATTACGTAGTGAGATAATATCTGAAAATTTGACAGAATAGAATGATCCATCAAGTATTGTTCGATGATTCAAATTTATGGCCGATATTAAATCATATGTTATGTCCTGATATAAATAGCAAAGCTGAGCCTTGGGTACCGATAGTCAACGACAGACTATTGCAAAAGTAGTCAAAAAAATTTAGGACACCGTAATGCAATTCCTTCCTGTGGCATCACAATAGATCGCCACCACTCTTACCTCACCTAACTACAGCTTCGTATCCGCGCTGCTGATATCTATAAGTTAAGATTGAAGGAAGAAACATTTTTAAATTATTGTTAAGCTAACTTGACCGTAAATTATATTTCTCTGTTTCTAAATTCCTGTCTATTAATGTGTGTGAAGATAAATTCGAGTTTGAAAATCCAAGACGCAATCCATAAATTTTAGCAGCGCCACACTTAGTATTAACAGAGCAAAATTTTCTCTTATCAGAGCACTGTTAGATGTTTAACACTATTCATCTGAACAAGATCACTTGTTTAGGAGGTAATTGAAGGGCATATACTAGGTCTATGAGTTCCATATCATACTCAAAGGAAAGCTTCAAAGCCTCGTAATATTATCAGCAATATAGTCCCATATAAAGTGAATGAAAATTGTGAAAATTGGCTTTGAAACTGACAATTTTTAAATGAAAATTCTCTAGAAGATCAGTGGCCATTTTGAAGATATAAGAAGTAGACACCATACAGGCTATATATTCCGTGGCAGCTGAATAATTCGTACCTCCATCCCCACGAATCATCTTCTTCATTTCAACATTATCGTTTATAAATAATTATGATCATAATGAGAATTAAACATCATGTCAACGGTCTGCAATAATTGCACAGCAGAAGATTAAACTATTTACTGTTAAACAGTTAACAGTGCTCTGTTAAGTGCGAATTTTGCTCTATTAACGCCAAATGTGGCTCGGCTAAAATTTATGAATTGTGTCTTGGATTTTCAAATTTGAATTTATCTTCACACACATTGTCTATTCATGGTTTCTGGTTTAAAAAATATTCCAAAGCTTTTAAGTTTTTTTTTTTTTTGAACCTATTCGTATAATTTTAATTGATTTCTATTATTAATCATAAAATTTCAACGTAAAAACCTTCAATATTAATGACTTTGATTCCTAATTGATTACTTAAACTTGGTTTTAATGCGAACTTGATTTTATTATCTCCGATTTTGTGGTACTGTTGCTGAAAAAAAGAGAGGAAAAAAATCGTATTTTTTTCATGCAGTTTCTCATAGAGATGTTGATGATGATGATGATGATGACGTTGATAATGAGCTTTAATCGTACATCATCAGGAAATATGGGCGGAGGTAATAATTTACGATTTTCGATTACTTTTGTTTTTCTTGTTCTCTTAACATGGAATTTTAATCATAAATGTTAATGAAGATCTTTTTTTTGTTTTGTTTTTGTTTTTGTTTGTTTCCATTAATTATTTATTTATTGATGATGTTTTTAACAAATTTTGTGTATTTTTTTTTTCACTTTCATTTCAGGTATGGTAATCATTAAATCGGCTTAAAAATTAACAGAAATTTTATTTTAAGTGTGCCTGTATGTTGTGGCCTCTTATCTGATTAATGATGAGTAAAGTTTGTTTATTGGACTCTTTATCAATTTAAAGGTAATTTTGTTTTAAATTCCACTTTGCAGTGTTTCTAAGAAAAAAAAAAAAAAACAAACTTTATTTTCAATTTAAATTTAAAAATGTTTTCTTAAGTGAAATCATTATTGTGTGCTAATCACCATGCATGAAAACTTTTAAAATGCCAAACAATATTGTCGTAGGCTTGGTGACGTGGTTGACACTTTACATATCAGCTGAAAATGTGCAACAACAATATTCTTAAACTAATCAACTCAATCGCTTATTTATAGCTTTATTTTAGGTCCCTATTACGCACCATTTAACTATTAAACCAATTGACTAAGATCGCCTATTTATAGTTTATTTTTCGGTACCTAATACGCATCAGGTGACCCTTCACTATCAACTCAAAAAGTGTGCAACAACAATATTCTTAAACTAATCAAACTAAGATAGCCTATTTATAGTTTATTTTCGGTGCCTGATACGCACCAGAGATCGGCAATGAATCACTTTTCCGCTACTCATATGTACTCATAAAATTTTGGAGTACGAGTGGTCATCAATATTGAAATTTAACTACTCCGATCCATTCGTACTCACTGCAACGTTGATTTATAAGTACAAGTTGCAATGAGCATGAGTACAACGTTGACATCGAACTCATAACATTCGAAAAATGTTTGATTCATACGCTTACAATACTCATAAATGATTCGAGTTATTGTTGCCTTTACAACAACAGGAAAAAGACACACAAGCAAAAGCCACAGAGCAGCAAACAGAGCCAACATACAATCTTCTAGTGAGTATTGTAGTGTTCGTACGCGATTCATACTTATTTTGTGATTCTCGTATAAGTTGAGTCATGGAGAGTAGAAATCAAAAACATCATGCGTAGTGTTAAGTATGAGTATGATGAGTATTTCAAGCTTTGAATATGAGTAGTATGAGTATGAATGCGTATAAGTATTATGAGTATGATTCGAATCTACTCATCTTTTTGAATACTCACTGCGGGTCTATGAAACGTACTAGGAACACAAACTTTAGTAAAAAAAACCCACGCATCTATAGTAGTTTACATAGGTACTGTTAACAATTGCTGTACATATCTTATGCGAAATGGATGAGCTCTCCTCAGAAAGCTTATTTTCTACTTTCCTCCGTAATTGTGATAATATTACGACCGTTCTCCTTTAGCCAGTGTTCACACGCATACATAGTTGGACATTTCAACCCTACCTGGCTTCCATACAACACTTATGATGTTTGTATAAATTTTATACACGATTGGCGGAATTCCGAATGACAGATTTTGTCAGAAAGCTTTTCATGTCAATTTTATTTTTCTCTCAGAGTTTTTGACAGAAATCTGCTGAGAGGTAGTCGTGGTCCCACGTCAAATAAGCCAACACACAATCTACTAGATTACGGCAACGACTAAGCCAGACTACTTAGCCGACCGTAAACGTCGAATCAATCGTAAATGTCGTCATTCGTTTTTTGGAATATGAAAAGCTATGAAAATGCCTACTTGATTTTTAATTGTAACTCAGTCCAAAGACCTAACCTGTAGAAAATAGAATTTCTTTCGAAATTAACTTGGCATTTGTGGACAGTGATGGGGGACGTATTTCTGTTAAATGGGTGGGTGCTTCAGCAGCCATTTAGTCGGTACTTTTGCTTCTGATAAATTTTTTTCCCGGTACCCCTCTTGGAAGCATATGGCAGAGCACTACTGCCTTGTTTCCGTGTCTTTACTCTTTTTTTGTTGTTTCAACTAAGCAGGTGATTCTTCTGCCGCAGCAAGGCCTAGAATAATGGCGCAGCCATAAATCGTTGCCTACAACCAATGCCCTCCGAGTATTTGGTGTAGTGGTGTGTGCTCATTGTTGATTCCTACAATGCTTGCGCACTATGTTGCTGCCCTGCCTGACCTTCCTGTGATGATATCGGTTTTCTATTTCTAGGTGATGAGGAAGCTTCTTAGACGGATTGTATTGAAGTGCGGTGAAGCCAATTAATTTTGAAATTCGAAAACAATGATATTTGAAGCTTTTGATTTTGGAATTTTCATCCTAATAACCCACTTTATTGATCACAAAATAGTAAGTGATAGGCCTTTAACAATGTTCAAATAAGAATTTTTTTATTCTACGATGATGGATATCCGCCGGACCCAATTTATTCCGGTCGAAAACACTCAATCCAGAATCAAGTCATGCCATAAAATGCATACGATAAATCCGATGATTGCATCCTCTATTAGAAGCCTGGCTAGCACACCCAGGATCTTCTTCTTATCTCGGAGGCTTAATCTTTTAATGTGATATCTTAAGGCTTGTTGATGTGGTGACGAATATATTCTCCTGTACTAAGGCTTTTTAGTCCACAAGCACGACCTAAATTCTGCTCAATTAATCGAACGAAATCGCCTTGAACTAATAAAGTCTGTTGCGACATTTTTGACTCCTCCGTCTCTCAGGAATTTCATTGCTGGCATTCATGGATTGATCTGGGATGTTGTAAATTACAATTTTGCTGGCCCTTCTCAGCTGTTGAAGAAAATCAAAACATTCGCCCAATAGTCTGAATTTCACTGAACAGCAGGTAGCCAGTGAACGAAGAATAGCTAGTTTCTGTGTATATAAAGTGTACCTCTGACTGCCTTTTTCTGTTTGCCTGACTGCAGACCGAAATTGTTTGAATTTCAACTTAAAATCCCTAAGCCCGTAGATTAGCCAAAAGATTGAAATCGCTTTACTATTTCTTATATCTTCCAAAATGGCCACTGATCTTCTTTTTCATATATTTTTGGTCGAAAACCGATTTTTTTTAAATTGAATATCTCGACTCACAAATTTATTTCAGCTATCCCACTACCACGGTTGGAAAGGGGACACTCTGGCCACTGATCTTCTAGAGAATTTTCAATCAGAAATTGGTAGTTCAAAGCCAATATGGGACTATTTTGTTGATTACATTAAGAGGCCTTAGAATATTCCTCTGAGTATGATATGGTACACATAGGCCTAGTATTTGTCCTAAAGTTAGATTCTAAAGAAGTGGGCTTTTCGATACTGTTAAACACCTAACAGTGCTCTGTTAAGTGCAAATTTTGTTCTGTTAAGAGTAAATTTTGATCTGTTAACGCCAAATGTGGCGTTGCTAAAATTTATGGATTGCGTCTTGGATTTTCAATTTCGAATTTGTCTTCACACACTCCAATTAGCTTCATAAGTAAGTATGATGGATTATCCATTTTAGGGTTTCAAAAAGAAAAGTCAAATGAAGCTCCCATTAATGCTTGCACCTTTCAGTTATGAGCGCGATGTAATGACATTTTAATGAACCCATTTAGACTGGCTGCTGCAACTTTTAAGTTAGTTTTCGATGAATATGGTCCCCAATGACACCTCGCGCTCGTAATAACCGCATATGTAATGCTTCTGTCCTCTTTCAATTTATATTTAATCTTGCCCATGTAGTACGTGTGGTACAAGTGGTACAGTGGGTCGAATACAAGGACCATAATGGTATAAATTCTTACTTCGCATGTATGAAGTTTTCTTTTTTCATTTTCATTTTTAAATCGAAATAATGAAGTGAATTAAATTTTGTATTCCCTTCAATGTCACTTCTACAACCACATTTCCCATTCATTATCGTCTCTTTTGTGTGTCCTAAATACGTATGCATTAGCACATGATATGTTATCATGGAAATATTTTGAAATTTTAATAAATATTACAATACAATGTATGTGTGAAGTTGTGTGTACAACAATAGCAATAATCATAATAATAATAATATCCACACACACACACACAATGTGTAACATTAAAAATAAAAAGGGGAGACAATAAAGAAAAAAATCATTATTGTCCTGGGAATAAAAAAACCCAAAAAAAATAATAAAAAAAAATTATGCTGATAAAAAGGGATATTGAGAGGAGGGGGAGGGAAAAAAAGAGACATAAATCTACACATTGAGTTTCAGTATATCTCAGTATGTATACAGTATTGAATGGGTTCAACACCTTTGGAATTTATTCAAGTTACCTGCTTTAAATGTAATAATGAAACAAATACAGCGATAATGCCATGTAAAATGCTTGTTTTATGTATAGTTAGTCAAGCATATAGCGCATGTGGTAGGTAGGCTAGGTAGTAGGTAGGGTAGGTAGGAATACTTCGTATAAATCCTTGGGAATAAAATAGTAAATCGTAGAGATCGATCTCAAACTCGGGGCTGAATAGCAATTATCAACAAAGTAATACGTACATACGTGCATAGTTGTTCGTTATAACCCTTCAATCAGTTCGACGACCTAGCTTCTTTTGGTACTTATGTTATGTGTTTTAATTTTATTCACAAATAGGTGGGACCTACAGTTTAAACTCGATGCCAAAATACAGATTAACCTCAGAGTTTTTTCCAGAAATCTGCTTAGAATAAGTCACCGAAGCAATATTTTTTATTACAGCTGTCTGATCTGAGTTTTGAATCGTATCCTCCTTACATATCCTAATGAGCCCACACACTACTTACTAGACTACAGCGTCTTTGGAAACACTTTTCAAATAATTAAGTTGTCAACACTTAACAATTATTTTGAAATTTCTTAACCTATCATCATATACTGCTTGAATGTTGTACTAAAAAAATTTGCATCGATTTCCGTGAAGCCTACCGTCCTGCCTTTCATTCCTTTAAAATGCTGCTCGATGTCAACAATCATAATTCCCTGTATAGCACTTGATATTCACTCGGGTGTTTCTTCTGGGGATGCATTAAAGCATTACAGGTGGCATGATGCTGGTGCGATGACTCGTTCTAATAGCGACAGAATCTACACATTGAGCTCGTGGAATAAATGAACAGTCTCCAGTGTACTGGCAAAAAATCGGTTATCAACCTCAATTTATTCCTAGAAAGTCTGACGCATGACTCAGATATTCTCTTATTGTAATTGCACAACTAAAATTGTCTCAAACCTACATGGTTTGAGAAGAATCTTTGCCTCTCTTTATTTTCTCTTTCGTTGATCATAACTTTCCAAACAACTTCTTCAACTCCACAGAAGATTTCTGGCTTCATGAAAGGCGTGGAAGCTACCCTCTTCGAAAGATCGTTTGCTTGCTCATTGCTGAAAATTCTCACATAAGCTGGGACACAGTAGGGGGTGACTTTATGCTGCCTACCTGCCGGATTTAGCTGCCCTAGCAGTCCTATACCATATTCAATTTAACCCTCCTCGTAAGCTCATCTATTAGCTCATTGCTGAGATTTCTATTATGACCTGGGACCTAGCATAGTACCATTGTATCTACGTGTTATTCCCTTCAGAACCTAGCAATCCTTTTGCTATCCATCCAAGCCAGTTGTGTTTGACATATAACTTGGCTAGATGCCATACGAGCCTATGCTAAAAAGCAGCAAAACATATCGATTATAAGACATGAATTTAGGAAAGCAGTTGTAGTCAATCATACAATCTTTATGAAGAAGCTGGGAGTATTTAGGGTGGGCCATCTATCGATTTCAATTTGAAGCATAGGCTATTTCGAATCTGGCAATACTTTTGTCATTCTATTCTGTCACAAAACGTTTGAGCAACGTTGGGATTTATTGGGCCAACGAGAAACTGCACGATGATGTGGATTTATCTAGGTGGGTATGTTAATACGCAAAATTGCCATATTAGGGGCTCAGAAAACCCACGCGTGGTCTTACAGAAGCAAATGCACTCATTAATCGTTTTCTAAAATTAGGGATAGGTCCTTAGAGATGTATTCTCAAGATTAATCGGATAGCATGTGAGATCACAAAGTTAGGCCCAAGTGTGGAGGAGTCTTCCCCTATTTTCAAAAAGTTTTTCCATGATTTTTTTTTCATTTGGCCTGTTCAAAAAAGCGGCGACATTAACACACTTGACACAGTAAATAAGTTAAATGTGTTTGTGTGTGTGTGTATGTTAAAACAGATTTTTATTAACTGCTGGTCTATATATAACACAACTGGGTGTATTTCTTTTTATTATTATTGTTGTTGTTGTTGAAGAGTTGGCAAGCAATGTAAAAGTGATGAAAGAAAGTAAAAATAGAGGTAGAAGAAGAAGCACAAGAATGTGTCAAATGTCACAGCATAACCACAGCATTAAAGTACAGTATACATGATAAGATTGTATGTGGCATTGTCACGCAGAGTTGATATGTTTTTATTGTATTTTCTTGTTATTATAGTTGTGTCAGTGTGTATGAGTGTGTGTGCATGGCAAAATAGAATTTTCTTAATATTAAGAATCTGTATACGTTTGTGTATACATATGTACGTCATGAATAATAAACTCTGACAAATACAAATACATGACTCAGATACACACACACACACACACTAACACAAACAATTTAACATCCTGCCAGTGACTTACTTTCTTATCCTTTTGCAACTTGTTGTTATACTCCATAGATACGACATGCTATAAAGTATTTTGAATTTATTTGTTTACATACATACATATGTACGTACTTACTTATATAGTTACTTACTACGTATGTATGTACATATATGTATATGGAGAATAATAAACTCTTGACTTTGTGTATTAAAAGAAATGGCAGAACATTTTTTGTATTCTCAGAGCATTTATTATTACAGTGAAGATTCTTATCAACCTTAAAGCACGATATTTTTTGGAATAGATTTTCTTCTTTTTTTCTATTAAATGTCCCATCAGGAACTAATAAGGAGATAACTGTGCTAAATAGTTTCTAATTTGGGGTCCAACTGGTACTGGAACCGAAGAAACGTAGCTTAAGCGCCAGCTAGGTAAAGTCCTGCAAACTTTGTTCCAACACTGTAACGCTTTTTTCAGTGCCTCTTTTGGGAATGTCTGTGGAGAAAAATTTGTATTTGACTAGCAAAGACAAAAACCAAAATTTTTAACAGATCTAATATTAACATTTACAGAGCAATATTAAGTGGTTAACAGAAGTATTTGAACCCAGAAATTCATAGTAAACTAATTTTACATATTCGTCATCCAAAATCCATTCCACAATATCGGTCATCCTACCCAAAGTCTGTACTATGTCCACATCAAGAATTTTTCAAGCCCGATATCTCAAGTTCCAAAATTATTTGGGATATGCCACTTACTGATTCTTACTAGGGACACCTTAGACTACAATTTGTATCTAGTGGGATATCTGCAGCAAGTCCCATTTTTCCACAATATCCATCATCCTACCCAGACTCTGTACTATGTTAACATAGTGAATTTTTGAAGCCCGATATCTTAAGTTCGTATATTTGAGTGAATTCTTCCTTGACTATTTTTTTGTATTTTCTGTTAACCACTTAACATTGCTCTGTTAACGTTAATATTAGCTTTGTTAAAAGTTTTTGGTTTATGTCTTTGCTAGTCAAATTCAAATGAATGGGTTCTCCAATTTGTAACGAACATATCGAAGAGATAGGATTATGAAAATGGCCTCCTATAAGATGAAGACCGATATGGTATCTTCTGGCACAAGCTAGCTAATTCTTAGATTGTTCCTTAATCTAGCAAAATTGTCATTAAATCCCTAGAGAAGAGAGTATAAGTTAGGTTGATAATTAAGCGAACATTCAGTGTGACCGTAAAGAGGGAGAGACTGTAAAAATTTATGGTTTTTGTCTTTGCTAGTTAAATTTGAAGATGTTCTCACACACATAACGAACATATCAAAGAGATATTATTCTGAAAATGACCTCCTATAAGATGAACGCCGATTTTTGTCTTCTGGCACATGCTAGCTAATTCTTAGATTGTTCCTTAATCTAACCGAATACGAAAACCTAATTACACTGAGAGAATGGCTATAACTGAATTTCCAAACGATTACTCATAGCAAAACTGTCATTAAATCCCTAGAGAAGAGTATAAATTAGGTTGATAATTAAGCGAACATTGTGTGACCGTAAAAAGGTAGACGGTAAAAATATATGGTTTTTGTCTTTGCTAGTTAAATTGGAACTCGTACTAACACACGACAGATGGTAACCCTATTATTCTAGACCTTGCATAGCTGGAAAATTGATATGATAACTGATGCCGAAACAAAGCAAAGAAATAATGGAAGAAAAATAATGAAAGAAACCGACAATAAAAATGACGAACAAAATGGAAAAATTATTTATTTTTTCTTTCTTTTTCTTATCGATAAACAATACATATTAAATTTCTTGATCTATTATTACTAATTACTACTCAGAAGCAAGAAATTGTTTGAGTTTTCTTAGAATTTTCTTTTATGGTAAAAAAAATTTTCATTCTTTTGTTGTTCATTCATTTTTCTCTTTCATAGAATCTCGATATCTAAGCATGGCATAATGGCAAATAAGAACTATTCTTTGAATTTCTTTGTCATTATTACTGTAGGATAATTGAATTGTAATTTTATACACAATTTCTCAATTGAATATTGATTTACTTTGAATTCGTTGTCAACCTTTGGCAAAATGTTGGTGAAATTTCCTAATAAATTTTCATTCGTATTTTCTCTCAATGTCATATGCTGATATTAACTATTACGCTTAGATGGTATTATAATTTCTCTTCTACACGTCGTATGACTTGACATGTCGTATGACTTGTGTGATTGTCTAAATCCCTCTTAAGGGTTAATAAAAGGGATCTGAATTCCATAGGAATTAACAGAGAGCTATTCAACACTAATTAACGAACAAATTCATCAATCAACAGGGTGTTTATCAATAAAAATACTTGAACCCACTTTCCTTTCATATTTCTAAAGAAAATACGAAAATTTTAAATGGTCAATGAACAGAATATTTGCAGTAACAGTAGGCAGGACCAAGGCAGTCACCTGGAGCACATATGGAGTTCATCTGATTTAAGTATCCCTCAACAATCTATTTGATTATCTTCAATATGAGCAAACATATATCCCCTATTTAGTCAAAATTTATTGTGAAATGTTTAGGAGTCTATAACACAAATACTGAGATAACTTGGTCACTTTACTTTACTAGAAGTGGAAGATAGTTAAGCTTGCAAGAAGCTGCAACTGTCGATCATTTAAATTATTTTATCTTGACCTCTGTAACTATATAAACAACGATTTAACAGCTAACAGTGCTCTGTTAAGTAGAAATTTTGTTCAGTTAAGAGCAAATTCTGCTATGTTAACGCCAAATGTGGCACTGCTAAAATAAATTATATTAGGAGGCCTCAGAACATTCCTTTGAGTATGATAGCATTTGTCCTAAAATTAGTTTCTAAACAAGTGCGTTGTCTTCAGCCGCTGGATACTGGTTAAACAGTTCACACGATGGTCTGTTAAGTGCAAATTTTGTTCTGTTAAGAGAAAATCCTGCTCTGTAAACGCCAAATATGGCGCTGCTAAAATTAATTATATTAAGCGGCCTTAGAACGTTCCTTTGAGTATGATATGATACTTATAGACCTAATATTTGCTCTAAAATTAGCTCCTAAACAAGTGGGCTCTTTCAGATGCATACTGTTAAACAGTTAACGATGGTCTGTTAAGTGCAAATTTTGTTCTGTTAAGAGCAAATTTTGCTATGATAACACCAAATGTGGCGCTGCTAAAATTTATGGATTGCGTCTTGGATTTTCAAATTTGAATTTGTCTTCATACACATATGTTTTACTATGTCATTTGGCCTAAAAAATTTTTGATTTTTTCTTCATCTTACCAGAGATGAAGGTTTATAGAAGGCACTGCTTAAAAACTAGAACTTGTGTTAGAAATATGACAAGGCATATATTATTCCATTACCTATGTACGTCCATAATTGGTCATTACAGTCCTTTAGTCAGGATTACCACCTTTTTCTCGCACCATTTATGTTGTGTGTGTGTTAATTTTTATAAATGACTGTTGGAAGCTACACTTTATTGTCGACTCTAAACAGCAGATTTTTTGAGAAACTCTTTCATGGCGATTTTTGTTTTGCTTACTCTCACAGTTTTTGGCAGAAATCAATTGAGAGGAAGTACCTTACTTCTAATAAGCCAACACGCGATTATTCTATTAAGAGTGGTAAATAAAGATTCTTTATCCCTCATTAATATGCAAGACTTCTCGATTTTTATTTATTTTGTTCTCTGTTTTTTCCAGCTTTTTTTCCTGAATAATGCTTCTTCTTATTTGTTTAACTTCAATAATATTGAAACATTTTCTTTTCCCCCCCAAATAATTTTAAGCCCTTAACTTGAAGTCATTAAATCTTGAAGTAGAAACGAATTCATGTGTTAAGGCAACATCCTGTTACAATGATTTTTTTTTTGTTTTTGTTGAAAGGACTGCAACAGTAGCTGCTTATTCAAGGCTTGTAATCAGGGTGAATGAAAAAAATTAAAAAAAAAATTGTTTTTGTTTTATTGCTACATAAGAAATCTCAACAACTGCCTCTGCTGCCACAACTACTAGTTACAGCCCCCACCACCCCCTATCCTATGTTGCAAAAGCGATTACGAAAAAAGGAAGAATAAAAAGAAAACAAAAACAAAAAACAAAAGCAAGTAAATTCAACTTGAAATGTATCACACAGTTTCTCTTCATATGCTCTTACATTTTCACTCTCTATTTTTCTCTCTGTCTCTCTCTCTCTCTCTCTCTTCGTGTGTAACAACAGCCCGAGAGTCATTAAAGGTTAAAAATCTTTAATTTCAGTTTCATTTTACTACGTTTGTTAACCCTGCCTGCCTTGCCACCACAGGTACTATCGTACTAAGGATAAAGGCTACAAACAATTATTTAAATTAATTACAACAACAACAACAACAACAACAAATTACAACTATGTAAAGTCAGGGTAGGCTGCATTAAGTTTCCACTTAAAAACATTTCTCTTCGGTTTACTTTTTCCACAGCCTCGTGTTTTATGCTGTTTGTAGGGAATCGAGCCTGTTTAATTGCTGTAGAGCAGTTGAAATGTAAACTAGGGAGGAAATAAAAACGCCGAAGGAGATTCTTTCACACACACACACCTTTAGTGCTTAGTTCCCTATAAATATGCTATACAAACTCACACACACACACACACTAATTTACTTTTATTTTTTTTCTTATCTTTGTTTGTATGTTAAAATCGAAATGGCAAACAAAAACAACAGGAACAGCACAATAGCACAACACAAGCAAAGCAAAGGCAAGCAAAGCAAAGCAATTGCTGCAATGGCAACAACATCAGCTAAAGCCAAAGCAAGAATAACAAAAACAAAAACAACAACAATAATAATAATAAGTTGATGCCAGTCTTCATCACTGTACTTAAAATGTCGTTGAACCTTTCATCACCTACTACTACTACTACTACTACCCACACACACACATTCACACTCACTCACTCATACATCATGTGTTCAGTACAGTGAGTTCACAAGTGCTGCTCGTATTATCCTTTAGTTTTTGCTTTTGTTGTTGCTTCTGGTGTTGCTTATTGTGCAACAATATTTTACATGCACAATTGTTGTTGTTGTTTCTCTAAAAAAAAAATATATATTTTTTTTGTTGTTGTTGTTGTAGTGGTTATAAAAAGTGAAAAAGTTATGATAGAAAAAATGAATTTTTTTACTTTCTTTTCTTTCCTACGTTTTTGCTTGTGCAAATTTTATTCTTTTAAGTTCGTTTAGCTTTTAAATAGAAAGACAAACAAGCAAACAAACAAATACTAGGAATAATATTTCTACTATAAATATCACTCTACACAGCCCCCCTTCCCCCCTGGGAGGGAGAGATATATATTCCTGTGGATTCTTACTCCCCTCATATGCATTTATTTTTACCATATTCGTGTGACTAACAAACTTGGAGGGACAGTTTTGAATTTTTGTTGCATGATATTTGCTTTTTGTCTCTACGCTTCCTTTTCCTTTTTTCTATTTTTTTGTTCCATGCGACTCTACAGTGATAAAGTCCTTAGGAGTCACATGCCACATTCTGTTGTACTGAATGTTGTCCAAATTAAAGGCTTAACACGTTGGAAGTTTAAAGGAAAGTATTTTTTTATTAAAGAAATTGTCCTATTAGACGTGAGACACCACGGTGCAAACCCCAGGTCAGACATGTTCAACAAAACGAAATATGGAAGCATATTTCTTTGGAGACTTCTCAGCCGATTTCTGGAAAGAACTTTGAAAGAAAATAAAATTGGCAATGAAAAATTCCTCAAAAAGATCTGTCTTTCGGAGGCGACTTTAAACTGTGGATCCCCGCCATTCATGTATAAAATTAATGCACACAACATAAGTGATGTGAGAAACTAGGTTGTCATCTTGGCTGAATGGTTGTAATGACCAATTATGTGTGTATGTATGCTTCTAAAGTTGGCTTCTAAAACGATCAAAGCAATTAGAAATTCTTTTAAGAATTGAAAGCTTTCGGGTCTTAATTTTTCCCTCAAATCGAACAAGCATTAGTAGAACATTCCGCACTGTACCTATACGGTGCCACTGGCATAATTGTATAACTTCTTTCGTTTACTCTAGTATAAGAAATTGGTATGAATCTGTGGGTGGCATGGATTAAATAGTGGTCACGCATGTGACAACGGCGATGAACTGATATGCCTTCATTGACCTGAGCATCACCTCCAAATAATTTTCCATTTCAGTTTCATTAGTTTCAAATTCATTTGTGATAACTTCAGTTCCATGTAGTATTTCAGTATGAATGCTCAAAACCATGGCTGCAGTATGAATTTAATTCACAAAATAAACATATCAACTGATTTGGGGGCGTGGCATCAAATAGCGGTAAATGTCCAACTGTAGTAGAATACGGCAGTTTATCAAATACTTACGGTATTATACCTGCTGGCTGGAAACCTGCAGGAAACATTTGGCTGCAGAGAATCTATGCCTGCTTTAAGCACTTCCATTCAACTTAGTTGGGGGAGGCGAAAGTTGTTTCTAGCCCAAAATCGGGCAGACCATATCCTGATATCCCGCCAGCTGTCTTGATCACCAGTGGGCTATGTTCTTCTCTAACCATGATATTATTTGCTATCCTCAATTGGCTTCCCTTTAACGTTCTATTAAAGCCTTGTTCTGAGAAGGTATAGACACTTCCGCATCGATTATATGCATCCTTATAACTTTCTAAATTCGAACATTTGATTTTAGAAATCCAACTAAGGGACTTGTGGTCTAAAAATTCACAGGTTCCGAATCGACCCTTGAGAAGGTTTATGACTGATGACCTAAAGATGCATAATAGAGTGAGCTGCGGTATATTTATGAAAAATTTTGATGATAAGCTTTCTTTAAGTTAAACAATGCAGTCTTTTGCAGCCGGGGGAGTCATGACCTGTTTGAAAGCTGCACAATGCTTTTTTGGTTGGCGAAATTTCCACAGAATATCTGTTGATTTACTTGGATAGCGTGGTGCCGAATTATTTTCTAAGGAACGTAGTTTCAACCTCCGCTTTCGTCCATAACTGCCTAGAATTCATTGTCACTTTGAAAGCTGCACAATGCTTGTTTGGTGCCATGATATCCAAGGAAAGTCTCTTGATTTATTTGGACAGCCATGGCAGTGCTTAGTTCTCTAAAAAAACGTAGTTTCAACCTCTGCCTTCTTCCGTAAATGTCTAGGATTTATCTAAGAAACTTCAAATCATTCAAAGCTAACTCTTATTTAGGTGGTGGGAAGGTCATAGGGACATTTTTGATGATGTGGGCCGCTATGGGGATCGCAATTTTCGTATTACAGGGCATGGGTATTCTGATTGCCACTCGTTTAACAGAGAGGCTTAATATCATTTGTAGCAAGAAGTTGCCTGCAATATGGCTAGCCTCTGCTAGACACGTATGAATAAGAAGAGGGCCGAATTCTATTCGTAAGCCACATGGCCATCCATCGCACAATACATGGATTCTCACAGGCCATTGTCGGCTTGGTACGAATGCCGTCAAATGCGTGTCGCAGCAGCTCTTGATCTGAGAAGAAGGAAGACAGTTTTGTTTTTCTTTAAGAGTCAGTGCTCAGCTCTTGTCATAAAAGTCTAAGGTTCTTCACCTCTCACTATATGACATCCTTGACTAAGCTCTCCAGTATAAAAACTGCTGGAAAAACAAGATTTTCTTTTGCACTCGGTTTGGCTTCCTCTAGTGGCACAATTAAAGATTTGTAAATCTTATTTTGGGTACAGTCTTTAAAATATGATGTTTCCTTTATTTGTCTTGCTCTCATATAGAAAAATAAAAAGAAAAGTACTCAAAAAATAGTGAAAGGATATCAACAAAACCAACAACATTTCAACGATCAACAATAAAAACTACTTTTGTTATTACAATGTATTAGAGTGCGTGTGTGTGGGTGGGAGTGTGCTTTTGTGTGTTTCAGTGTATAAGAATGTTAGTTTATAGGATTAAAAAGACAAGTTGTGAGTAAAAGGAGGAGAGAAAGAGGGACAGAGAAGAGAGTGCTTAAATGCGTAGGACCATGTGTATGTGTGAGTATGAGTGCATATATGTGTGCTTGGGATTTTGAAAAAGAGAAAGAACAACTAAAGAAAACATTGCATATTTTTAGGGCTTTACAAAAGCAAACAAAACAAAGCATACTTTTAAGCTTACTTTGTAATTTTTCTTTTTTTTTTCTTTATTTTTCAAACACCAATCCCCCTGTATACAATTTTTCTTTATTTTTATTTTTTTGTTTCGTTTTTTTTCTCTGTGCTACACATAAATTTTTATTATTATTTTTCATCTGTTTGTTATTTCTACATTGTTTTTTACTTTCTTTATAAAAAAAAAAAATACAAAAAAAAAAAAATAAAAATAACACTGCCAAGCAATATCACTTAGGGAGCATGCATAAGTGTGTATGTGTGTGTTTTTTTTATAGTTTTTCTATTAGGGGTTGGCATCATATGTCATCATCATAATTTTCATATGGTATTTTTTTCTCTGTTCTCTCTTTTCTTTTTTTGTTATTTTTATATTATTTTTATATTGTATATGCGTTGTATAAGTATGTGTGTACGTGTGTATGTATGTGTAGGTATGCTTTTAATATTTGTTTTTATTATTTTCCTTATTTTTCTATGCTAGTTTCTTGATTTTTTGATTTATTTTTATTCTTTAGTTGAATTTATGACTTCTCTCTCTCGCATTCTCTCTCTGTTCCTCTCTCACTCTCTCTCCGGTAACAATTTTATTACTTTAGTAACAGTTTCCTTTAAACTTTTGCAAAACCTTTCCCCCCTTACTCAACCACTGTTTGTATGGCATTCGTACTTATGTGGTAGAGTTTCCCTTTATTTTTTTTTTGTTTCTTTTTGTGTTCTGCCAAAACCATCATGTACACTCACGTGTAAATGTCACTCTTATGCAAATTTTTTCCTGCCACTTTTATAACAATTTCTTTTTTTTATTGTGTTTAAACTTGTTTTTTATATTCTCTTTAGAGTTTCTTAAGATTTTCTTTAGATTTTCTCATATAAGAGCAGAGAGTTCCCTTCTTTTATGCTGATTAAATAGGTATGCATGCTGCTGGTTATGTTTTATGTCTCAGATTGTGTGAAAATAATGATGCATATTCATATATAAAGAGCTCCTTAACTCAACTCATTGTATACAAAAACAAGAAAAAGGAAAACTTATCATAACATTTGTTCTCTAATGGGAAAATTGTATCAAAAAGAAAGAAAAAAAAGTGAAACTTACTCAGAATGGAATTGTAACGTTGCTAATAAACATTTGAAAGGTTTAAAAACATGCATAATATGCTTAATGTTTTGTTATGCAATCGAATAAAAGAGTTCCTAAAGAGTTCAACTTAAATATACGATGGCTGTTTTAAAAGTTTACATAAACAAAAACGATTTGAAATTTCAATGTGTGTGAAGAAAAAATCCAAGACGCAATCCAGAAATTTTAGCAGAGCCACATTTGTTCTTAACAGAACAATATTCGCCCTTAACAGACCACTGTTAGCTGTTTAACAATATCCATCTGAAAATGCCCACTTGTTTAGAAGCTCATTTTTAGGACAAATACTAGGCCTATGAGTAACATATCATATTCAAAGGAATGTTCTAAGGCCCTCTCAATGTAATCAGACAAGATAGTCCCACATGAAGTGATATGGTATTGTGAAAATTGGCTTTGAAGCTATCAATTTTTTGATTAAAAATTCTCTAGAAGATCAGTGGCCATTTTGGAACGTATAAGAAATAGTACATCATACAGACTGTATGTACATGGTAGTCCACTGGAATAATTCCGTCCTCCATCCACACCAACAATTTTAATATTATTGTTTCAGGAAAGTAGTCCCATATTGGCTTTGAAACTACTAGTTTTTGGATTGAAAATTCTCTAGAAGATCAGTGGCCATTTTGGGAGATATAAGAAATAGTACATCATATAGACTATATGTACATGGTAGTCCACTGAAATAATTCCATCCTCTATCAACATCAACCATCCTTTTCATTTTTCAACATTATTGTTTACCAGTAATTATGGGCGTAAATGAGAATTAAATTTCATGTCAGTAGTCTGCAATAATTGCAAAGTAGAAGATTAAACTACTTAAACAGTTAAAAGTCATCTGTAAACAGTTAACAGTTCTCTGTTAACGCCAAATTTTGCTCTATTAAGAGCAAATTTTGCTCTGTTAACACCATATATGGCGCTGCTAAAATTTAAGGTTTGCGTCTTTGATTTTCAATTCGAATTTATCTTCTCACATCGAAATTTTTTCAAAATTAGTTTTCCTTTTGCTGTAAAGTATAATTGTTTTCCGTTTAGAAATGTACTGTTATTTCATTCCTATGACTGCCGCGGCTGCCTCACAGTATCCTTTTCGATCGTACAAATTTTCGTGCAGTTTTTCAAGTGTATGAGGTCGTATCTCAGCAGTAGCATTACGAGTGTTATCCTTCAAATGCTTAATTGTCTCTGATTTGTCGGCATAAAACTCTTTTCTTTAACGGCTCCCATAGAAATAGTCGAACGGTGTCAAAACGTGCTTCTTGGCGGGCAATTCACCATATTTCTCGCTAATTAAAGATGACCAGCCGTAGTTTGACTCAATAAATCTATTAAGGATGAGATGTGTGGCAAGTTGAATCATTCCTCTTGAAACCAAACATCGCTCACATCAGTACCGTGAAAAGCGTGTATGAAAAAAATCGCTTACATGGTGCGATAGGTGACTACATTGACAGTAATGGTTGCGCCTGATCATTTCTAAAAAATATGGGCCTCCGCCTACCAAACAGTCACCCTTCATGGTGTCATTCGGTTCTATAAGGCCATGTGTGACTTTTCTGAGCTCCAAACACTGTAATTTGACTTATTAACGTATCGCGCAAAGATAAAAAATGAAAGCTTCATCCGAAAAGATTACTTTTTTTTGGCAAAATCGACATCTACTTATTACTCTAATTTCTTAAGTAATGTTGACTTGGATTGACTTCATTTCTAAGCCACAGCTCACTATGTCTACTGGCAGGCAGTTTTTAAACATCGGGTTTGTTTTATAAACTTTCCTGGACTTAGACAAAATCCCCTCGCGCAAGAAACATTCAGTCTGTAAACTCTTGGCGTTCAAAATGGTTTCGTTTCACAATCGCAAGTTCGGGCAATGACAGAGGAAATATCCTATGGGTGGCTTTAAGCCTAATCGTCTTGTTATAACTGCCTTGAGAATTCAAAACGAATCTTGTTATGTCACGCTATGCAATGAATTAATATTCTCATCACCTTTCGTTTGCGAATTAGTCAAGGATGTGCAGAGTATCGCCATTCCTACGTATGAATTCAAGCGAATTATCTGTTGTGCCAGTCTTAAAAATCTTAAACTTATCCGTCACCAGGGATAAATGGGGATTTAGAACTTATGGCATCCAGAGGTATGGTAAAGTCCGTATATACTCGATCTATGGAATATACTTGGGAAATGAGATAATAAAGGCTCAGCACAATTAGAGGATGGATGTCATATAGGGTGGAGTCCCCTGGTGGTGAATAAGCTCTAGACAAAACTATCTTTGGCATACTTTGGCTGCAAGCGTATAGAGACGATGTCGTTCTGATGGACTCTCTGCGACATCATTCAGAAAGGTCTTGATATTGTATCCAACAAGGCTATCCGACAGTCAGATCGCTAGTAGAGGCACTCGGGTCTTATGAGATTTAGACGAAAATAGTATGGAACTGTTGGGAAACTGAATCAGAAATCAAACTAGCGTTTAGGGGAGTCCAACCATTTTTTGAAGTGATCTTTGAAAGGCAAGGAATATTTCCACGGTAAAATATAGTCCAAGATGATGTAGAAGATGGTAAACAATTTGGAGACTCATTAAAGTCCCTTCATTTAAACTACTTATGAAATAAGCGTTGGCCGATTGAAGATTGGAGGCAATGTGAAAGTTTTTCGTATGATCGATCACACTTATTTGGTATGGCTCTCTTATGTCGTAGAGCCATCTTTGAAAGGTTCGCAATTTGTCCATGATTGTCTCAGTATTCTAAGCGATTTCGTGGATACTTTTTATATGACCTTATTGGCCTATAAAAATAATTATTAACGGCCACTTGCCTTTTATTTTGTGTTACTTAAAGTTTAAATCACCAGAAGAAATATCCTTCTTGAATTGCTCATACTCATGAGTATGAGTATGTAAAGCATAACCCAGTGAAAAAGTCTTTTTAACATTTCATATTCTAAAGCCTACTTTTAGTCTGTTAATATTGAAAATATTTTGTATAGCCTACCTTAAGGCAGACAAGCATACAAAAGCCTTTTTGATACTCTACTCTAGTATTTCGCTTAAATACAAAGTGAATGCATAAATATTTCATTTTATTTTACAGAAGAAGAAGACGACGATGTACAGAGAAAGAAAGAAAAAAATTTATTGGCAACACATAATCACACACATATGGCCTGAATTTAAAGGAAAAGAAAAAGATCCAAAAAGAACGAGTAACCTTCTGGGTAAACACAGATTGGGGTAGAGTAGTGTTGGCGATACGAACTGTTGTAAAGGATAATGGCGTAATACTTCTTTTAACCCATTTTAAAGGGGGAAAAAAACCTCACGTTTATTATTATGATGGGAACTACAGAACATGTTGAAAGCCAAGATGACAAGCAACCAATAATTTCTGTTGAAATACGTAGACTTTAAAATGAAAGAAACCGAAGAAAAACAAAGTTTATATACTTTCGCTGGCACCCACACTTTGCCCTCCCCTCCTCCAGTCACTCTTCTTTTTTATATCCTGCAACATTAAACCTGGCTGCTCTCGTTAGTATTTTTAAACCAAAAAAACAGAATGAAAGAAGAGAAAAAAAACCTTGTGTTGAAAACCACATTCATATTGTTTTACATAATAAGGATGGTGGATGGTGATAGGGTGGGGGAGCGGGAAAGGCGGGAGAAGGTATCACAGGATAACACCAGAATGTAATTGTTTTACGAGTATTCGTATTGGTATTGGTATTGTGTGTGTGTACGACTGTGCCTGTGTATTAATTTCATACGTAAACAAATTTTTCTTTTCTTTAAAGCTTCTTTTGTTATTGTTGGCTGTTGTTGTTGTTGTTATTCGATTGAAAATAATACGCCAGTAAAACAAAGAAGAAGGGAAACTTTTTTATAAGACTACCGGTCTTGGAGGGTGTTCAAAAGTTGTTAAAGTTTAAAACAACAACAACAGCAACAAGAAAAACCTAAGGAAGCAAAAACAAAAAAAAAGAAAAGTACACGAAAATATAACAGGGAAGTAAAGAAGAAAACAAAACGAAATTCATTAAAGTAATTTCCTGTAAATAACGTGACTTTGTTAACCTATTCTTATACTCCTACACTCCTACACTCATACACACACACTAAAATTATAGTATGAGGTCGTAGAAAAAGTATACCTTGGTTGGCTTGTTGTCACAGGGAAAACTGGCCAAATTGGCTTTTTTTATCGTCAAACAAATCTGTAATAAACCGTTGCACATAACAGTCGTATGATAGCCGATTTAGACTATATTCCCTACCAAGTGCAGTCAATTTTTAAAGGTTCGTCAAATATGTTGTCAATAATTGGAATAAAACATCGTGTGCGGTTGACTAATTTCGCTGATCTCTCGATCGATACAGATTGGGAATAATTAAAGGAGATCAGAATTGATTTCTCTTGCTAGAGTGCAATTGGGAACAGACGCTGTAGTCTATTAGGCAGTGTATGTGGTCGCCGTAGTCTAGTAGGTAGAGTGTTGTGTTGTTAGACATGGGACCACGGTTCAAAACCCTAGATCAGACATCTCCAACAAGATAAATTATGAAAAATGTTTCTTTGATGACTTCCCTTCAGCGAATTTCTGACAGAAACTCTGATAGTTCTCTCTAGCTCAAGCATCTCAAACAAAACGAATTAATTTAAGGTGACTTCCTCTCAACAGATTTCTGATAAAGACCCTGATAGTAAATAAAAAATTGTTCTGAAGAGATTCTCAAAAAACTGCCGTTCGGAGTCGAGTTTAAACTACAGGTCCCGCCTCATAGATAAAATTAACACACACAACATATGTGGTGTGAGAAGCTAGGTTGCAATCCTGACTGAAGGATTGTGATGGCCAAATTGTGTATGTATGTTGTCCTGCTTATTACATCCTCAATTCCTGGTCATTACAAGAGTAAAATGCATAAAATTAACAACATAAGTATGAGAAGCTAGGTTGTAATCCTGACTGAAGGATTGTGATGTTATCCTGCTTATTACATCCTCAATTCCTTGTCATTACAAGAGTAAAATGCATAAAATTAACAACATAAGTAGTGTGAGAAGCTAGGTTGTAATCCTGACTAAATTATTGCAATGGCAAATTCAGTCAGTGACATATTTTTGGTAAATATTTCATTCACTTTGTCTTCAGGAAAAATGTTAACACAATTATGTGAAGCAATCGAATAACTGTTGCCCCAAAAAAATATATGTAAAGTTATAACACAATGCCATAATAAAAATCCGCACATATTTTTTATCTTACCCAATATCTAACCAATGCATTCGAAGCAAGTATATGTACGCGTATGCATGTAAATGTGTGTGTGTGTGTGTGTTAATAAACTTTAAAAAAAAATGTAATTATTTATGCCGTATTTATATTAAAAACAATTCTCTTCTATATTGTGTCTGATAATAGTCGTAATCAATGTAAGAGAGAGTCTATACATGTCTGTCCAAACATTGGTTTGTGTTGTGTCTGTTAAATTTTCATTCTTATTATGCTCGTCAAACTGATGACAAAGAAAGTAAGAAAGAAAAAAAGAAAAAAAAAAATAACGAATAGAAATGACAGACATATTGGCTGCATGCCTGCCTGCCTGCCAATGTGCCTATCTGTCTGCCTTACGCCTTGTCTGTTTACAAATACTTCCCAAGAAAAACCACAATCATGGTGTTTTTCTATATCAAACGTCATAACCATAGCCAATCAGTCGTTTCTTCTATTTTGGTGCCGTGGCATTATGGTTTCTCCATACGGCTTAACAATATTTACTCACCCCCCCCCCCTCCACTCTCTTTGTCACTCACTCACGCTGTGTATATCATATGATGGTTGTTAAGCGACTTCCTTTAGCTTTTGTTTTATCCATAATTTCCTTACGGCAATATATTCCCGCGTATTGTTGTTACAACAAGCGATGTAAGAAAACTTTTTTAATTTATTGGAAAAAAAACAGTAAATAAATACAAAAAAAAACATATATTAAAACGTGAAATTTATTTATTAATTGAAGAATAACAAGGAATAATAAAAAAAAAAAAAAAAAAAAAAATTAATCACACAGATTACACGTTCATTACACATAATGATTGAAGAGAAAGAAGAAAAAAACTGTACTCTGGTCAACAATTTTCCACTGCTTGCGATGTGTGCTCCAGTCTGTGTGTGTGAAGGTAGCTACGAAGGTTATGTTTTTTTTCACAGTGAATGTTATGTTAACAGAGACTACTCTTAAGTTAACATAATTGAAAATTTTTTTAACAAGTGCGGAATGAAAAAATAAATTGGTGAAAAGGGGCAAGGAAGACAAAGATAAATCTTTGAATTTTACACAAAAAAGGACAGGTTATTACAATTCTTCAGTCAGGACTACGACCTAGCTTCTCACACCAATAGTAGCAAGACCTACTGTTCAAAGTCACCTGTGAACAACAGATTTTTTGGGAAACTTTACATAGCGATTTCATTTACTCTCAGAGTTATTGCCAAAAGAAATGTGTCACCGAAGAAATGTGTCTGAGCCGGGGCTTGTACCCTGGTTTCATGTCTAATAAGCCAACACAGTGCCAATTACACTCTCTTTCAGTGGTGTGTGTGAAGATAAATTCGAATTTGACAATCCAAGACGCAATCTATAAATTTTAGCAGCGCCACATTCGGCATTAACAGAGCAAAATTAGCTCTTAACAGAACAAAATTAGCTCTTAACAAAATTTGTGCTTAACAGAGCACTCTTAACTGTTTAACAGTGGCAATAAGTAGATTAACCTTCTACTTTGCAATTATTGAAAAATCTTGACAAGAAGTTTAATTATCATTGATATCATTATTATTTGTAAACAATAATGTTGAAATGAAAGGGTGGCTGGCGGGGATGGAGGGCGAAATTATTCCCCATGTACATATAGTCTGTTTGGTGTACTATTTCTTATATCTTCCAAAATGGCCACTGTTCTTCTAGAGAACTTTCACACATTTTTGGTCGAAAATCAATTTCTTCAGAATTGAATATCTCGATTCACAAAATTATTTCAGCTATCCCACTAACACGGTTGGAAAGAGGACACTCTGTACTACTATTTGCATATAGTCTGTATGGTGTACTGTTTCTTATGTCTTCCAAAATGGCCTCGGATCTTCTAGAGAATTTTCAATCAAAAAATTTATAATTTCAAAGCCAATTTTCACAATTTTCATTTCACTTCATATGGGACTATTTTGCTGCTTCCATTAAGAGCCTTTAGAACGTTCCCTTGAGTATGATATGGTACTCATAGGCCTAGTATTTGCCTTAAAATTAGCTTCGAAATAAGTGGGCTATTTCAGATGGATACTGCTGTTAAACAGCTAACAGTGCTCTGTTAAGTGCAAATTTTGTTCTGTTAGAAGCAAATTATGCTCTGTTAACGCCAAATGTGGCGCCGCTAAAATTTATGGATTGTGCCTTGGATTTGCAACTTCGTATTTATCCTCATACACATCAAATCTTTTACTTCTGCTCCCATGTTGGATTTGAATTCAAATCCTATAGCTAACTATACGGGAAACTATATGGGAAGCTAATTTCTTTACTCTGGGAAAAGATATAAGAGCCGGAACAATATTTTGAATTCGGCAACACATTCTTGATGTTTGTTAAACAAATACTACAACAACGAATACATACAACCCCTAACCCTGCTATAGGATTCAGACACCCGATTAGTAAACGAACACATTAAGTAAAAAATGTGGGTATTTTGACGAATTTTACGCACAATCTGATGGCCACGATCAATAACATAAGATCAGTAGATAAATAGTTTCAATCTGTTTTATTGGCAGTACATTTCAGTTTAACAGGAAATCAGTCTATTAATCTTGAAGACTCTGCCAAGTACCACTTGTAGTCAAAACTGGGATTAAATGTTAACCTTAAAAGGTCCACACCTAATTTTAAACTGACATAATATTCACGTTATTTCTAATTATTTTTTTTTTGTCTTTGTCTTTGCAGGTAAGCTAACTTTAGTATCAAATTGTAAAGCTAAGTAGGTGAGTAAAAGCCTTACTAAGTCAATATAGAGCTTGGATGTCATATTTATTTTTATTTACTTTCATTTGCTTTGCCCCGTTGGCCTAGTGCCGTGTTTGTGTATCCTATTTCCATCAAAATGTATGTGAAAATAGATTTTAAAATCTATTATCCTGGATGCAAACCAATTCAATTAGCAGAGCTCTGTTCTATTACTAACAGAACCCTGTTAAACAATTAATTTAAGGCTTGAAAAGAAAAACTTGATAAAGAATTAAAATTCGGTGCTAAAATTAGGTAAAAAGCCACACGCTAATAAAAATAAGTTCAATAGTTAGTCAATATCGAATACATTTCCGAAAGCTAATCCGTTAAATAAATGAATTCAAAACAATATGGGCGGACAAAGTGAATTGTTTTAAATGCCATTTATTATGTCCATTCGATTAAATTAATCGCCTGAAGCCTTGACAGAGCGAATTATCCTGTTTGGTTTGCGTCTAGGGTAATATATTTTAGAATCTAACTTCACACACATACCACCAAATATCCTGAGTGTTTTATGATTGTCTAGATGTTGACATTAATTATAAACTATTGATCGCAATAGAAAAAGAAAGTGAGAATTACAAAGCAATTCTTTAGAGAAAGATGAAAAAAAAAATTCCTCTTTTGCCCTCTCTTTTTGAACTATCTTTCTGTTATTCCAACGCGATGTTGTTCCACACGAGATAAAGATCAACTGACAAATTAACTTCTCTTTCATTTTCATTATATTTTCGAATAAATTTTCTTTTTTTTTTTTTCTTTCAATCTTCTGCCTTTCTGACATCGCAAACACTGCACTACACTTCACTGTATGTNNGCGTTGTAATGACTTTATTTAATTTGAAACTTGAAACTTTTTTCTCTCTTGTTGGAGTGTTTGTACATTTGTTGTTGTTTTAAATTTAAATTTAATTTAAATGTTTAATTTCTGTATACACACAGTGTATGTGTATTTACAGTTAATTTATTTGTTTATTTTCTTATTTTTGTCACAAAGTAATTACGATTTTTATTTTATTATTCCACCCACACACATACACACTCTCTCTCTCTCTCTTTCTCTCTCTTTAAAAATGCGGGCTACAAAAAATAAAGTTCATTTAAGGTCATTAAAAACCAAAAACAAAAACAAAAATTGTATTAAAGAGCAATTAATTGGGAAAAAAAAAGATTTCTTTTTATAAATAAATTAAAAGACAACAACAACAACATTATTTAAAAAAAACTCAAATTTTTGTGTATTTTTAATGAATTGCGTTTGAAAGAAAACCCTGCAATTGAAGTGTGAAAATGCCAATTTCAAGTGTTTTTGAGCAGCAAAGTGTGCATTTGCTTTAGAGGCTTCATATCAAATACTTGTTTGGCTTTAAAAGTATGCTTTGTTGTTGTTGTTGTTGTTGTTTTGTTTTGTTTTTAATTTTAAATTTGTTTTTTGACTAAATGGTTCTTCATAGCTCTTGTGCATAATTTCTAGATTCATTTTTGCGAATTATTCGAGTTTGGATCATGATTACTCATATATACACCTACGTAGTCGGTCATTACAACCCTTTAGTCAGGAGTACAACTTAACTTCTTACACCATTATGTTGTGTCCCTCAATTTTATGCATAAGCGGCAGAATCTACAGTTTAAAATCGATTCCGAACTACAGATTTTTGAGAAACGTTTCATGGCAATTTGATTTTATTTCTCAGAACTGTTGTCAGAAATCTATTGAGAGGAAGTGCCCCACGTCCAATAAGCCAACATGTGATTATTCTATTAGAGTCGTAAATTGTTTCGTATGTGTTTCGTTTGAAGAGCGTGCCAATACAACGTACAAACATATTATACAACCCTGCAATCAGGACTACAACCTAGGTTCCCATGCCACTTATGTTGTGTTTGTTAGAATTAAACATGAGTGATGAGACCTACAGTTTAAAGTCATTTCTTTAGGAGAGATTTTTTAAGAAACTTTTCATGAGAATTTTACTTTATTCTCAGAGTTTTTGCCAGATATCCGCTAAGAGGAAGTCGCCAAAAAAATATTTTTTTCATATTTCGTTTTTGATGTCTGACCGGGTACTTGAATCGTGGCCTTTTGTCTAATAAGCTAACACACTATCTACTAGGATACGGCGTTTTCTTTTTTTTAAATTTCGTTTTTGTTGAAAATGTTTGACGTGTGGTTTGAACCGTTTGAACCTCACACTGCCGCATACTGTTCGCTTTGCTAGTTGTTATTGTCATCATAAGATATCCAGATCGTGTAAATCGCGGGCAAAAAGGCGAATGCCAATTAGGTGCAGTCTATATTCGACGTGATCACTATTAGTTTTTTACTATGTTGACTCGTTTGTTGTGCTTGTATCTGATTGGTTAATATACTGCTTACATACTTGTATTCCTTTGTTTCTGTTTATGATTTCGATAAATCTTATTATTCTAGGTATTGATCGATTGGTTTGTGTACCTTTAATATTTTTGGATATATTCGCATTCCATGTTATTGTTCTTATTTCTTTTCATGTTTCTATATTATTTCTTGATATTTAATTCAACTCAAATAGTATGCCACAAACTTTTTGGATCTTCTAGTGTTACTTGCATATTTCACTGATTATTTTACTTGCAATCTTCTCTGAGAGTAAACGCATATCAGTTGCGTGGAGAAAATTATTGAGAAAAAAATTGAAAAATAGCAGGATTCTTCTGAAAAAATCTCTGATAGTAGAAAGTGTTTTCGGCTAGAGCTATTGGGTTTAAATCTCTGCTATGAAAAAAAATTTTCTTTCGTTTTTCATTGTTTGGCATGAAAACTTTTTCAAATCAAACATTCGGAATTGATATTAAAATGTTGATCTCGACACACTCATGGATAAAATTAACATACACAACATGAGTGGTGTCAGAAAGTCGATTGTATTCTGATTAAAGAGTTGTAATAACAGGTTATTATAACTAATTGCTCTTCTTCTAATCTTGGTTCATATTATAGTACAGAATTTCTGTACAATGGGTGAAAAAAGTCGCCGTAGTCTGGTAGGTAGTAGATGTTGGTCAGGCATCAAAAACGAAATATGAAAAAATATTTTTAAGGCGACTTCCTCTCAGCAGATTTCTCGCAAAAACTAGTCATGAAAAGTTTCTCAAAAATCTGTCGTTCCGAGTCGACTTTAACCTGTAGGTCCCGTCACTCATGTTGAAAATTAACACACACATCATAAGTGGTGTGAGAAGCTAGGCCGTAATCCTGACTGAAGGGTTGTAATAGCCAATTATGTATGTATGTATGTATGTATGTATGGGTGAAAAATGCTCGTGTTGTGAAGATTTCTTGGCCACATCTTTTCTTTTCTTTTACCTTTTCCTGCAATGGTAAAGAAGCTGTTCTTAGATCCCGATGAATTGTTTTGTTACAGCGTAGTTTCGCTACTCTCTAAAGCGCCCCACTCTATATGTGTATGGTATACAGAGTAGTGTGGCTGCAAACCTATTGCTTCATACACACACTTTATGTTCCTTCCAACATACGCTAGTCTTCATCTAGCAAAAGCAAATTTTCAACCGTGCATATATTTAGTTTGAAGTCGTCGTAGTCTAGTAGGTAAAGTGTTGGCTTATTAAATATGAAGCCGCGATTCAAAGCCACAGGTCAGACATCTCTAATAAAATGAAATATGAGGGAAATATTTTTTAGGCGACTTCCTCTCAGCAGATTTTTGGCAAAAACTTTGAGTGTAAAGCAAAAATTTGCCATGGACTGTTTCTCAAAACTTTGCCTTTCGGTGTAGACTTTAAACTGAGGGTACACGCCCGCCACTCATGGATGAAAATTAACACATACAACATAAGTAAAGTGAGAGGCTAGGTTGTAATCCTGACTAAAGGGTTGTGATGACGGATTATGCGTGTATGTATGTAACCCTGGTGTTGTGATGCATTGTGAGGGTTCCCAAAGCAGTCTAATTAGATTAAACTGTGCATGTCTCGTATTATTCATATATTCGAAGAAAAAATTTGTCATGAACTGTTTCTCAAAAATCTGAATTTCGATGTAGTTTTTATATTGAGGGTACCCGCCCGCCACTCGTATAGAAATTAACTCATACAACATAAGTAATGTGAGAGGCTAGGTTGTAATCTTGACTAAAGGGTTGTAATGACCGAATATGTGTGTATGTTTGTTTATTCTTGTTTGTTGTAGGTATCGGGTATAAGGTGTTAAGCAAGTTGAAAACAGCCTATGATTTCGATAGAATTCTGCGGCTATACGATTTTACCCCTGAAATCTATTTTTTTCTGTATTCCTTTTCTCTATCATTTATTAAAGGGAAGGGAATAAATACACTTCTAACGACTACAAATTATACGATTTAAACAGAAAACTGTCTGGTTATTGTAATAAAAAGAATTAAAAAAGAAAAGAAAATAGCTTTGCAAATATTTATCATCCTACTATATAAAAAAAAAAAAATTACAATTACAAAAATACAATAAAAAATATCATAATAAAAAAAAACCTAAAAAGTCAATAATGATCAAAATTAATAAAAATATATAAAAATCTAATCTAAACCCGGAAAAATAAAGCCAAAAGAAAATTTTCTCAACACATTATCCACATAAATGTGCGTGGGTGTAGTAATAACTGCAGCCAAACACATATTGTAATCAATAAAAGAAAAAAACAAAAAATATCAACAACAATAACAACAACAAAGTATAGAAAAAAAAAATATAAAAAATTATGGTTATTATAACGCTAAGGGTAAATGTTTCCGAAATTCATAATTTTTAATGATGACTTTCGACTGTACAACGGTGTCAAAAACCGTTTATTATGCTTTTAAGGTAATTTTCATTCGTTTTTTCTCTCTCTCTCTTAATATTGTTGTTGTAGTTGTCGTTATATTTTTTGTAATTGTTTGCGGCATGTAACAGAAATCAAAAGAATGGCATTTGAAACACAGAAATTAATACAGAAGAAGGAGGAGGAGGAGCAGCAAAAAAAAAAATAACACACACACAATTTAATTCAATTCTCGTGCTTTTAACACATTTCGTACGAATTATTTTTTTCTTCTTCTTCTTCTTCTTTTTTTACATCGCACAGATTCTAATTTTATGATTGTAAAAGTGCCGCTGAAATATCACTTGGTTTCCATTTCTTGTTGGTTGTGTAAACAATACTGTGAACTAGTTTCAGTACCCTACAACATGTCACATAATTTACTACAAATAACTGAACAGCCTTCTTTAAAATCGTAGTTATTATTTGTATGTCGAAGTAGGTAGGGTGTCCGCTAAAAACATAGCTATCCCTCCATACGGCTGTTATTCGCTAAGCTCGTTTAAAAAAAAAACAATAGAAAATGCATGAAATGTGTGACAACTGCCTGTCATTTTATTCTCACTGTTGTGGTCTTACCTTAATTTTTCTTCAGGCCAACTGTCACGCACCAATGACTTGTCATCTCAAGACCTCTTCGAATAATGTCAAACGCGAGTTTGTTTTCAAATTTTCCTTTCTGGCCATCAAAACTATATCTTCTGCGGTATTATCTCACCCTGTAGTTGGTTTTTTATCTCAGGCCAACTGGCATACACCAACGACTTACAATCTCAGGACCTCTTGGAATGATTGTGTTATAGAGTCCTTCAAATTTTTCTTTAGCCATCAAGGACCATCTCCTCTACATATCTTTGGCAGTCTATGTATTTTTGCGATATAATCCCACTAAGTAGTCGAACATTGTTCTTGGGATTAGGTTTAGTTTTCTCATCGGTTTTTTTTCTCAGACCAACTGGCATACACTAAGGACTTACAATCCTCAAGACTTCTTTAAATGATGTCCAATAGAGTCCTTCAAATTTTTCTCTAGCCATGAGGACCATGGCTATATCTATGCATATCTTTGGCGGTCAAAGCTTTTCTCAAATATTTTTGTCAAGACTTCATTTACACTACTTGTAGTAGCCGTACTCTAGTAGGTTGTATGTTAACTTGTTAGACAGAAGGCCAGGGTTCGAATCCCCAATCAGACATCAAAAACGAAATATGAAAAAATATTTCTTAGGCGTCTTCCTCTCAGCAGATTTTTGGAAAAAACTCTGAGAGTAAATAAAATTGCCATGAAAAAGTTTCTCAAATATCTGTCATTCGAAGTCGACTTTAAACTGTAAGTCCCGCCACTTATGTATAAAATTAACATACGCAACATAAGTGGTGTGAGAAACTAGGCCGTAATCTTGACTGAAGAGTTGTAATGGCCAATTATGTATGTGTGTCATTTACAACTAGGCTCCGCCTTACTGACGAAGAGGCAAACTCTAACTGTACTGAGGCATACTCTAACTGTACTGAGGCATACCCTAACTGTACTGACCCTTATAATCTCGTTGACTCGTGTGCATTGAATCTTTGCCACCCATCTGGATATCAAAGGCTCTATTCCTTTTCTATCTAATGCCCTATTTATGATTGCCTGGGGAGTGTCGAAGTAGCCGTAGTAGTCTGGTAGGTAGTTTGTTGACTAGTTGGCCTTAAGGCCGCACTTCAAACTCCAGGTCCATTAGCACCAAAATGCAATAAGAAAACATATTTCCTTGATGAATTCCTCTAAACTAATTGCTGACAAAAACTCTGAGAGTGAAATAAAATTGCCATGAAAAGTTTCTCAAAAATCTGTCGTTCGGAGTCGGATTTAAACTGTATGCTCCGCCTCTTGCGGATAAAGTTAACATTAAAATTGTTGTTTTTTCCCACTTTTTGAGGAACAAAGCAGAACGTTTGAACGTTTCTGGTCATGGTGGCGAATGTGTAACTACAAGAACATCCGAAGCTCGTTCGTGGTTCAAACCCACCACTAACGAATTATGGCAAGGGGGCTTACCTCACACTAGGTAACACAATGGGCTTTATGGAGCACTGAGTGAATTTAACTACTGTGAACGGCAAGCTTACCGCAAACTCACCTAATAGTTTTAAAATTCAATAACTTTCAGCACAATGTTCCAGGCGAAATATACCTTCGAGTTCTTTAAGCCTCATACACTCACTCACTTGGGATAGGTCTAACCGATGCTATTAGCAGCAGACATGGCTAAGGTGGACTTCATTACCAACTGCGTATCATTTTTATGAAATGCGCTGATGCGGTCTTTTAACACCTACAAAGTGTCTGAAGAGGATGTATTAGAGATTATCAGTGATCGCGTTTCAAAATCCTTGCTTGAGCCGGACCTCTATTGCAATGGCCTGCTAATACATTGAATTGTAAATTTTTTTCATGGACTTTTGCTTTGTGTACACCGACGGAGCTGGTTCTAATTCCGACTTTGTGTTTTTAATTAAAGGCTGACCCTACAGACTTGTGTGACTTGAGGAATTCCTTCGCTAACATTCATAAGCCGTAAGAAATTCATTTTTAAACGAATTCCTTGTTTAGTTAGTTTTTTTTTCTTTCTGACTTTTAAAGAGTTTCGTCATTTCTCTTCTTATTTATTTAAATCACTATGTTTCACTCCACAACACAAGCACAACCCCCCCCCCCCCCCTCCACACAATTGAAATCTAAGTTTCCATTTATATTTTCTGCCAGTTTTTTTTTTAAGATAAAAATGGAAAACATGAAAAGAAAAAGCAAGAAAAAAAACAAAGAAAATGTTGTATTTAATTGGTTGTTGGTGTTGTTGTAATAATCGTACATACAACTCGTATGGTCTCCTTATAAAAATGTCGACGATTATTTTTTATGTTGCAAATAAGAGTTGTACGTATGGGAGTATGATTCTTTTTAGACTCTCATTTTGAGTAGATTTGCGTGAAGCACGCAACTCCAACATCATCAAAATGTTAGGCCGGAAATGAAAATGATGAGGCGAAATTAAGTTGTACGATTTTGTTACAATTTTTTCCATTCCTTTCAAAAAATTTCCTAAACAGCAGTATTACTAAAGTGATTTAGAAGTGAATGAGTACAGTAATATGCTTAAGCCTATCTGGGGGTGGAGGAGAATTTGGGAAAGGCAACCTAAGACGTCAAGCAATCTAACACGTTAAGCAATCTAGCACACTAGGTCGTTGCAGAGTTTTATACCTCCGGTCACAAGAGTTAATCGACCGTATCGAAAATTGTATTGGAGTTCTTAATCCAATAGCTATCCGGTCCATTAGGTCCGGAAATCAAACCTATGGCAAAGTGACCGCCTTGTAGTCGTATCACAGATCGGCTAGGTATTGTTCTATGGTGCCTATGATGCGATATTGCGGCAGTTCATATGTCCATCCCTGGTCGATGTGATATTGTGGCAGTTCATATCCCCATTCCTAGTCGATTGGCAGTTCATATGCCCATTTCTAGTCGATTGTTAGCTGAGAACATTTTGTCGCTTGCGATATAAATTTTATACGGTTGGAGAATAAAGTTCATGATAAAAATACTTAAAAAGTGCGATTAAAAAATGAAACCACTTTCAGCGGCCAGCAAAAAAAATCTACTTTAGATTCAATCAGCTGTCTAGTTCGAACAGAACATCCTAGCTAGTAGCGCAAGCGGTATTTACAAACTCCATGAGAGTCTTATATTCCGTTTAATACATTAGATTATGGTGTGTGCTAGAAAAAATGCTCTCCGACTGCCGGCTTACTGTAGTATGTTTCAGGCGGAGGTGATGGCCAATCAGCGAGCCTCCCAATGGATCCTCGTCTCCGACAGTCAGGCCGCCATAAGATCTCTGCCTAGTGTTGTGAATAATTCTAGGATCTAGCTTAGGGAATTTCGACGCTGTCTCCACCTTCTTTCTGAGCGCTTCAGTGTTTCACTGGTATGGGTCCCTGGACATAGTAACATTCCGAAAAACTGTAAGGCCAACGAGGGCGCCAGAGCTGGCGCACTCCTTCCGGAATCCACTTCTATCGACATGGCTATGCCACTTGCCACGGTCAAGTTGGCCATTGCGCGCAGATTCTTTCGAGACGTCAATCTACCCTGAGTCAATGAGGAGTCCTGCTCCACCGCTGGGCACACTTGGCACCTGATGGATAGAAGACGTACCAACCAATTACTTGGACTTATCCTCAAACACAAAGGCCAAGCTTACAGGTCATTGTGTTATGGGTAGACACGCAGAAAGGATGCGGCTCCCATTCAACGACTTCTGCCGTAGATCCGCTGAGTAAGGGGAGACTGTTATCCACTTTCTTTGTCAGTGCCCATCCCTTGCTAGGAGCAGATATAGATTATTTGACACTCCATTTCTTGTCAGCTTAACGAAGTTATCATCTATTGACGTCAAGGATATAGATTTGTTTATCAAACTTTCTGGCTAATTTTCCGGCTTGGGGTAATCGTGCTTTTGTTGTTCAGCCTTTGCGCTGACCAACTTCTTCCTCCTCCCTGGCTTTGATACAACTTGGTCAGTACAGGGACCTGCCTGTGTGCGTCACAATGGGCTGCTATGCATGCTCAAGTGACGTTCTTAATATCAGAGGCTACCACTCCGACCTAACATAACCTAACCATTTCGTTTTATTGCAGATGTGATCTAGGGTTTGAACCGTACTTCATGTCTAATAAGCCAACATATGCCTACTACACTACAGCGACTTCTTAAAGGTTAGTAAGAAGAAGAAGAAGATTGTAAGACTAGAGTCTTCGATTCGTAAAAATCAGGAAGAAAAATCAAAACATGTTTAATGAAGAGCGATCAAATCATGAAGATTTTGAATCTTGTTAACGGGAAAAGACTTTTTGGTTGGTTGAGGATAGGTTAAAGTGATAGCTTTGATAATTAAAGCACATTTGAGCGCGCATACGGCCCCGTTGTTATGCCATAGGAAAATGCAGTCCCTGCGCTGCCTGAATTCCAGTGAGAGACTAGGTCGTAATCCTGACTAAAGGGTTTATACTGACTAGTAATGTGTGTAGGAGCTGCAAAAATGGTTGAAGACGTTGCATTATAATTTTTTTTGTTTTTGGTTTCAATTTTATTTTAGAATTGAAGGATTTCTGTTTAGGATAAAAAAAATTGTTTGTTTTTCATGTATTACTATCTAATTTAAGTAAATGCTTTATTAATTTAAATTATTAATTTAAACACACGCTTTCTATATTCAAATTGAAAACATTTAAGATCTTCACACGACCCTAGAAATTTTTTACACAGTTTTCTATGTACATATTGTACATTAACTGGCAACGTTCGAAAATGAAGTACAACTTTCGGTCTGACAACTTCTAGAATCTTAGTACTGATTTAGTCTTCTATGTACGTTTTGTTGTTGTAATTTAATATTTTGCTTATCACTATTCCAGAGATCAGCAATGAATATTCAACAAGATTAATAGATTCGAATCACAGTCATAATTTCTGATACTTATATGCCATTCATACTTATTTTAATCTCATACTCATACTACTCATATTCAAAGTTTGATGTACTCATCATACTCATACTTAACACTACTCACGATGTTTTTGAATGACTCAACATATTCAGGAATCACAAAATAAGTACGAATCGCGTACGAACATAGGAGGTTGTGTGTTGGCTCTGTTTGCTGCTCTGTGTTTTTTGCTTGTGTGTCTTTTTTTCTTTTGTTGTAAAGGCAACAATAACTTAGACTGTATTTTTTGATGAATATCAATCGAATCATTTATTCAGTACTATAAGTATTTTTTTAAACTTATGAATCTGAATGAATAGGCGTATGAATCAAACATTTTTCGAATGTTATGAGTTCGATGTCAACGTTGTACTCATGCTCATTGCAACTAGTACTTATTAAATCAACGTTGTAGTGAGTACGAATGAATCGGAGTAGATAAATTTCAATATTGATGACTCACTCATATTCAAAATTTTATGAATAACGTATGAGTAGCGAAAAAGTGATTCATTGCTGATCTCTGCTCTATTCGCCTAGTTAATTTGTTTCATTTGTTATGAAAACAATCTCTTTTTAATTTGTCTTTGAACATTATTTAGAATATTTTTAAAATTGAAGCATAAAATTGAATTTAACGAGCACTTTAACCCTTGTCTTGATGATTATTTTTGTCAGTTATTCTTTAAAGGAGCACTTCAACTTAATATTCGAAGTTTTTTTTAAATATTCATTAGAATTTCAAAAGTTTTTTCATTTCATAGCCTTGAAAAGAAATATCTATTCGTGTTTTTTTCCACTTGATTAATGATTTTTAAACACTTTCAAGACTCGACTACTACTACTACTACTACTACTACTACTACTACTACTACTACTACTACTACTAATACTACTACTAATGCTACTACTAATACTACTACTACTAGTACTACTACTACTACTACTACTACTACTACTACTAATACTACTACTAATACTACTACTAATACTACTACTACTACTACTACTACTGCTACTGCTACTAATACTACCACCACTACTACTACTACTACTACCACTGCTACTACTAATATTACCACTACTACTACTACTACTACTTCTACTGCTACTATTTGTGCAATTAATTAATTTCTTCATGGCATGGTTTTTTTTGTCCCTGACTTTCTGCTGCATGCCGCCATAGCCAGACGTACAGCATTTACTGGCACATTTAGAAAACAATTTCGTTTTTCCAATATTTTACTATCTCTTTTTGGTTTTCTGCTTCTCTTTTTGTTGTAATGTGTATGCACAACAACTAAAACGTGTTGTATGGTTCTTGCCACAAGCAGCAGGAAGTGAGACATCCAGTGTAGAAGCAAAAACGACCCACGCAAAATGTGTCGCACTCGATATGAATTTTAAGAAGAAAATGAATGATGTCTTCAACAATTTGCTCCTGTGCCTGACATCATGCTCCTCTGTTTTTTCTTCTTTTTCTTCTTTCTTTTTTTTTTTTTTTGAAAACTTTTTTAGAATTTTAAAGGCGATGAAATTTTTATGTTTGAGTTTTTCTTTTAATTACCAAACGTTTAAGAAAATAAAAACGTTTTAAACGAAATTTCATAAATTATTTAGGAATCAAATAAATTCGTTTGAAAATTAAGCGTGTCTGTTGCAAATGAGCTGGTAGTGTTAGATAACATGGGTTTATGTCTTGAAATAATGCTTAAAAGTCTTAGTCTTTTTCGACAAATCATATCCACTTATCAGTGCGGTTTCAAACCTAATCTTCCAAGTCCACAGGCACCATATATTTTTTTATCAACTATAAGGTAGCCCTCAACGTCCCTACAAGACATTGTGTCCTGCAAAGCTCATACGGCTGCACAAAATGACATTGAGCAACTCTTGCTGCTCCGTCAATGTTAGGAATGCACCTCCCGAACCTTTTGATACCGTGCGAGGTTTCAAACAAGGCTACCCCTTATCCTACTACTTCTTTTCAACATCGAAATGGTGGGAGGCTAGACAATATATTTTTGTCACAACGGGCCGCTATGCATGCTCAAGTGAGCTTTTTGATATTAGACAGTATTTTTCACAAAGATGTCCCGTTGCTTGCATACGCTAACACTAGTAATATTATTGGGCATATCCGACCAAATGTAAACTACTGCCTTTACAGTTACTGAACGTGGATATCAGTCAAGCAAGCGTTCTGGAAATAAATGAGACGCAAAATGAAGTATATGTTGGTCGACAAGTTAGCGCGCTTACATTGAGCTTCCACATTTTGATTTTGTCAGTGAATTTATTTATCTTGATTCTGCCTATACCAGCCTAAGTGATATCGGTCTGGAGATCATGTGTCAGAGCATGCTTGTCATCACCTGTTACTATGGCCTCAGTGGGATAGCAGAGACCTCTCCAATGTAATTAAACTAATTCTCTACTCTCCCTCTCTGTTTATGCTGCCCATGCTCCTTTATGGCGTATTTGCATTGACGCTGTTAAACATCGCCCTAGCTGTCTTGAAAGTAGTCGAGACAAAAGTCTTGTGTTAGACCTTGGTTTCAGTATGAGTTTGAGTGACGATTTGTACATCCGATGAATAATAAACATTTGAGCTCCTCAACGACATTGACGTGCAGCAGCTCACTAACGGGTAGCGGCTATTCTGGTTGGATCCAATTCATTCGGCTGAAATTTGATGTTCCGGCAAGCAGGCTATTTGATGTAGGGATTAGATGAAGCCGGCCGCAGTGTATTGGCTCATTAAACGTGAGGCCACTTTTCAAACCCCATATCAGACATCTCCATGATGCATTGAACGTTGAAGTTGCCGTAGTCTAGTAGGTAGTAAATTGGCTCATTAGACGTAAGACCACGCTTCAAAACCCAGGTCAGAGCTCTGTAACAAAATGGCGACTGCCTCTCAGCAGATTTCTGGCAAAAACGCTGAGCGTAAATAAATTGTCACTAAAAACTTTTTAAAAAATCTGTCATTCGAGCTTTAACACTTAGTGTGCGCAGCTAGGTCGTAATCCTAACTGAAAGGTTGTAATGGCCAATTATGTATTTTATGTAGGTATGTATGTATGTTTAGAGGACAATCTTGTCTGTATTGTAACGATTGCCTCGAAGAAGCATAGAAGGATGTGTTAAGGTGAGCATCACGCGTTGAGCTGCTATCAATGGCTGTATAATACAAACTAAATTTTGAAATGATCACTGGAAAATGCTGTTGATATGAACACCGTTGTCCTTCCAGTTATGAGGTACAAAAATCGAATAGTTTCGGTCGTATTCAGCCACTCTTGTTGGTTACGTTTGCTTCTTTAATGCCTTAAAAACTGTCTCTTTTAATGGCAGTATGTAGAGAAAGTTCTTTTTCAAGTGAAACATTTTAATTGCTTTTGCAATTGAAAAGACAAACAAAACCGAAATCACAAAATCAGAAATTAAAAGAAATAAAAATACGAATAAAAGTTTTGCTAAAGCAACAGCAAATGGGTCATATTGACTTTGGTTAGCAAGGGTACTTGCAGACTAAAAGTGGTAGTAGTAGTAGCACAGTACTTTGGTACAATCTGTGATAACCCTTTGGTTTCTCTCTTTTGAATTTTAACATTCCAGTTGCGTTCCAATAATGAATTCATAAAAATATGGCACCGTGTAATAGCTTAAGACGTCCGTAATAAATATTAAAGAACGAAAAAACGAAAAAAGAAAAATATTTTCTTGTGCGTTTTTCATTTTCGTTTGACATTCTATACCACATAGAGTGTCTCTCTCTCTCTCTCTCACTTTCTCTCTCTCTCCGCCTAACAAATTTCCCATTATTTATGGTTCAACCTAATTTTAGTTAACAGAGTAGAGTATCTCGATACAATAGAATTGCGTGTGAAATAAATTTTCATTTTCTTTCAAGGAAAACTTTTAAGGAAAATAATGAAAACTAAAAAAAAAAAACTGAAAATCCTTATTTAATAGTTAGAAAACTACATTCCGCTTTAGGCAAATAGCTAGGAACAGAGCCGGAGGCATATGAAATATGTATTAAAACGCGGTTAAAGATTGTGTGTCAGGATTTAAAATATGATTTTTAATGTGCCGCAAAATTTATAAAAATTTATTTCAAAGATTAAAGACTTCTTTCTTTTCTCTGCATATTTGTTATTTAGTGTGACACATGACGTATGTATGTTTACATTCTACTTTATTGTAACCCTAAGAGAGAGGAAGATCAGATTTCAAATATTGAACCCACAGTTTCAAAAGTTATTTCTGTGTGTGAAGACAAATTCAATTTTGAAAATCCAAGACGCAATCCAAAAGTTTTAGCAGCGCCACATTTAGTCTTAACAGAGTGTTCTGTACATCGTAATTTATTGTTACCATAAGAGGGAGGAAGATCAGATTTTAATTATTGAACCCACAGTTTAAGAAGTTGTTTATTTAATGTGTGTGAAGAGATAAATTTGAATTTGAAAATCCAAGACGCAATCCAAAAATTTTAGCGGCGCCACATTTAGCGTTAACAGAGCAAATTGCAAATTAACAGAGCACTGTTAACTGTTTAACAGAGGCAATAAGCAGTTTAACCTTCTGCTGTGCAAATATTGCAGACTATTGACATGAAGTTTAATTCTCATTATGATCATTATTATTTGTAAACAATAATGTTGAAGAAGGATGGGGTTGGAGGACGGAATTCTAAATTAAATATCTCGACTCATGACTATCCCACTAACATGGTTGGAAAGATAACACTCTGGACTACCATTTACATATAGTCTGTATGGTGTACTGTATCTTATCCCCCTTAAGTGTCCTATTAATCCAATCTCATTGGAGTGCATATACATTATTCTACCCGTCAGGTATAAGAATCCTTATTGTGCTCTCTACGATTATGGTATTAGCTGCTATCAACAAGCACTTCCGCCCATTCAAAGTTGATATCGGTCATCTCTCACATTAGTTGTTGTTTATTCAGTCTGCTTGGCCAAATCATTATGGACAGCATTCAGCAACACGTGAAACTCCTATAACTGTTTTTATTAAAATGGGTGTAATATTAGGGCAATGTATCGCCCACTTTACCCACATTACAATATCCTTAAATTCACAATGTAGTGCCTAAATTCGAGTCCACTAGTTCGGTTAACCATTGAGCCATACTTGTGCCTTGACGAAGTGAAAGATTCGTTGAAAGAATCCAAGGCAGTTGACTTTGTGTTGCTCACAAGAAGTCGTGATTACAATTGTGAGATTTTAGCATTGTGCCTTAAGTCTCCAATCGTAAAAATTCACTGACCTAGGCATTGAAGATAAACGGAATCGTAGACAAAAACGTATTTCCACTGCATAGTGTCTACAGCAGTTTCTAACTTCTCCTAATTTTCATCGAAAA
>QOCX01000252.1:56747-75618 GCA_005959815.1 Sarcophaga bullata
ACAGAATTTGGAACATTATCGATCGACCTAAAATTTAAGAGTCAGTGCTTGGTATGAATTTTGAACTGGTGGCGATCTCATTTCAACGGTAGCCAATGGTGAGCTCGACAGGCCAATTATGACCAATTACTTTTGGCCCGACTTGGATGATCTGGACACCAACGCCATTAATATTAAGAGAACATCGCTAAGGGTCTTGTATCTTATGCTTGAGCGATAAGGGGACTTGATTATCATACGTGGAGGAGGTGACGTGAACTTACCACTGGGATCAAGCGATTCGATTGTGTATTTTTTTTAAGGCGTTGGCCTGTGAAAATAATCCAGAACCCTTAGGGACCCCCAAAGCTAACATAACATAACCATCTTCGGTTAGATTCAGTTCGATTTGCATGCCACACTCAGATCTTGCCATAATCTGTCAAATGCTTCTGAAATAATTAGGACTCTGTCTTGCGCAACTTTTGCGCAGACACGAATCATACTGCTAGTGATTAATCATAATTTTTCATAAAGTCAGAGCCAATTCACTGCAGATACCACGAAAAAGTAACAGCGGTACTGTAGGCTGCACTGAAAAGTTGACTGATGGCCAACCGATTATTGAAAATTTTTTTTCCAACAGCAACAGCCCAGTAATCTGGGCACTTGACAAGCCTATGCAAATTACAAACTGTTGTTGCGGTTGTATTGTGAGAGAACATTCAAAAACAACGTTTTAAAGTTTGACAGCTTATTGCTGGCGGTCACTTTTGTTTTTGAAAGGAATTGTAAGATTTTGGTTTTTCTTTTATTTTTAAACATTAAAAAGCCAATATTTTTAAATATTTTTTTGGAGAGTTCATTAAAACAAAAAGAGGTTTTCATTTCGTTGATGTTTTTACTTCAAGGTTGCTGCTGTTTGCCTGGTTATGTCACATACTGTGTCTGTATCTACAGCGTTGCAAAAAGTTTGCCATTTATTTTTAATATTTTCTTTGTTGTTGTTCTTCTTCTTCTTCTTCTTCGTTTAAATGACTGTCAGTGTTTATTTTTTTTTATTAATTTTTTGTTTCTCGATTTCATAACTTCCTTCAGTCATATTGGCATGGTATTGTATTGTGTTGTATGCAGATGCCAAAAATTATCATCATGATTGCGATATAGAAATATACACATACTCACACACACACACACAGTTTAATGAATAATGAGTTTTCATAAGTATTTACGTTTAAATAATGCTGGTTGGTTGGCAATTTTTTTTTGTTTTTGTTTGCTTTTTTTAATATTCGTTTTAAAATTAAACAAAAAGAAAAAAACTCCCGAAAATAATTGCTTATCGCTGTTATGGCATAATACGTATGCATGCTTGTAATAATTTAAAAATTTAATTTAAAAATTAATAAACAAAAAATATTTTTACTACGATACCCCCACCCCCCCCCCCCTCCTTTTTCCAATATTTTAAAAATTTCAGTTGATACACTAAATTACCATGTCCAAATGTGTCTGAACTATTACCACGTCCAACGTGTGTCCGAACTATTGACAAACCACAACGCTTGTGACTTAGATGCTTATTACCATCTAGAAGGCCAAAAGACTTAAAGAAAACCATCATAATTCATCATAATTAGGACCCTATAGTCGAGTAGTTAGTGTGTTCGCTTATTAGACGCAGGCTCAAACCTTAGTTCAGACAACTCGAACGTAACGTATATATTTTACTAACTTGTGCTTTTCTTTTACCTAATTTTACTCAGGAATTTTAATTATCTTTCCCTTTTTTTTGTTTATTACGTGCATTTAATTAATTGTTTAACAGAGCTCTGTTATGTTCTTAGCAGAACTCTATTAATTGACTTGGTTTGCGTCCAGGGTAATATATTTTAAAGTCTACTTACACGTAAGACTTGTATTGCTTTCTAGACTGATAAACTCCATTAATTTGCAAGAACAATAGAGGCTACTGGACTTTATTGTAGAGAAACCAGACAGGCCGGGTTCCGTGTGCATATACTTGCTGAAGTGTTCATTTCAACCCTAAATAAAGTAGGAATGGCTGTCCCCTCAAGGAATTATGAGCGGACATACAGGGCCCATTGTTATTTACAACACTTTAGTTGGGATTAAAACCTAGCTTTTCACATTACCAATGTTGCGTGTAGTAATTGTATCCATGAGTGGTGGGCCGACTTTGAATGGCAGTTTTGAGAAACTTTACATAGCAATTGTATTTAGCCTGGCAGTTTTTATCAGAAGGCTTCGAAAAGGAAGTTGTCGAAAGAAATATTTTTTTTTTTGTCCATGCTGGGGTTTGAACCATAATCTTAAGCCAACATACTACCGTAGTTCAGTGGCTTCAATATGGCCTTATGCTAATAATATCTACGTTAACGGTGGCAAGGACAATTTTAAGGACCTTATAGCAGTTTTAATGGCATATTAACCTCTGTTTACATACCCGTAATAGTACGCAATGGCTCCTGCAGATGGCTACTATATTTGGCTACTACAATGGCTTTTCATTTGCTGTGTTATTATATGGCACACGGTTTAACATAGATTTTAGGCTGGTGTCGTCATTGGCACCCATTTCGTCAAGAAAGACGTAGGCCATTATATCACTGACTACGGGCAGTACGATGGGTCGATGATGGCCAAATTCTTTTGACCTGAATTCGATGTGCTATACACCAGCGACACTGATTTTAAGAGTATTTAAAAGCTTGAGCGATTGTGGCATTGGCATGTCATCGCATGTCGAGGTGATATAGTTTTTCTTAAAGCATGGTTCTATGTCAATAAACCACATAACTTAACCCAAGCTCAACTTAAAAGCAAGAACCTTATAGTAGGTATAAGGGAATAACGTTGTGGATGAAGAACATTTTTTCTCATTTGTAACCTTGATGAAGAGACCATCCAGAGCAACCAGAACCTAACTGTGTAAAGATATTTGAATGAACCAAGAAATGCCAACAGTTTTATATTCTATGATGGATTATGAAAAACGGTGTTATGCTCTTTGAAGAGCGTGCCAATATAACGTATACAGTACAGTCAGTTCCTGGTTATTTCTTCTAATGGTGCTCTGTTACATAACATAATTGGCAAATAAACCCTGCAGTCAGGACTACGACCTAGGTTTCCAAAGCATTTATGTTGCGTGCGTTAGATTTATACACACAGTGAGAGGCCTACAATTTAAAGTCTGCTCTAAACGACAGATTTTTGGGAAACTTTTCATAAAAATTTATTTTATTCTCAGAGTTTTGCAGAAATCTGTTGTGGGGAATCGCCGAAGAAGTATTTTCTTTCCATTTTTTACAACAGATTTTTGAGAAACTTTCAATGACGTTTTTATTTTCTCTCAGAAAATTTACTAGAAATCTGCTCTGAGAGACAGTTGCCATAAAAATATTTTTTCATTTTGATCGAGATGTCTGATCTGGGGGTTGAACCGTGACTCATGTCTAATAAGACACAGACACTACTTATTAGACTACACATTACACACATGTAGTGCATCACACAAGGCTTCTACAGAAATTGTAACATTGTGCATGAAGAAAATTTCCTCTTCGTTAACATCCGGCATTTGTGAATTTTAAAGAGAAAAATTCTTGAGCAAACTAAACGTATCTTACATTACAACCCTTCAGTCAAGATTATGGCCTAGCTTCTCACACCACTTATGTTGTGTGTGTTAATTTTATACATGAGTGGCGGGCGGCTACCCTCAGTTTAAAGTCGACTCTGAACGACAGATTTTTGAGAAACTTTTCAAGGCAATTTTATTTACTCTCGAGAGTTTTTGCCAGAAATCTACTGAGAGGAAGCCGCCGAAGAAATATTTTTTTTTTCATATTTCGTTTTTGATGTCTAACCGGGGATTGGAACCCTGGCCTTTCGTCTAATAAGAAAACACATTACCTACTAGACTACGGTGACTGCTAAACATATCTTGTCAAAGATAATTTCGATGGTATTAATACAATCATTGAACCATCATTGAGATAATGAATAGGGATGCCAATCAGAAGTTATAATTCTATGACGTCGGTGGTCTTGGAAGCGCCTTTCCATTTAACCTAATCTAACCTAACTTTATTAAAATATCAACATTTTGCTCTTTCAGACGCTTTATCTGAATTATAATGTTCACATACACTGCTAAAGATGGATTTTTTTTTTTTTTGTTCTTTAATCAATCGATAATCGATATTTAGTGAAGACAAGTCTTACGATTATATTTTCAATTTTTTTTATTGTTTTCTATTCAATCAATACCTTTGGTTTTCAATACATGATGGTGTTGAAGGCATCCTGACATTTCCAATGATTATTTATTTCGAAAAAAAAAAAAAAAAACTTAGCCACACGTCTTAAAAAAGACTCGCCTGGTAGTAGTGTGAAACTCATAAATTTTTTTTATACCAACAACAACAAAAAAATTTTTNNNNTGTTTTTTTGTCCAAAACCATTTAAAAATATTTTTCAACCACAATTTATTTGAAAATGAATTTATAGGATCAACGAGAGATCATAACGTGCCAAAGCAATTAAATCAAGTTTTATATTTAAAATTGTATTGTTTTTATTTTTGTTTTTCTTTTTGTTTTTTTTTAATTTATTTTTTTTAACACTAAAAAGCGACCAATAATGTGGTGTGATATTTTATTTTATTTTTTTTTTATTTTTTTTTTTTTTGTGTTACTTTGTGTGGCTTTTCCTCGATTGACAAACAATTTTTTATAATTTTTTTTATTTTTTTTATTTTTTTTATTTAAAAAGTTTAAACATTTCTGATGATATACAATTTAAACAATTAGTGAAACAAATTTAACACAATGTAGGTGAGAAAAAGAGCAGTTGGAAGGCTAGCCCTTGAAGGACAAAATAAAGAAAGATAAAATAAATGGTGGTGCGTGAGGATGTTTTTAGAAAAACAAAAAAAAAAGACACTGCTTGAACGAAACATCTATTTCTGTCGTCCTAGAAACTGACCGAAGAGAGAAAAGAAAAAAAAACGAAGAAAGACAAGAAAGTGAGGTGGCAGCGTCCTTACGAGGTAAAAAGCCAGTGAGTTAAGGCGAAAACAAGACATGCAAAATGTTAGTGCATGACGTTCAAGCAGGAAAAAAAGTTAGGGTATATCAGGGTGGGCGAGCTAGTCGGTTGGGTTAGAATTAAAGCATCTGGGGTGATTTTGAAGATGGTGACGCATAACCTTATGTCTGATGTCGGTGATACTGTCGCAAAATTCAGTACAATTATCGCCTGGCTGTTGCGCGGGGCATAGAGAGGGAGAAGTCTCCGAAGGCAAGCGCTACACTCCTTTGCCCGAAGATGTCTGCTTGCTTCTTGCTGAGAATTCATACATAAGCTGAGACACAAAAATTATTATTCAGGCGGTGCAGCTATCCGGTTTAAATTTAAAGCATCTGGTTATTTTGAATCTACAATACTTATGTCATCTAGTACTGTCGCAAAATCAGTACATTATCGCCTTGCAACACTAGGAGATCTCGAAGAAGCTACACTCTTGCAAGATCGTCTGCTTGCTCTTGCTGAGAATTCTCCACATAAGCTGAGACACAGATTTGGTGAGTTTATGCTGCCTACCTACCGGATTTAACTGCCCTAGACAGTCCTATACTATATTCAATTTAATCCTTCTCGTACGCTCATCTATTTGCCCATTGCCGAGATTTCTATTATGACCTGGAACCTAGCAGAGGGGAACTTTATCCACTCTAATCTAGCTGATTCAGTTTCTTCAGGCAGTTCAATACTATTTTCGTTTTATCCCCTTAAGAGCCGAGTAATCGAATGGTAGCCTGATTGTCAGATGGTGGTATTGCTATTGATCCAAGCTTGCGGTCCTTGACATTAAATTTAGGACATGAATTTAGGAAATCAGTTGAAGCCATTTATCCAGACATTGCTTGCTTAGAATATTTATGTGGATGATGGGAGGATAAGAAGCATTGGTTATTTCGAATCTGGCAATACTTATGTCATTCTATTCTGTTACAAAATTCTGTATGTTATATCCACTGAACGTAATCGATGAATCCATTTACGCTTGAGCAGCGATGGGATTTATTGGGCCAACGATAGACTGCACTTTTTCGGATGAAGCTCATTTTTATCTTGGTGGGTACATTAATAGGCATAATTGCCGTATTTGGGGTTTTGAAAACCCACAAGTGGCCTTAGAGATGCCAAGGAACCCACTGCTGCGAACGACTGTTTCATGTTGCTTGTGGAGTGGAGGCATCATTGGCCCATATTTCTTAAAACATGAGGGCAATGCAACCATTACGGTGAATGGAGCCATCCATCACACCATGATAACCGATTTATTTTAAACCCGCTCTTCATGGTATTGATGTGAACGATGTTTGATTTCAACAGGACAGTGCAGGACTTGTCACACGTCTCATGCCTTAATCGATTTACTACGTCAAACATTTGATGGCCTTTTAATTAGACACAATGGTGATGCCAATTGGCCCCCAAGAAGTTGTGATTTCACAACGTTGAACAATTTTCTGTGGGGCATTGTTAAAGACAAGTGTTCTGCCGACAAGCCACAGACAATTGAGCATTTGAAGGCCAATGCGTTCGTGATGTCAATGCCGAAGTACGACCGCTTACATTTGGAGGCTGGCTGAGGCAGCCATATGAAGAATGGAAACAATTTTACTTCAAAAGAAAAAACGATAAATTTCTTTTGTTTTTTTTTTTGTTTCCTTGCATTTTGAAATTTAAACTTTTGTATGGTCCACCCTTTAAAAATGAAATGAAAAAAATGAGGTGAAAAACGGGGAAAAAAGTAAAGTTAACGAAACTACATTAAAATAAATTTGAGGTTAATTAACTTTGACACCTTTTGTTTAAAAAAAAAAAAAAAAAAAAAAAACAATACTTGAGGTTTTATTTTATTGTTCATGTTCCCTCTAAACAAAAAAAAAAAATCATTCAAGCAGGCTTTATAACACCTTTAGATCTCCGCATTCATACTCACGCTTTCCATTTAGCATTTACAAAACCCCCCTCATTGATGGCGGGCCTTTTTTTTTTTTGAGTATGAATTTTTCTAACCTAACCTTTCAAATGCTGCCCCACAAATAAAAATTGATTTTTCATTTTATTTGGTTTTGTTGTTGTTGTTATTATTTTTTATTTTTGAAATAGAAATCAATTTCAAGAGAACTCTCATACACACTAATTGGCTGCCTGTGCGCCTGCCATACTTAGAAAAGTCAAAAGTTATACACAAAGGAGGGTAAAAACTTGAAATCAATTGAAATCGGTTATGGGGTTATTAAATTGATGATTATGATGATGGTTTGTTTCATGGCAATAAATAAATTTAAATTTTTATAAGAAATTTATAGTTTTTGTGACAGAAAAAAAAAATCAATTATTTATCGTGTAAAGGTAATGCAATTATGTTCTCGTATGCATATTTAAATTAAAAATTTATTGTTTAATAATTAATGTTACACGCAGTTCAAAGTCTTTGTGACCGTTAAAAAGATTCACACTCTTCCCTTTGTCATCTTGTTCTGTTGTCTGGCTTGCATGGTGTATTGCCCATATATCGGGCTTTATTGCAGAGACTTCCAAACTTTGGCTATTGACATCATGTGCTTGGAATATGGCCCTAAAGCCATTTACACTGTTTCTGCTTACATTTCTAATCAAAAGCGTTACTGCGCCTGAAAGCTGTCTACATAAATTAACAAGTAAAATTATGGACGCATAGGCTGTCCATAAGTTATTTCCATCTGAAACCAACTTTATTGTACACGGAAAATAAACCAGTCTGGCTTGCCTATCACAAAATCTGTGGCAAAGTTCACATGTCATGTTCGTGTACAGTTCGCCAACAATAGAGTCGAATATTCGTCCACAGTGAATTCTTTATCGAGAGGTTAATACATTTTGCCTCCATGTAGCACTGTCCATTCTAAACTCTCCTATGTAACTGCTGAGTATTACAGAAACTATTCTGCCTGTATCACTTATGTTTCTCACTTCGGTCCATATATTGTTCTTATGAAAACTATTGAAAGCTTCTTTATAGTCCGCAAATGGATTTGTATAAAGATTGCATTCAAACTGCCATCTTCGGCTCTAGATATGCTTCATAAATTATTCCAAACTGGTCTTAGTAAATGCCTGCATTACTACGCAAAGAATGCCGAATTTTATATCCTGTTATATTCTCCTGTCGCAGGACGTTTGTGGATTATGACCCTAACCATTCAGCAGAGGAAGTTTCCAAGTTCCATATTTGATGGAAGTGTATCAGCAAAAAAACATGTCTTAAGCCATCCGCAACTCAGTGTTGCGACTTCTTAATTTTTGTAATTGAATTACAAAAAAAAAAAAAAAAAAAAAAAAAAAAAAAGGAATTTCCTCATCGCCTACTCCCCATGCAATTTAAGCCGATTTTTTTTTGCATATAAAATTGTTCATATCCATGTAAAGGTATTCTAATTTGCTAAACATACAGTCCGGTATTGAGAAAAAAGTACACAAACTTTCATTAAAATTGGCCACACCCACCGCTCATGCAATTAAAATTTATTTTTTCGGTTAAAATCTGTTCGTTATCTTCATGGGTTTGACTTGTATGGTGTATATTGTGTTTTATTGCAGAGACTTCCAAACTTTGGCAATTGATGACGGTCATCTTGTTGAACCAATGTACAGTTTGTTTTAACAAATCTCCCTTGGACGGATATAGCACTGAACAACTCGTGCATATAATAAAATTTGTTTATCAAAATGGGTGTTCTGTTGGGCTAAATATTGCAAGCTCTTCAACGAAATATCATCTTCAGCGTCCATTCTGGGTGAATGAGAACGCCAGCAAACAAAATGATCGAATTTGGGACGATATCAGTCCATATAAAATCCAAGAGCGTCCAAAGTAGTTTAAACTTTCGGCGTCATAGGTCCATATTTCTATAAGAACGATATTAACTATCAGGTCATTAGTGTCAACAACGAACGTTCTAGATCGATGATTATCAACTTCTTTTGGCCTTAATTGGATGATTTGGACAATAATGAGATCTCAAGCGGACGGCACTGCCCACGTGGAGGATTGTAATATTTTCTTCGGTTCCAGCTGTATCCGAATTAGTCACAATTCATATCGCCACTCAAAGCCAGTATAGCTCACACCATCCTTAGCCGTATTTTTGCGCTATAATGGTGGAAAGTTAGATATTGAGGTCTTTTCGTGCCTTGTTTCACTACAGCAGAGTAGAGTTCCAACAGCAGTTAAATTTGTGATTTTCATGGGATGAATAGACGCCATAGAAGGCCATGGTTTTATCAGTTAATAAGCTCATAGTGTAATGCAAGCAGCTTTAATTTACCCCTGAGAGAACATTTCTTGTTTCTAATGAAGGGCTGAAAGGGAGTGTGGTTCAACGATAAACTTGTAAAGAGTTTGACCAATACAAGTTTACGAAGTAGCGTCAGAGGTAGGCGCATTTTCTGTACCGATCGAATTCCACTAAACTAATCGCCGATGTTGATCAGCGTAAGTGTTGCGCTTTAAGACACGACTTCCCTATGCTGGAAAGTTTGATAAACGAAACATATCCCTGATATCCTCGACTGAAGTTGTTTAATGAAAGTTCTGCAGTCTTCCCGCATGTCTTCCAATGTCTCAATGCCCTACCAGCATAGCCACAGTAGCCGATATGATATTGCGATCAAATTGGAGTAGTTGATTCGTACGTCTCCTACCCATCTGGCAGTGGATCACAAGGGAATGAAGGACATTGTGATGAAAAATAAATTGATATTGTTTCAGGAACTGGATTTCTTTCAATGCCGTTTCTACGATATTTCCATTCAATATATAAAAGGAGTGCTCAATCTTTTTTCAAAAAATTTAAAATCTTTAATTAAGGCTGAAGAAGGTAGCCTACTGAGATAAAATGGAAAATTTCTTTGAAATCGTGCTTGAATTTTTTTTTTTTTTTTTTTTTTTTTTTGTATGTTTCTGAAGTGTTTCTGTTTTTAATCTTGTTCCATTTGAAGGAATTTTTTTTTTGTTATTAATTGCCAGCGAATGGCCATTTAATTGACTTTTTAAATCACTGTCACCGTTGTTTTTCATATTTTGGGAAGGAAGTCGGGTGTAAAGTATTAAATTGTACTACTTTGTGGATAATTTGTTGAGCAAATTATTATTGCATCCCATAATGAATTAGCATTCAAATTAAATATTCAGAATATGTCTTCTTTTTGTCAGAAAATTAAAACAACAAAAAAAAATATTTTTATTTAAAGACCTTTTCCAACAACAATTCAGATAAAAAAATAAAAAGTAATTTTAAGGAAAAAAAAAAAAAAAAAAAAGAATTGGTCACGGCCATAACACTGAAAACTGAGAGAAGAAAAGAAAATTTTTTTTTTTTTTTAAGAAAGAAAAAAATATTTAAATACAGCAATCTAAAGCTTATCATTTATAGTGCGGAAATGAATTTGCGGAAATGAATGAACATATAAAAATTATGTTATAAACCAACTTTGAACCCCTAGAAATATGTTTTGAATTATCTTCTTTTTATTTTATTTAACAATACAATAATCATTATTGCCATACCCTGGCTAATGCTCATCAATGGCATTGTTTCGTTATAAGGGAAGAAAGAGAATTTTTTACACCCACCACCATCACGTTGCTTTGCTCTGCTTTAAAAAAAAATTTAACAGAGTTTTCTTAAGCTTTAGACGCCTAAAACTGTGCCCCACACACATTTCTTCTCATGCCATTTCGCTGTATCTATGGCATGCTTTATTGTTAATGGTTTTTTTTCTTCTTTTGTGTTGCTATTTGTATCAATGGGGAGGGGGAAGGATAAGGAAGTTTTTAACTAAAGTTTCTTGTGTTTCTTAATTTTGTTCGTTTCTTTTCATTGGCCATGATTTTTCAAAAATTTTTTTTTTGTTTTTTTTTTGTTGGTATCAGGATATAACATTTAATGTATTATTGTAAGGCATTCTTGGAACTCTATTGTTTTCTTTTCTTTTTTTTTTCTATTGTTAATAGAAAGGAAGTCTGCCTTATGTAGCATGTCCTCTAAACATCAAATGTCTATTTTTCCTTCCTTTACCATGGTAAGATGTCTTAACATCATGTGCTTGGAATATAACCCGAAAACCATTTACACTGTTTCTGCTTATATTTCTAATGAAAGCGTTCCTGCGTCCGAAAGCTGTATACATATATTAACAAATTAAATTATGGACGCATAGGCTGTCCATAAGTTATTTCTATCTGAAACCAACTTTATTGTACATGAGAGATAATCCAGTCTTGCTTGCCTATCACATAATCTGTTGCAAACCTTACAAGGCATGCTCGTGTTAAGTTCGTTAACAGGGGATTCTTTATAGAGAGTTTAATACATTTTGCCTGTCATATCCATGTAAAGGTATTCAAATTTGGTAAACATACAGTTCAGTATAGACAAAAAGTACAAAAACTTTCATTAAACTTGGCCACGCCCACCGCCCATGGAATTAAATTTATTTTTTCGATTAAATTTCCATGTAAAAGTCTTCAGAACAATTGTAACTTTGTTCAGCGATCAGTAAAAATCTGTAGTTTGGCCTGTATGGTTTAGAGCTACTCTTTTTAGGGATAGAACTAAACTTGTTCATATTCACGTAGAATGATATTCTCAAATTTCTATGTTGAACATTTTTAGTTGGTTCTGGAGGTCTTAGAAAAATTTCGTATAATGTCGTGATAACCTTAACTTGACCTTTTTGGATTTAACTCATGAATTTTTTCGCTGTTGTGAAAATCCTCGATTAGCGATACAGCACTATGCGAATATGGTCTGTCTGTGGGGCCACGCCCTCTTCCAATGGGCGGGAGCCAGGTTCCTTTATGCCTATGCTATGCTAGACAGTGTATTTACATTCTAAAATCATTTATTCCGTAGGCTATATGAGAACTACGTTGTTATTCCAAAAATTCCATTCCAAATAAGAAATCGGTATTTTAAAACCCTACTGAAACCTATAAGCAATCGTTGGCCGTTGTCCCAAGAAAGCATTCTTTTGTTTTCTCAGTAATAGCTTACCATTATATATATAATCATCAAATTCCCGATTGATAATCATTATTTGAAGGCTCTTAAGCTATTAAAATTTGTCCAGGCTAGGTTAGCAAGTAGCTTGCCGTTTACAGGCAAGTTCACTTGTTGCCTAAATAGCCTATGGTGTTACCCAGTGTAATAAAAAAAATTGTCAAACTGTAGCTAAAAATACGATCAGATAAATTGAGAAACATACGCCTAATTATGATGATCCCTCTTATTTTTTGTTTTGAGTCATTATCTGTTCCATTCACTTCAAATTTTTAGAGGCAATAGAGCCTTACCCTATAACAATTATGTTGTGGCCCAGAAAGCTTACAAAAGGCTTAAAAAGTTTGTATTTAGTTTGCAAAACTTTTTACTTTTTTCATACAACCTAAAAATATGCAAAGAATTTTGGAAACCAGATAAATATGCAACAAAATTTTAATAAAAATTTAAAAGATATTGACCTCTATTATATCTCAGCATACTGATTTAACTTCTGTCAAGAACTGAATATGCTTTTACATTTTTTTTGGCTGCCATTTTAATAGAATTTATTGTTAAAAAAAACTTCTATAGGAAATGGTGTTGATGGTGGATATATGAAAACACAAAAAAAAAAACAAACCAATGTTGAGTTTTCATTAAGGAAATTGGCTACGGAAGGTGTTTTTATATCGTTGTCGAGAGAGGTGTGGAGTCCGAATATATTTTCTCTAACCAAATTGCGTTACATTGTTGTTAAATATGCTTGTATTATAAGGGTCGAACACTGGGGTCAAACTTTTTCCAACAATGTTTAGTGACCCTAAGTTGTCATTTGAAAACATAAAAATGTTAGTTTATCTTCAACAAATTATTTAATAAATATTTAATTTGATAAAAATCTTTGACACTGATTGGTTTGAGATAATATTTGACACGGGTTTTTGGTTTCTTTTCTTTTTTCTTAAGCATTTAACCAAGATTAAACACCTAAAGTATGCGAGAGTTAAAAGATTTTTTAAAGATTAAATGATTACCCAAATTTAGGGACCGCTTCTCACTGATTGTTGTTGTGCCCATATTTCACAAGTTCTCATTTGGTCTTGAATTTGGATGAGGTTCAGTTAAACATTAATGTTGTTATCTTCAAACGCTATCCTTTGTGAACTTGGCAATACAAACAGGATCAGTATCCTGTTGAAACTTGCATCGGAAATGATCATATTTTGTTCGACATAACGTCACCTATGACATATCGAAAGATTATAAAATAATCTCTTGCTTCTAAAATTGTTTGACTACCGGATTATGCAAGATTGTTTGGAAAGAAATGAACGCTCCAAACAACAATATTACCGCACACTCCGTATAGTGTTCCGTCTTCAATGGCCCTTAGACGGTTCATAATTTTCATCGAAAAATCATTTATGGGGATGAATGGGTCAATCCACATGAGATCTAAAGGCGTCCAATTCATATTCGACAAAACTTTACTATTTTGATGTAGTATTTTGGCCTGACAGCGTCATCCGGCATATTTCTTGTAATGACGTTGGACCGGCTTGTCTAGCGTGCGATGCCACACAGATTCAAAATGTGGATAATTATCGCGGTGTGGAATTGGGAAGAGATCTGTACCGCATGTAAAATGCGAATTAAAAGAATGGCGTCAAATGAAACATCGCTCCTACGACAGTGGTGATCAATTGTGGAGTTGATGCAAAATGGGCAACGAGATCGTACAATATGACTCTCTTAGACTTTTTCACGTATGGTTTTCGTTTTGTTGTTGCTACAGGCTGGTACTATGTACCATTTTGCTATTGCTATACCTTACGAGGCAGTGATGTCAACCGGCCATCATGATCGTGCGATTTTAGCGCCTTAGACTTTTTCTTGTGGCATTTTCATAAGTCGCACTAAGCACAAGGATCCATCCATTAAACTTAGAACGATTTATGACCCTTAAATCATGCAAAATTGAACAAATCGAATTTGCTTTACACAGAGAAGTTGAGGCGGATTCGACTGGCCATCTATCGGTTTCTAATTTCAATCATCGGTTATCTTGAATCTGACAATACTTATGTCATTCTATTCTGTCGCCAAATCCACTAACCGTAATTAATCGATTTACGCTTGAGCAACTTTGGGATTTATTGGACCAGCGGCAAGAAATTGCACAATGATGGGGATGCAAAAAAAAAAAAAAAAAAAAAAAAAAAAAAAAAAAAAAAAAAAACAACTTTCTTCGTATGGAGCTCCTTTTCATCTTGGTGAGTACGTTAATAAGTAAAATTGCCGTAAAATTGCTGCTCAAAAAACCTACACATGGCCTTACAGAAGCCAATGCACCCATTACGTGTGACTGTTTGGTGTGATTTCTGAAATGGAGACATCATTTGGCCTATAACCATTACGGTCTATGGAAGCACCTATTTCACCATGATAATCGATTTATTTTGTACCCGCTCTTCATGGTATTGACGTGAACAATGTTTGGTTTCAACAGTATGGTGCAATGTTCTACATATCTCATGCCTTAATCCATTTATTACGTCAAACATTTGATGGCCGTTTAGTTAGACGAAATGGCAATGTCAATTAGCCTCCAAAAAGTTGCGATTTGACACCGTTGGACTATTTTCTATGGGGAGCGCTATTAAAGAAAAGTATTATGCTGAGAAACAAGAGACAATTGAGCATTTGAAGGCCAACATTCGGGATGGCATTGCCCTATATGACTCCAGACATTAGAAAAATAGTGCACAAAAATAGGTTTGATCAAATGAGATACTCTGAGGCCAGCGGCTGTATTTATAATCAGAAGATTTGTACTTCACAACAAAGAAATTAAAAATTTTTTGTTTGCATTTTTAAATTTAAACTTTTAAATGACCCACTCTATATATTTGATTTTACTCTTTTGAAACTTTTTTAAGTAGTTTTACTTCTTTAATGTTATTTTTTAAATGCAAAAAAATATCACATTTTTAATCCTTTCTGTAGACAAGACTATTAAAAATACTACGCAACCAGATAGAACGTAAATTTTTTGTTTCGTATTTTTGTTGTAATTGTCATAAATACCTGATCAACTGTCATAATCTGGCGCCATTATGAATTGTACAAATACAAAATAATATTTCCTTTGGATATCAACCAGGACTATAAAAAATATCAACAATTACTACGTCGTTTGCCTTCTCTCTCTCTCTCTCTCTCTCTCTCTCTCTCTCTCTCTCTCTTCCTCTTGCTGTGTATCATTGCTTTTTCCTTTATTATCTCTGCTGTTACGAGTTTAATGTCAACATTTTCATACTATCAGCTCAGCTCAGCTCTCTCTTACAAAAGTTGTACATACAATAACCGTGGCCATTAAATAAAAAGATGACAAAAGTATGCTGAATTAAAAATGAAATTAAAAAAAAAAAAACAAGAAAACGAATGCAAAAGAATCCAATAAAAAAAAATCAAATTAAATAAAAAATTTTTTTATTTAAATATACAAAAATGATAATGATGTTGTGGATAAAACTGTATGTTGGTTGCATTACTACGCATAAACTGAGGAAGAGGAGGAAGAAGAAGAAGAAGAAGAAAATAAGTATACATAACGTTTGACATTGCTAGCAAACCAAATGCTGGCGGTAACGTTTGAGCTGGTTAATGCCACAAACAAAGCCAACATCCTCCCATCAACATTGTCGCCTATACCGATTTGCACTGACTGACTGCATGACTGACTGACTGACATTCAGTCAGTCGTCAGCTGGTTTGGTTTTTAATGTTATTTTTTAATGGCATTTTCTTCTTTTCTGTACCTCTCTGTGTCTCGTGTCTATGTGTGCACATTAATTTCGTAATGACTTTATCCTTTTTAAACATGTACTTAGCCAGCACATTAACATTAACGCAGAGAAATACTTGGAGACCAAAAACAAAAACAAAAACAAAAACGAAAACAACAAAAGAATAAAAATAATAAAAATATGTAAAAATATATTGTAATAATAATACACACAGAGCTGCACTATGGGAAATAAAGTTAAGAAATTTTGTTCTTTTTTTTTCTTATTATTAAAAATGTTTATCAACATGTTGATAGTAATGTTGATATTGGAAAAATTAAATTTAAAAATTTTACCAACACTACAGAGTATTCAAAATTCTGAATAATTATTTTATGTGGTCTATAGCATTACGTTTAAAAAATGTTGAATAGTTGCTGCAACATGTTGCTGGATTTTGCTTATATTATTAAATTTTTTTTTAGCATGTTTAACTTTTTTTCAAATCTAATATTAACAATAAAATACAAAATGGAAAATTTTTAAATAAAAAAAAAATACCATGTTTCGGCAACATGTTGCACAGACCTCTTTATTTGAAATTAGAAAAAAAATTACAATTTAAAAATTAATTAAATTTTAACACATCTCTACCGGTATACGACATAGTAAATGGTTAAATTAGGTTCTGTAGTAAAAATCTCCCGGAAAGGTTTTGGAAAATGTCCTTTCAAGAGCATCAAAAGCTGAAATATGAGAGAGAAAGAGAAAAGTATATTAAAAATGAACTAGGAATAATAGAGGATGGATGAATTGCTTGAAGAGTAAATCATTCATTAAATAGTCTCTTGTTCAAAAACCGTAGGAAACACTGCTGAAATCCAGGACATAAGCACCTTTTAGAGTACAATTTCTAGTTAAAATATAAATAAGGTTCTGTAGTCATTCGGTCCAAGGACATATCTATTCACATATTTTCTCACGACATCCATACATATATCCCGTCTGTTTGGTCCAGGGCTCTTATTACTGTCGTCGCGAAAAGGTTCTACGACCATACGATCTAGTGCACTTCCCTTCGGCTTTATAGGACATCACTATACAGTCTCCGCCTATTTTCCTGCTTTACAGGTTCCAACAATGTGTTTCGATGATTTATTCTCATCGTACAACCTCTATTCTGAGTTAGCGCACCCTAAATTTACTGTGCTCTGTCAACAGATTATTCAACTCAGAACGTTACTGGTTTGAAATTTTTAAGCCAAGGTTTTGATTGCCTGCAAACCCACTCGGTTTGAGATGAGTATTGTGTCACCTCTTTCTTTCTTCACTGAGTATACTTTATTTCCTCTCAAGCTTGCTGCTTGCTTATTGCCGGAAATTCCCTCATGCCTCAATTTGATTTAACCACTTATTGATGTCTTACAGACCCGTCGTTTACATCTGTACACTTCATCATGTTCCCTCTTATCTTGATAGATTCCTTGACTTTTCCCTGTTGAGTGGAAAATCAATGATTTCAAGCAAATTTACTCTCTTTGAAAGGAAACGATAGAATAATGAATCCACTTGTATAGAGACAATACTGGTCTTTGGCTTCCTTCTGAACACGATTTGTACTAAACTTAGAAACTCTCCCCAGTTATAGCAATATAGCGGCCGCTGCATCCAGTTTCGCGAAAACTGTAACACTCTAACAAAAACTTTTTCGTAAGCAATAAGGACGTGAAGGAAGAGAGATCTCTGTCATTATTCGATACTTGGGTATCTAAAATTTGTTGACAGAACGTGTGTTTCATAGACTCCACACCTTTATGATACTATCGGGCTGGCTGAGAAGTGCCGACCGAGGGACTGAATGGGTACTATCGGAACTTCAACGGGATATTATAGTCTCTAAGATGACTAACAATTTAAACCATCCTATCGCAAAACATTGTGGCGACCTTGTTGTAAGTATGCATCTAGCATCTGGAATGAAGACGATTGAGGACACTTAGGGCAGTCCAACTATCCCCTTATAAACAACACTTCAGACCATTGCCGTTTGTTTACTGATAATCCCAATGGTTTAATACACTTCAATAATCAGAAAACCTATAGGAAGCTGTGTTTCATCATCTATCATTTAGATTGGAGCGCCTGTAATTACTCTCACTTTTGCGTCAAGATCTTTTGATTTGATTTTGATGAATTTTTCAGTTTTTGTTTAGCAACATGTTACAATTTTTTATTAATTAAATGTTGCTATCTATTGTTGCTATGATTGATTTGTACCACTCTATTAAGTAAAAATTTTTGGTTACATGTTGTGCTTTGTATTGAGCAACGTAGTGCTAATTATGTATACGAACAAATTGCTATTTAAATTCAGTAAAATGTTTCCGTTTTTGTTTAGCAACATGTCTTAATCTTTCGTTAGCTAAATGTTACTATCTGTGCTTAGTTACATATTGATTTGTACCAGCATGTAACTTTTCAATTTTAGATACATGTTGAAGTCTGCATTGAGCAATATATTGCTAATTTTGTAAAGCAACATGTTGCCTTTAATTTTTAGATGCATGTTGAGTTTTGCATTGTGCAATATATTGCTGATTGTATGTAGCATCATGTTACCTTTCACTTCTAGATACATGTTGAGTTTTGCATTCTGCAATATATTGCTAATTGTGTATAGCAAGATGTTGCCTTTCATTTTCAGCAACATGTTGCCTTTCATAGTTTCAAGATAGAAACCTTTCATTTTTCAGCAACATGTTGCCTTTAATTGTCAACAACATATAGCTTTCATTTCTAGATACATGTTGCCTTTCATTTCTAGATACATCTTTAGTTTTGCATTGTGCGATATATTGCTAATTGTGTATAGCAACATGTTGCGTTTCATTTTCAGCAACATGTTGCCTTTCATTTCTAGATACATCTTTAGTTTTGCATTGTGCGATATATTGCTAATTGTGTATAGCAACATGT
>QOCX01000252.1:75624-89030 GCA_005959815.1 Sarcophaga bullata
TCATTTTCAGCAACATGTTGCCTTTAATTGTCAACAACATATAGCTTTCATTTCTAGATACATGTTGCCTTTCATTTCTAGATACATCTTTAGTTTTGCATTGTGCGATATATTGCTAATTGTGTATAGCAACATGTTGCATTTCATTTTCAGCAACATGTTGCTTTTCATTTTCAGCAACATGTTGCCTTTCATTTTCAGCAACATATTGCCTTTCACTTCTAGATACATGTTGAGTTTTGCATTGAGCAATATATCGCTAATTGTGCATAGAAACATGTTGCTGTTTGGAAAATGATTTCATTTTAAATACAACATAATGAAAACAAATTTTTTTGCTTTAAGGCCCCATTGTTATCTGGTATCATTTGTATTTCAAACAGAATTTTTTTGTATCCTTTATGTTTTTATTTCCTTTTTTTACTTTTATCTGCGTAAATACGCGAAAGTATTCGCATTTCTTCTTTTTATACAATACTTATGTATAAAAATTAATTTTATTTTAATTTTTTCTGTTCATTTGCAGCTGTAACGTTCAACCAGGTGACTCGGATGTATAAAAAAAAAAATTAAAAAAAAATTGTTGAAACTCAAAATAGTCAAACGGCTCAGATAATATATTACAGAAAGTAGAAAAACATTGACAAAAAAATCGATAGAAAGTCAACGTCAAGAGTATAAAGAAAGATTCTGTAGCTGTATGCAACGAATACAAGCCATTAAAGCTTAAATATAAAGACAAACGACTATTCCTAGATACATTTAGAGATTTTGCATCTGCTTGTGCAGTCTTCTTGTTGTAAAATTAGAAATTCTACGTGCAACTTTAGTATATAAAGCGTGAAGAGTGTGAAACACTTTATTTCAAGGAACTGTGGAATAAGAGTTTTGCTGCCGTCATACATAAAATAAAGGTAAGTCCACAGTTCGATAACTACCGATAATAACATTCAATTTTAAGCTTTGCCACCATTTCATGCTACTGTAATTTTTTTTTTTTTTTTGCATAATGCCAGCTTTTTTCATATAATTTTTCTTTTATTATTTAATAATAATGTTTTTAAAAAACGCATATTTTTTGCATAAAAAAACTGAAGAATAAAAAATTATTCCGCTAGTAAATGGAAATATTTTGCATAATTTTTTTTGATGTTTTCCATCTTTTTTTTTTTTGCTCTGCAGCAGTAGCATTTCATTTTGTGGCCATAAAAATCTGTCCTCAAGCGAAATGGGGTGTTTTTTCTTTCCTTCAATAACCATAAAAAAAAAATATGCTAAAACGTACCGAGTTTTTTTTTTCTCCTCAAAGTTATTTTTACAATAATATCATGAGTGATTTTAACATTTTAAAAAGAGCGCCTTGCTTAAGGCTTTAAAAAAAATCATAAAAAAAATCGTACCAAAAAAAAAATTGTTTTTTTTTTTCTTTAATGCATGTCATAACAACGTAGTTCAAAGCGGAAAATGACGGAAAAAAAACACAAGAAAAATTAATCCCATCTCTGTAGCACTTAAAAATTACATTAATTTAATGATATTTTCTTTTAACAAGGTGGAACATAAAGATAATGACATGCATATTTTTCTCTTTCTCTTCTCTCTCTCTCTTTTCTTTTTTGGTAATAAAAAATTTATTTTAAAAGAATAAAAAAGAAACATTATAGTCCTTGACTGAATGTAATGCAATAATGGTGTCGTTAAATTGATTTATAAACATTTGCTCTTGAAAATATGTTGCAGCAACAAGTTGTGAATGAAATTTTACTATATTTTCTAAGCAAAAGATTTTTCCAAAAATTTCCAAAATGTTGCAAAAGAGCTCCGCGGATATTTTCGTAGCCTCAAATCGTTCATAACAAATTATTGTTAATTGTTATTAAGCAACATATTAATTGTTAACATACTTTCCTTAAATATATCGCTGCAACAAGTTCCACTTGCGCCACAAATTCCACTATACTCCCTAAGCAAAAGATTTAACAATTCCCTAAAATGTTGCAATACAGCTCCAGAGTTATTTCTGTAGTATAAACTCGTGTAAAAGAAGAAGAGTAAATCGTTAACCAACATGTGAATGTTGTTAAGCAACATGTGCATGTTGTTAAGCAACATGTGCATGTTGTTAAGCAACATGTGCATGTTGTTCAGCAACATATGTTGTTAAGCAACATATGCTTGTTGTTAAGCAATTTATGTGCATGTTGTTGAGCAACATATTCATGTTGTTAAGCAACATATGTTGTTAGGCAACATGTGCATGTTGTTAAGCAACATATGTTGTTAAGCAACATATTATGAAACATACTTTCTTTAAATATATCCTGGACGCCCTGGTAGTCTAGTGGGGAGGGTTGCAAAACTACTATCGTAGGCCCGTGGGTTTGATTTCGCCCACAGACTCTTGTTTGTTACACTACATTGACATAATAAGATACATACATACATAGATACGTAATTGGTCATTAATATCCTTCAGTCATGATTATTACCTATCTTCTCACATCTAAGATACTTATATTGTGTGCCTTAATTTTTATACATAAGTTACGGGGACCTACCCAAATTTTAAAGACACTTTTTTATAGCAATTTTATTTGAGTTGAGAGTTTTTGCCCGAAATCTACTGAGAGAAAGTTGCCTAAGAAATATCTTTTTATATATCGTTCTGTTGGAGATGTCTGATCTGGGGTTTGAACTTTGACCTCACGTCAAATAAACCAACATGCAACTTACTAAAGTACAGCAACATACACAACAGAATTGTATAACTTATTTAGTCTTAAAAAAATTAGAAGAAAAATAGAATGTGAAATTGTTGCTGCAACAAGTTGCTGAACTAATTTTATAAATTTCTCGAAATGGGTAAATAATTTCTTAAATTTTTTTCAAACGCTATAAACACTTATAAGTGAAGCGTATGTGTTAAATAATGGGCGCAATTAATTTATTCGTTTTTTAAATACTCAAACTCCTTTTGAACTAAAATTTATTTTCAAGAATGAAGGTTGTACAACCTTCTTAAAACATAAAATCCTGACATGATACAAACAAGTATACAAAATAAAATAAAATAGTAGCTATAGGATGCCATCTTACTTACTTAATTGGTTATTACAATTTTTTTGTTAGGATTACAACATAGCTTCTTACACCATTCATGTTGTTTGCGTTTATTTTATTCATGATTGGCGTGACGTACAGTTTAACAAGAGGAAATTTGCCGAATGAAATATGTTTACATATTTCGTTTTTTTGGAGTTGTTTGAGTTGAAGCTTGGACCATGCGTTCTCGTCTAATAAGCCAACATACTACCTACTAGACTGCGTCGATAACAGCAGATCATTGTGAAACAAACGTAAGTTTTAATGAAGCCTAAATTCGAACCTCGGCTTCTGTTTTAAAATGCAAAATAATAAGAATTTATAAAACCTGAACTAATGTTTAGCAGCATGTTGCAAAGTGTTGCATAATGTCTAACGATGTATTATTTCTACACTTGAGTGACTCCCTCGAGGAGTATAAGGCCATAAAGTGGTTAGCAACATGTTGCACAATATTTAACATATTGTTTTAAAAAATAGCACACTTGAAGAGTGTAACTCCATAACATGTTTAACAACATGTTGCTGAATGTTAAACGATATATTTTGTCTATACTTGACTGATTCCCTCTAGGAGCATAAGATCATGAAATGGTTCCTACAGAAGCAAATCAGATTCATTTTGAGTAAGAAAAATCGTATAATATTCTGTTCGGATTAAATTTTATTCTCCAGCAACATGTTGCTAAGTCTTTAAATATGTTGCAATAAGTACATTAATATGTTAGGTTATTTGACCAAGATCAGTCAAAAAAAAAATTTCTTTATGCAATAGAAATATTGCAACATTAAATCATAAAGCCTTGGTCATATTTTTGTATTGTTAATTTGGCATGTTTCCGTACTTTTCATTGCAAAATAATCCAAATTCTGGATGAATGGGTTTGTGAAGAAAATTGTCGCATTGAAAATGTTAGTAATCTGTATGAGATGGAAGAGAGTCCAATGCATTCTAAAAATGTCACTCTTAGGTGTGGATTTTGGTCTGCTGACGTCATTTGTCTATATATCACTGTCAACGGTGGGCACTATTGGCCAATGATTATTAATTTTTTTTTTTGGCTTGAAGTAGAAGATCTGCACTACAACGACCCGGTTCAAAAGCTCATTACACATTGGATGTTCTATACGAGCGATATGAAGGCAGGGATGTAACACCGTTTTGCATCACCTTAATTTTTATTTACTTTTTGGAGTGTGCCGCCTGACATTTGCATCTTATGTGAGTAGCTTTGTGTATTAAATTGAAAAGTCTTTTCCAAAAAAATAAAAACAACAACAATAATGATCTTTGAATTTTAATAGCCACACAGTTGAGGCAATGAAATGCTTTTTTAAAATCTAAAAAATAAAAATCAATGTCTTGGCATAGACCACCTAAAATAGTCATCAAAAATCGATTATCAGCCACAGAAAGAAACAAAAAAAAAATCGAAACGAAACGAAACGAATGAAACCTGAAACTGTCAAAGAGTTGTTAAATTTATGAATTCATAGACATGATTTGAACATGAAACTTTCTCTTAATTGTGTGCCATAAAGTCAGGCTATAAATATGGCACTTTTATTAAAATTGATCCCCAAACGTAAATATACGTATATATTGTGTGTGTATATACATACATACGTACCCAGCAACATGCATCTTTGTGCTTCAATTTTGCTCCATTGTTATTCAATCTTGTCAAAATATACACAAAAAAGAAAATTGACAATGAAATGAACTATTTGGATATGTATGTATGTATGTATGTATGTATGTATGTATGTATGTATACATACGGATGTATGGAATGGTTAAAAGGATGGACAGACGGACAAACTTACAACCATACCGCAGGCTATAGAAAGCAAATCAAAAAAAAAAATCACAAAAAAAAAACGAAAGACGAAAGAAAAAAAATGTTGCTCGTTTTATTGTTATATGAAGGCATATGAAAATTTAGATTTTCTGTATGTTTTTTTTCTCTGCTTTTTGTTTTTTCAATTGAATTTTTGTAGAGTGTGCCTGGATGGATGTATATTTTGATTCCTTTTTTTTTTGTGTTGTCTTTTGCCTAAGGCTACATTTTAAGTGGCTTTAATGGTTTAATATATTGGCTTAAAATATGTACAATTTAGACAATTTAAAGTGGTGATACGAATTGTTAAGACCAAAGCAAAAAAAAAAAAAAGAAAAAAAACAAGCAACAGCAACAACGTCAGCATTTTTTTAGCAATACTAACAATAAGGCTTTTTAAAGGCCACAAACGTGGCAAGTTTAACTTTCCTCATCGTTATCGTCATCATATTTCAAAAAATCGTAAAAAAGAAAAGAAATAACAATTGCCTTAAGGGCCTCCAGCAATGATTTGATTTTCTATAAGGCTTCTCCTCTTTTTACCTTTTTTTTTTTGCAATATTTTCCTAAAATATTTTCTTATTATTGTAATCACAAGATAAAACAAATATTTTTATATTATAAGAGCATTTTTAACACAAAAAAGAAGGGAATACGTAATTTACACAATCGAATGTGTTGATATGTTTCGCAAAAGGTAAAGAAAAATCGTAAAATACTGCGTTTAGAGTAAATTTTACTTTCTAGCAACATGTTGCTACGGCATAGCAACATGTTGCTACGGCATAGCAACATGTTGCATAAATTCATTACATATTTTTTAAATTAGTTTTACAAAGATATTAGCCAATATTGTATTCTATTTGTTTAGAAAATGTGGAAGTTATTGCAACATGTTTCATGTCTTAGCAACATGTTGCAATAAATCCATCATATTTTTTTTTGTAGGTTATTTTTATCAAAATAGTAAATGAAATCATATTTCATCCCCTTATGAAAGGTGGAAAACAATTTAAAATTCCATACCAATACTCCTAATAAATAAGCATCACTGCCATCATAGCCGCCACTGTCATACAGACAGAATATCCAAGTATTCTTAAAAAAAGAAACAAATTAATGGGGACAAATTACGTGGTCTTAGAAATCTATGATAAGTTCTAAAATGTAAAATTAATTGCTTTCCTAATACATCTCTCACCATGTTATCAAGTGCCTTGTAGCCTCAGCCTCAGCATCTAGTGGAAATGTCATGTCCACCCTTTTCAGCAATTACTGCACGGAATCTTGTTCTATTGATTTTTGCGATGCGATTTTCATTGCTTTCGAAGACCTACAGTCCTCTGATAAGGTTAGTCTACTAAAGGTATCAAAAATTTCACTTTTCGCTTTACATTGATGGCTTCAAAGTGCCGCTGGCTACTCTTCACACCAAACGCATTAATTCGGATAGTTTACGTAACCATATGCGCCAAACAAAAGCTTTGCCGCAGAAAATAAATTTGCAACGGGAACACATTTCTCACTTCAAATGGTTTTTGATAGAAATGTATTAAACATTGGTACACTGTAACAATTTTCATCAATATAATAGTTTTTGGCAGGAAATCTAAGCAACTTCGGGTCTGGTTTGGGCGTTATACACTTTCAGCAATGTGTCTCCAATTTCAATTGCTTCAGACTGCGGAAGCAGAGCGAAATTCGGAGAATTGGGCAAATTTGGAATCAATTCGTGGTCTTATTTACTCTCAACATTAGAAATTTGTGCAAACCTTTCTTCTTTGTCAAAAGCGAGCCGTTTTCTTCATGTCATTATATCATAGCAGCTTATGAGTTTGAGTTTGAGGTCTTGTTCAGGAGAAAATTTGGAAAAAAGGGAAACTTTTTTTCCAGCAATCCGATGGTAGAAACTGTTTTGAGCGCTGTCCGATTTCTGGTGTGTCGTGATTGATTCACATTTCATCTACGGACAAAAATTAATGCATATTTCGGTGAAATAACGTCGAAACCTTAACTGGAAACCAAGAAACCATAATAAATCATTCAAATTGATGATTTGGTATTCCCGTCGTAATTGTCAACTAGTTTGAGCAAAAAATCTTGTTCACACAAAAACACTTTTTTTTCCATTTGATCCTCAAACCACAGGGTTTTTTGCTATTAACGACTGTCAAACACTAAGAATTTGACAGAACTTGTGGAAAGTTTGAAGGAAATCAATTGATTTTCAGATTGTTTCGAGTGCAGCAAATTGAACTGGACACCCAGAACATTGACGTCAATCATTATCAATCATTCAAATTTATGATGTGACGTTTTGCGTTGTGCTTATTAAGCCTAGACATAGTGTGAGCAGTGATTTTATCAGCAAAAAACATTTTTTCCCATTTGTTCCCAAATCACACGGTTTTTAGCCGTCAAATACGAAGAATTTGTCATATCTTGTTGAGATTATGAAAGAAATCAATTGATTTTCAGATTGTTTCCAATGTAGCGACATGAACTGGGCATCACGAACTTTGGCGCCAATCATTATCAATCATTCAAACTGATGGGGCAATGTACGTGTAGTTCTTGTCAAGCCTAGGCTTAGTTTGAGCAATGAGTTTGCTGTGTTTGCTGAACACTTTTTTCCATTTGATCCTCAAACCACGGGGTTCTTTGCCATAAAATACGAAGAATTTGACATAACTTGTGGAAATTTTGAAAGAAATCCATTGATTTTTAGATTGTTTCGAATGCAGAAACCTGAACTGGACGCCAAGAACTTTGACGCCAGTCATTATTAATCATCTAAATCGATGGTGCAATGTTCCTGTAGTGCTTGTCAAACTTAGCCTTATTGTTTGAGCAAAAAATTTGTTTCATAATCACACAAAATACAATTTTTCCTCAAACCACGCAGTTCTTTGCTATCAATCACTGTCAAATCCGAAGAATTTGACAGAATTTGTGGAATTTATAAACGAAATCAATAGATTTTCAAATTGTCTCGAATGTAGAATTCTAAACTGGACAATAATAACTTTTTCGTCAATCATAATCAATCATTTAAGTTGATGATGTAGTGCTTGTCCTTAAACTGCGACGTCCTTTGCTATAAAATACAAAGAATTTGACATAAATTGTTAAGATGTATGTAAGAAATCAATTGATTTTCAAATTGCTTCGAATGTAGAAACCTTAACTGGACACCAAGAACTTTACCGTCAATCATTATCAATCATTTAATGTGATGATGTAGTGCTTTTCAAGAATAGACTTAGTTTGAGCAATGATTTTATCAGCAAAAAACATTTTTTTCCATTTGTTCCCAAATCACACGTTTTTTGCCATCAAATACGAAGAATTTGACATAACTTGTTGAGAAATTAAGATTTTTCAGATTGCTTCGAATGTAGAAAACTTAACTGGACACCAAGAACTTTGGTGTCAATCATTATCAATCATTCAGATTGATGGTGCAATGTTCCTGTAGTTCTTGTCATGCATAGACTTAGTTTGTGTAAAAAATCACTTTTTTTTCTATTTGGTCTTTGCTGTTAAAATGACTGTCAAATCCAAAGAATTTGACGGCACTTGTGAAAATCAATTGATTTTCAGTGAAGAGGAGGACTTATTGACCCGCCTTCGTATGTTATTTAATCATGTTTAAAGGATTTCATGGCTTGAATAAAATATTTTCGCTTTAAATGTTTCGCTTTAAATGTAAGAAATATTTTCTTAAATTTTACTAGTCCTTCATGGGGTATTGTTGTTGTTGTTGTATGTTGCATAACCCAAACACAAAATGAATAACACGTAGACATTGTATATTGCAGGATCAATATTTTCATTTGCATTTTCATAAAAGCCAGGAGTCAGTGGTGTGATGTACCTGGTCGTGTGTGTGCGTGTACACATGGAAAAGAGTTAAAAGTGAGAAAACCATCAGGAATAAAAACCGTTTTTTTTTTTCTTTCTCTCTTCTGTTGCTTCTTTCTATTGGCACACGGCAAGAGGATCCTTTAAAGGTTGTGGCAAGCTTCGTTGTTTGTCATTCTATCCTTATTGTTGTTTTAATTTGTTGGTATGTTATTGGTGGTATGTTGTTTGTTTGTTTGCTTGTTTGTTTGCTTTTTTATCCTGCATATCGTTTTAATTTGTTTTCTGGTTCTACTTCTGCTTTTTTTAATTTTTTTTTTCAAACTTCCCTTATGCTTGTCTTAACATTTGCGGTATTTGCTGCTACTCCACAGGTTTTGTAATGATGCGTTTGAATTTCTAGTCGTTTTTTCTTTCAATTTTTCTTTGTGTTATGTTTTGAAAGCAAAAACAAAAACAAAAATGTAGAGAATACTGCATTGAATGTAAGTGTTCATCCGATTTTTTTCTTTCTTTCTTTCTTTCCTTTGCTGGTGTTGCGATAATATTTTGCTTCGCTTTATGTTTGAGTGGAAATGCCTTTGCATCACCTTTCCTTGTGCTGTTTTAGATTCCTTGAGTTCCACTGTCGCCATTCCTTTAAGGTGTTTCATTTCATTTCGTTTTTTTTTTTCTTTTCCTCTCTTGGTTTCAAATTTCTTGGTATTTTATTATCTTTCGTTAGATGTTTCCTTTTTCGTTCGTTTGTATTCTTTTTTTTTGTGTTTTGTTTGTCTCACATATTTCCTTTAAAGTTTCTTTTTTTTTCTCTTTCTGTTTATTTTTTAAGAAATTGTTTTAAAAAAAAATTTTTTTTTTTGTTAAAAGTATTTCGCTTTTTAAGAAAAAAATTTTTGCACTTTAATGCGTTTTTAATGTTTTCCTGTGTTACGTTGATTTTGTCGCTTTTTGCAACAGCAACAGTCATTGATATGCTTTGAACACCACATTGTTACTGCACAGCCAGCTTAAGCGGGCAAAGGTGGTGGTATCATATCAAAATGCTAATTTCTTAAGAAAACATTTTTTGTTTTTGTTTTGTTTTTAGCACACAAATATTTTTCTTGATAATTTCGAATATTTTCTTAAAAGTGGTTTTATTGGCAACATGTTGCTAAACAATTTGATCTAGCTTCATTGGGGTGTTTCTTGTTGCAATATTTATTCTTTTACAATCTACGCCGTAATCTAGTAGGTAGTGTGTTGGCTTATTAAACGAAAGGCCAGGGTTCAAGTCGGTCAGACATCAAAAACGAAATATGATAAATATATTACTTCAGCGACTTCCTCTCAGCAGATTTCTAGCAAAACTCTGAAGTAAATCAAATTGCCATGAGGAAGTTCTCAAAAATATGTCGTTCGAAGTCGATTTTAAATTGTAGGTCCGCCACTCATATATAAAATTAACACACACAATTTAAGTGGTGTGAGAATCTAGGTCGTAATCCTGACTGAAGGGTGTAATGGTCAATTACGTACGTTACATTAGACGTAGCATGACATCATGCATACATAATTGATCATTACAACCCTACAGTCTTATTTCCGACCTAGCTTCTCAAGCCACTAATGTTATATGTGTTAGTTTTATACAAGAGTGGCTGAACCTACAGTTTAAAGTTGACTCCGATAAACGTTTAATCTTAATAACAATTATTGCATGTGTTATGGTGGTTGTCATATAATTTTCTTTATAGGAATCGAATTTAATTTGAAAATTATTTGAATTTATATTTAAAGGGAAGCCAAACAATATTTAAATTCTAATGCATCACAAGGTCTTAATAGCGGCAACAAATTCTTTTTTATCCTATCATAAAATCACCGCTCGCTTTAAGCGAATTATATTTGTTCGGTATAGATTGCATACGTTTGGTTCGATTTAGGAGGTTAACAATAGATGGGAGCCTCCTAGTTTAATGGAATTCAAGGCATTGCCTTGGCTTCAGTGATCGTCAGCTTTGGCATTGTTTCGAATAGTTGGATCACAGATTTTAAGTGCTTCAGCTTGTTCAATGAATTCAACAGTCAACTGCATTTAAAATTGTCTTTCGTTGTCATTCGGCTGCAACTGCCTTGCTAACAAATTTCCTTGCCTTGCAAAATTTTTGATTGTGAATGTTCTTTCTTAATGTTTACAATAATATTTACAGGATATTCACTAACTGCTAAACAGGCCAAGCCTTCTTTCTTTCAAATAATGAAAAGCATTATCAGAATTAACTTCTGTAAACAATCGATATGTTTCAATAACTGTTTTCTCAGATTAAAAAAATAAACCACCATTGAACCTTTTAAACACAAAATCAACATTCTTGAAAGGTTAAGTGACAAGAAGTGATGATGTTTACCCTTTAAACTGAGGTATTAGTTATCATAGCTACAAACCATATAGAAAAAATAAGCCAAATGTTGTAGCTTAGCAACATGTTGCCAAATTGCTAGTTGAAGAAGAAACTTATTATTGAAATAATTTATATTTGAAATGTTGCTAGCAACATGTTGAAAGAATTTATGACTTCAAAGACTTAGTTCAACAGTTTCTTTAAGTACATATTCATATTGCTTTAATTTTTTTATAATTATCAATCAAGTCTCATTACCTTTGTACTTAAAAATAAGATTTCAAATACAGTGCTAAACAAAAAGTCAGAAATAAATGTAAATTTTTTTCCCACACTGTACTTAGATCAACTTATGGAAGCCAGAGGTCCCATCAAATGTAATATTTGTTGTCAGAAATATGAAGAATTTGTTTAGGTATTGATGCAAACGCACACTGTGACAGCATATTTCTTTAAAAGTTTAGAGATATTCTAATGTCTTTTTTGCCAGCAACATGTTGCTAAACATTTTTTAATAAGTTATTTTTTAACAATTTGAGACACAATTTTGTATACATACGTGCATACATATATGTTTAGGAACGTTGTTATATATATTCTTGTAAGGACCAGTAAAATGTTACTACGTAAACTTGTCTTACTCAAGTCACACACATTACATCATACACAATCTTTTATGCAAAATATCCTACAATTGTTAAAAGGAAAAGAAATCCTAAATGAAATCAAAACAATAATAAATACGTACTTAATTGGTCTTTACAACCCTTCAGTTAGGATTACGATCTAGCTTTTCACACCACTTATGTTGTGGGTGTTAATTTTACACATGAGTGGCCAGAGCCAAAGTTTAAAGTCGATTCTAAACGACAGGTTTTGCATAAACTTTTCATGGTAATTTAATTTATTCTCAGAGTTTTTGACAGAATTCTAGTCAGGGGAAGTCGCCAAAGAAATATTGTTTTCATATTTCGCTTTACTAAAGATGTCTGATCTGTGGTTTGAACCGTGACCTGACGTCTAATAAACTAACACACTACCTACTAGACTATGGTGAACTGGGAAAACTTCAGGATATTGTTCGATATCAATAATGCCAGTTCCCTCCCATCATCTAGAGTACATCACACTACTCATTCTTACTGGATTGCCCTGTCAAACAACCAGTTATCAACCTCAGATTATATCTTAATAGGCTGATGCATTGCTCAGAGTTCTTCTTATTGTAATATACCAAACAAATTTTTGATTGAGGCACTCTTTAATTGTAAACACGAAGAATTCAGTCTTTCACGGTACAAAATCTAGTTCAGCTGTAGCATAAGCTGAAACTCATTACGATATGTACTGAGATACTGACCTCACTCGTGCTCTTTTTCGAGTATATGAGATTGTATCTCAGCGATAGCGTTACGAATGTTGAACTTCAAACTCTCAATTGTCTCTAGCTTGTGGGCATAACATTTTGCCTTAACGGTGCCAACAGACGGTATCAACGGTATCAAATTGCAGCTTCTTGGCGGCCGATTGACATCACCATTTCGGCTAATTAAACTTCTATCAAACGTTTGATGGAATAAATCTATTGTGGCCTGAGATATGTGGCATCTTGATGAAAACAAAAATTGTTCACATTAATACCATAAAGTGTGGAAACACTTGACTGTAATGGTTGCACCGTCCTCATTTTTGAATAAATCTGGGCCAATGATACCTGCGCTCCATAAGCCGCACCAAACAATAACTCGTAATAAGTGCATTGGCCTCTGCATTAAACTTTAAGTTTTATAACTTTGTTGTTGATTTTAATAAAAATTAATTTCAGCAACATGTTGCCAAAGCATATTTTCCTTTTATGTATGCTTGGAAATTTAAAAATAATATTTCGAAGCCATTCGATTTTAGAATAAGATTTTTCCAACGAGTTATTAAAAAATATGTTGCGCGGTATAATATGATAGCCATTAACTAAAGGAGGATTTTAACAGACAGATAAATTGGTTTTCATTATTATAAGTAGACAATAAGGTAGAAGTGAGCGTTAAGCTAAAGCGAGGATTCTCCCACCGGTAACTTTTAAAGTTAAAGCCGTATTATATATTATTTTCAATATGGCAACATCATATATAAATAAAATTAGCATATACCACGAAAAACAACAAGCCCATCTTCGCCACTGGGTTTAATTGAGAAGTTTTATCAACATTGCTCCGGA
>QOCX01000252.1:94440-110930 GCA_005959815.1 Sarcophaga bullata
TTTTGCCAGAAATCTGCTGAGAGACAGTAGCCGAAGAAATATTTCCTTTCATATTTCGTTTTGCAGGAGATTTCTATCCTGGGCAACACAACAGCTGAGTTGGGTTTTTAACTACGATCTCTCTGGTCTAATGAGCCAACACAATAGCTACTTAACTACGGAACTCAGTTGCCAGTATCAGTTGGGCTTACTGAGTCCAAAAGCAAGCCAGTTCTACCAAAAAGATCAGTTTTATAAAACAATCTGATCTATTTTCTCTCTGACTCTCTCTCGGAACGATGTGTGTGAAGATAAATTTAAATTAAACTAGCAAAGACAAAAACCAAAATAATGTTCAAGTTAACAGAGCAATGTTATACGTATTAAACTGTAAAGTATAAAGCAGAATGACTTAAATCGGGTAGTACTAAGGGGGTCTGCAAGTGTCTAAACTATTGTAACACGAATACAACAGTTTTGCTTGGCCACATAACTATCCAGTGGGAAACAATTCTCAGTTTCTTACAAAAATGTGAATTGCGTATTGTTTGTTGTAGCATCTGGTGAGAAAAAGATGAAACATGTGTGTGAAGATAAATTAGAATTTGACTAGCAAAGATAAAAACCAAATTTTTTTTAGCAAAGCTAATGTTAACTTTAACAGAGCAATGTTAAGTCGTTAATAGAATTTATAAAAAAATATTCAAGGAAGGAAGCACCCAAATATACGATTACATTCCTTAAAAATTATGCTCCATACTTTCCTGAGTGGAACAGCTGCTCAGGCAATACGGATTTTCTTTTGAAAATTGAAAAAAACTTATTGGGTTTAATTGCCGACCACTTAGGCTACAATTGGTATATAGTGGGAGATGTGCAGCAAGTCCCATTTTTCTGATATCGTAATACCCAGACAAATAAGGCGTTTTTATTTGTTTTTCAATTTAAATAGCAAAGAACAAAACCAAAATTTGAAAAACTTAGACAAACAAAGATCGATATTGTGGAATAACGAGACGTGCTGCAGATCTCCCCACTATACACAAATTGTAGCCTAACATGTCCCTAATAAAACCCATAAGTGGTTGATCCCAAATACTCATCAAAAATGTAAACAATTTTAATTTCTTTCATTAATAATGGCTTTTAAATATTGTTTGTTTTTGTGCTTTTGTAAACTTTACTACAACAACACCACATTAAGTTAAACTACCATACTACACTCCAGTCATTTGATAAGAAAACAAGAAAAAAAATTGCAAATTCAAATTGAATTGCAAGAAAGAAAAGAAAATCAAAGAAAAGCAAAAGGAAAAACAGAACTTTAAAACAAACAACCTGCCAGTCAGTCACTCAGTCCGTTATTTTCTCGAGTAAAACAAACTTTCGTTAAGGAAACGATGATAACACAGTACTTTCTTCATTTTTGGTTGGAACAGGAACTTGCTGTTGCCAGCCAAACCTGAAACGGACACTATAAGTAGAGAGAGCGAAAAAGAAAAAAATTGAAAAAAATCCTTGGCTAACCTCTCTTGCTTAAGGAATTGCCTTCTTATTTTTCGTTTATTGATTTCTGCCCGACTTCAACAGCTGTAAAGGGGAACCTGTGTTGGTTTTTGGTGGCAATGATAAAGGTGAGCTCTTAGCGTTTAACCAGCCAAAAAAAAAAAAAAAACACACACACACCTTAAATGGCATTTTAACAAATTGATTTTTATTTATGGCCCAAAAAAATATGGTTTCAACTGGATTTCAAATGGTTAGAAATAGCAAAAACAAAAACAAACCTGCCGACAATGAAGCAAAGGAAGTTTGTTCTCTTGTGTCTCAACCTACTGCTGATGTTTACGATGCATGCCGGCTATGATAGTTCAGAAGCATATGTTCTACTGAAACTGAATCAGTTTTTATTTCTTTAATCTTTAGTTGCTATTGTTGTTGTTATTTTAGGTCGGTAGCAACTAAAATAAACAATAAAAGAAACTCTAAACAGAGAAGGAAAGCAATGCAAAGAAACGAACAAAAAAAGAAAATACGATTAAAATCATGTTAAAAGGTAAATTTTAGGGTTCGAAAGTAAAATACAGAGGAACTGGGATTCGTTTTTTATTTTTGTTTTTTATTTTGTTTACAAATAAAACTCCTCTTTTTTTTTGTTTCAAGGTTAATTTTGTTTTCCAAAGGCAACCTTTAATGTTGCCACACAGTTTGGCTGTGGCTCACACACATGCTGACTGTAAAAGCCGCAAACAATAGTTTTTTTTTCCTTTAATGGCTGTTAATATCTACCCTTTTGAACACTTCTTTTTAGTTACAACAACAACTGCAACAAAAAAAATTAAACAGAAGGGAACATAATTTTTTTCTTCTTAAATTTGATTGAAGCAAAGAATTAACAACAACAACAACAACAACAACAACAACAAATTACAACAAATAAAATAACAACAACAACAATAAAGAGAAAAAAATTATAAAAGAAAACAGAAGGGAACACAATTTTTTTCTTCTTAAATTTGATTTAAGCAAAGGAGAAGCAACAACAACAACAACAACAACAAAAACAAATTCATGTTTTACACTCATGTTAAGTGGCAGATAACAGCAAACACCTCTTAACCTTAACGATATATAGAGGCAACAAAACAGTAACACCGGGCAACATTAACAACAAGAAAATCATGATCTCCTCTTTGCAGCAAACATATGTTATACTCGTACATATGCAGACATGCAATAGCAGCAACAACAACAATAACAACAACAACAACATCAACTATAACAACAACTGCATGTTACTGTCTGTCTACCTTCTTATCTCTGAATGTTGCAAATAAATTTGGTTTTTTCTTTTAGTTTTTCATCACTGTGTTGCTTATGCTCATGTTCTTAATTTATGTACGTACATATATACATATGTATGTATGTATGTATGTATATATGTCGTGGATATACCTTTACGGACAGACATGACATATTTTGTTACGCATATTAACCATTTACATCCATCCATTCATTCATTTTGCAAAACATTGCTTGGCCTTGTGGCCTTCATTTATCATGTTGCACGTTTGTTGTTTGTGCAAAACGATAAGAAAATCCCACAGTAAAATCGAATGAAAAATAGAGAGAGAGAGTAACTCAAATCGTAATCGTATTATGCCCTTAGGAAACAAAAAGCAAAAAACAAAAACAAAAAAAAAAAATCATTTTGAATTGAAAAAAATTTTAAAAATAATTAGTTCACCTACTCGTATATGTCTGTACGTCTTCCACACTCAACGCAAAATCTTAATAAATTCCAATGATTGCCGTAATTTCTTACACTAGAATTGCATATACAAACTAAAGTCACTTGCGAAACAATTCTAATCTCCTGCACATATGTTATGTTGTTAACTAAATCACCACCCCACTACATGCATACATACATACATACAATAGAAAACAATTGCAATAACAACAGCAAATACAACAAAAACAAATTTGTAGATATTAACTGGATAAAGGATAATACCATACACACACACACACACACATATTGGGAATACTGATCAGCCAATGCTCTCATGGTGGCATTTAAAAAAAAGTTGGAAAAAAAATTTTTTTCTTCTAAAAACAACATACCATACCATGCACTCATACATTCATACATACAAACACTCGCAACACAACAGCGAATAGCATGTGTATGTGTGTGTGTGTGTCTGAATATTATATGCTCCCTAAACAGTTTAACAGAGCACAACACAACACAAAACAAGCAACAGCAACAGCAACTGAAAAAATAATATTTGGGAAACTTTTCCTGGCAATTTTTATTTCCTGTCAGACTTTTTTTTTGCAGAAATCTGCCTGAGAGACAAGCCGAAGAAATATTTCCTTTCATATTCTTCGTTTTGCAGGAGATTTTCTATCCTCGGGCAACACAACAGCTGAAGTGGGTTTTTAACACGATCTCTCTGGTCTAATAGCCATCACAATAGCTACTTAACTAGGAACTCAGTTCGCAGTATCAGTTGGGCTTACTGAGTCCAAAGCAAGCAGTCTACCAAAAAGATCAGTTTTATAAAACAATCTGATCTATTTTCTCTCTGACTTCTCTCATCGCGAACGATGTGTGTGAAGATAAAATTTAAATTAAACTAGCATAAGACAAAAACCAAAATAATTTCAAGTTAACAGAGCAATGTTATACCGTATTAAATGTTAAAGTATAAACGTAGAGCAATGACTTAAATGCGGTACGGTACTAAGGGTCTGCAAAGTGTCTAAACTATTGTAACACCGAATACAACGTTTTCTGCTTGGCCACATAACTATCCAGTGGGAAACAATCTCAGTATTCTTTACAAAATGTGAATTGCGTATTGTTGTTGTAGCATTGGTGAGAAATAAGATTGAACATGTGTGTGAAGCATAAATTAGAATTGACCTATGCGAAAGGATAAAAACCAAATTTTTTTAGCAAAGCTAATGTTAACTTTAACAGAGCAATGTTAAGTCGTTAATAGAATTTATAAAAAAATATTCAAGGAAGGAAGCACCCAAATATACGATTACATTCCTAAAAATTATGCTCCATAACTTCCTGAGTGGAACAGCTGCTCAGGCAATACGGATTTTCTTTTGAAAATTGAAAAAAACTTATTGGGTTTAATTGCCGACCACTTAGGCTACAATTGGTATATTAGTGGGAGATGTGCAGCAAGTCCCAATTTTTCTGATATCGTAATACCAGACAAATAAGGCGTTTTTATTTGTTTTTCAATTTAAATAGCAAAGACAAAACACAAAATTTGAAAAACTTAGACAAACAAAGATCGATATTGTGGAATAACGAGACGTTGCTGCAGATCTCCCCACTATACACAAATTGTAGCCTAACATGTCCCTAATAAAACCCAATAAAGTGGTTGATCCCCAAATACTCATCCAAATAATGTAAACAATTTTAATTTCTTTAATTAATAATGGCTTTTAATATTAGTTTTGTTTGTGCTTTTGTAAACTTTACTACAACAACACCCACATTAAGTTAAACTACCATACTACACTCCAGTCATTTGATAAAGAAAACAAGAAAAAAAATTGCAAATTCAAATTGAATTGCAAAAAGAAAAGAAAATCAAAGAAAAGCAACAAGACAGCTTACCAGACTGGTACTCTCCAGTATTCTTTGCAAGCACGCACCTTTCCGTAACATCATAGAACCCTATCGGTCCTATCCAAGGGAAAGAGATCTCCCTTTATTAAAAAATTCTCTTATGAATTTCATATTAAGCTTGTTTCTCTTCAATCTAGCATCCAAAAATTTGGTCGTCATTACCATGTGGCCAACAGTTCTTCCACTATCGCTTTAGGACAGTCTTTCTTGGCTCTGTTAAGACAACTCATACCATAAATTCAAATACCAAAGACTTAAACCCACTTCTTGCCTATAACAGGGTAATCTTAGCTATTAACAGAGCCACTGTTAACTCTTTAACAGTGGCTGTAGTAGATTAGTCTTAATTGTTAACAAAAGTATTGAAATTTAAAGGAAGGTTGATGGGGTTAGAGGACGGAATTATTCCAGCTCACTACCACGGTTCGCAGGAAGAACCTATGGACTATCATTGGAATATAATCTGTTAGCTGCAGTATTTCTGTAGTATTTCCCAAATGCCCACTGATCTTTTAGAGAATATTCAAGCAGCTAACAGTGCTCTTTTAAGTGCAAATTTTGTTCTTTTAACAGCAAATTTTTCTCTGTTAACGCCAAATGTGGCGCTGCTAAAATTTATGGATTGCGTCTTGGGTTTTCAAATTCGAATTTATTTTCACACACGTCTCACATACTCTCTATCTTGTTCAACGCTACGCGTTTTTAACCGGAGTACTTACTTACCTACTCAATTGATCATAAACAATCCGACAACGGATTTCGGATTGCCTTAGCACATTCTTCCAGGAGCCTCTGCTTCTTGAGCACTTTAGCCAGTTAGTTAAACCAATCGATGATAGGGCTTCCTGGATTTGGTCCTCCTCGCCGGAGTATCCTCTTCCATTCGAACGATATGTTCGACCCAGGGCACCCTCTGGATTTTAATAAGCTTCACAACGTTCATGTTGGATCGAATGCTGAAATCATCGCCAACACACACTGGACCGAAGATCTTATGCTGGATTTTTCTCTGGAATACTCTCAAGCCTTTTGCATGGTGCCTCTGCGCCGTTATAAAGCACGGTGAAGAAGAATGTCTTGTAGAGTATTAGTTTTGTCTTATGGGGGAGGTCTCTGCTATTCAACTGCCTAAACTTCAAAGTGTCAAACAACTTTAGCCTCAATGAGCGCGTCAACAAACAAAATTACTGGATTCGACAGAGGCAGTTAAATGTAATCTGAGAGGTGAACTTTTTGCAACCCAGAACCAAATGAATATAAACGTAGATTTTGTTGAATTATTGTATGATCTGGGCATGTGACCAACTCACCTAGTTTGGCAAAAAATTAGGCTATCATCGCTAAGGTCTTCTTCATAACACAAGTTTCTTCAAACGGCGAACATGCCTACACAGAAAGCCTGCTCACCACTATTTTCGATTTATATTTGCAATGACAGTCAAGCTGCTAGCCTTGACCTTCATTCCTAAGATTTTTGCAATCTCTTATGGGAGTCACAGTTCACCACAAGAGATGTAAGTGCATACAATGTATCCTGAAAAGTCGGTGGCCTGGTGTAGATTTTGTGTAGGCGGCGACATCATAAATCGATTTTACTTTAAGAACGATTTTGGACAAGTCATTACCAACTTCGTTTGGTCTAAATTAAACGGTCTAGGCATCAATGTCATATTGTTACAACAGGATATTCTGCATCTGCACATTGGATATTCTGCACCAGCGATTTGACTCCTTGGTTTTGTTACTTGATGGTGATGTGAACTGGCCATCGTGATTCTTTTGAACTCGTTAGACTTTTTTGCATGCTTGCCTGAAGTCACCGATTTATGCGAATAGGTTACAAATCCAATATCTTATCTTATGGATTAAACACAGCTTGACTTTTGGAGCAGAGTCATGAAACATTGGACATTTCGTATGGGTACCACCAAGACATGACTTGGTTCCAATAAGTATTTCTAACGGCTGTAAAAAAAATTCAAATTATATCACAAGCAGGTACCGAGACACATAATTGATTTTATTTAAATTTAAAATAGTGCTCGCTTAATGAAAGACCCGATACTATAACAATAGAAAAACAATTAAAGAAATCATCCCTTTAAAGCTCTGATGATTTTGTTTGTTAAAGAATAACAAAAAAAAAAAAAAAACTTTTATGGAAATGGTGTACATATTTTAAAATAATGTATGAAATGGTGTATGAAATTGTTGTTAGTGTTCTTCTTCTTCTTCTTCTTCATGTAATGAGCGTCTGTCTACTTCATGCACTCATGTAAATACCATTTTTTTTGTGTTCTGTGTTCTACCTACAATACACACAATAACAACAACAATAGCAAAACAAAAAAAATTTTTTTTTGTCTTTCTGTCTGTCTACTATAGCTGTAGGTTTGTTTGTAGGCTTGTCCGCCTGCCTATTAGTACGTCTATCCCTTTTCGAGTGGGTAAACGTATGCTTGTAGTCTGAAGGTTTCCAATGCTACGCTCATTGCTGGCGTACTTGTTGTACAATACAAGTTGCAATGGGACTAGGAAATGTGTTTTTTTTTCACACACACTTTCTCTATCTGTGTCTCTCTTCCTCCTTTGTTGGAATATTTGGTTCAGTGTGGTTCAGTGTAGTTTTTTTTTTTCTATTTTTTTTCACGAATTTTTTTTCCGAAATTATTTTTTTTTTCGGACAAATTGACTGTTGAGGCTGAAATTACATGTAATTGAGTGTTTTTCATTTGTTAAACAATACAATTGTTTTATTGTTGTTGCTGTTGTTGTTGCTGATGTTGTTATTAGTGCATGTATGTGTTTTTATACGAAAATTTCCTTTTTTTTTTTGAAAGCCAGCCATACACTTTGTTCTGGTCGGGGTTTTCGGTGCGCGTGTAATAAAATTTAAATTAAAATAAGAAAGAAAAAAAAAGGAAAATTAAATTATTTTTAAATGTTTTTGCATTGTTTTTTCATTTAATTCCTATGAAAGTATGCCATGTTATTTTAGTGCAGTGATGGCCTATAAATTTGAAAAAAACACAATTTTTTTCACTTCTTTATTTGTTTAAATAAGTTTGTGTTTTGTGGCAGTCAAAGGTTTTTATAAATAATTTTTGTTAAAATAATTATAAAAAAAAATATTTGTTTGTTATTTTTTATTTATTAATTTATTAAAATAAGATAATATTTGTGTAATTATTCTTTGAAAAAAAAAAATTAATTTACCGTTAAAAAATGGAAAAAATGATTTTTTTAAAATTTAAAAAAAAAATAAAATAACAAAATTTATTATAATATAAATTAATTACATCCACAGTGAAAATAAAATGATCAAATTTATATCATGATATTGTCTTAAATCAGTGCAAGTGAAAAATTAATTAAAAACAAAAAAAAAAAATATTTCGGAAATGAAGTTAAATTGGCTTAATTTTCCAAAAGTTTTTAAAATATTTTCCGGAAGTACCATACACTATACTATTGAAAGGTGATTTGTTTTAGTGTTTCTTAAACTAATGTATTGTGCTAAGTAAGGTCTGTTTTTAAAACAGTTTTTTTTTTTTATTTAAAACCATAAAGTTTTTGAAAGTAATTATAAAAATCTCTAGTCTGTAGTGACTCAAACATATTGTTACGTTTTTACTTTTAAAAAGAAAAAAAAGCGTTTGAAATATAAGCTCGTAGATTGCAAATAAAAATAAAAATAAATTTGTTATTCGCACAATTTTGTGTGCCACTGTTCACAACTTATTCTAAACAACAACAATTGCTTTATTTGTTATTCCTTTTGTTTATGCCCTTTGCGATAAACAATAACAATTACAACACAATTGTTCTGTAGATCTTACTAACACAGATCTTTAAACCACGTTTACTTCCTTCATACTCAACGCGTCTTCACACAAGACTGACTGAACTTCTGCTTCGACTTTGTATGCTTTGCTTTGTCTTTTATATTGTGACATAAACAGTCTGATGAATGTTCTCGTAGGCAATTGTTCGGGTCTTCGTCTTCTCGAGAATTCTATAAATGTAAACAACGATGTTTACATTTACAACAACAATGTTAAATTTATTTATGTTTTCTTGTTTGTTTTTAGTGTATCTTGTTTACATTTGTCCTTGCAGTGTTGTTGTTGTTGCTTGTTGTTTACTTCTTTATTTCTCTTAACAGTGCTCTGTTAAGTGCAAATTTTATTCTGTTAAGAGAAAATTTTCCTCTGTTAACGCCAAATGTGGCGCTGCTAAAATTTATGGATTGCGTTTTGGATTTTCAAATTTGAATTTATCCACACACACATTAATAGGCTCTCACATCACTTATGTTGTGTGTATTAGTTTTTATATATATTAGTGTAGGGTCCTACAGTTTAAAGTCGACTCCAATGGCAATTTTTTATTTACTTTCAGAGCTTTTACTAGACTATAGAGCTAACAAATGCTTTTTTATGTAAAATTCCGAATTCTGAAGTGGAAAAATCGGGACATAAATAATCTCATACCAATTTATCAGACACATACTCGTATGTATACGTTTGAGCCACAGTATTTTGTCAAAATTGGCTCTCGACCAATGCTTGGCAAAAGTAAATGCCTTAAGAGGCAGTTATTTATCACTTTCTATTCGATTTTTTTTCCAACATTCTGGAGATGGCTCGAATTCATGCAGTGCATTGTATTGGCAGCAGGAAAATAGATTATGGAAAAGGGAGTGGGAGTTGTGTTATGAGAAAAGAAGGAAGTAATGTTTGTGGACATTATATTCGAATCCAATCATATTGTCAGGAAATAGGTCTGCAGTAAAAGAATTCCACATACGCTTAGTTTATCTGAAATCCGAATTCTGTATTGCATTGTTTAAGCCATTGGTCAGTCAATCAGAAACGAATGTTTCCTATGTGACGTGTCAGATGTATATTACGTAAAAATATGCGTTATCACGGTCCCTTTTTTGGCCTCGAGCGCATAATCTTGAAGTAGATATGGAAATACATACCATATTGTGACTGTGTTCTAATAAAGCAATGGACTTGGATATCTTGTTGTATTATCCTGGACTTCAAATAGACCTTGAGGAAACAGCCCATACATGAGAGTTGTATTCCATTTTCGATCGGATGCTCTTGCAGTTAGGTTAGGTCGAAGTGGTAGCCTTTGATATTAAAAAGCTCACTTCAGCACGCATAGCGGCCCGTTAGGATGCCTCAGGTAAACTCAATCCCTGTACTGAGCAAGTTCTATCAAAGCCAGGGAAAAGGAAGAAGTTGGTCTGCGCAAGGGCTGAACAACCTAACCTCTAGCAGTAGCTCCAAGTTAATTGAGAAGTCGATGAACTTGCATGTGCACCAGAAATATTCATTCATTAATAAACGTCTATTAGCCCTTAACCTTCTCTCATCTTGGCTACAGTTTCCATGTGAAACCCAGTGTCATCGAAAAAGGTGTACAATTCCTATTCGAAAATCTATCGTTCGGAATCGACTTCAAACTGTAGGTTCCGCCACTCGTGTATAAAATTAAGGCGGCTTATGGGTTTCAGAAACTCGAGAATACTTCCATATGACAGGTAAATAGCTGCTGAAATGTCACGTAGATGCCCACGCTTATCCTTCAACATCACCTTTTTCTTCAGGAAATATTATTGTCTTGTTCTAGGGAGTGTCTTGTCTGAATATCTGGACGTAGGGACATACCCGGAAATTGTTTTTGAAATGCTCTAGTCTAAATGCCTACTCCATTAGAAAATACCTGCAACTTTAATTGAAATTCCCCTCTTTAGCTAACTGTTGTTGGATAGAAAAGAGGAAATGTTCGATCGCTGGGTTAAGTGGGCCGTATTTTAATCTAGAACGTATAAATTTCTCTTCTCTCCCGAACTGACATAAATCATATCGTTTCTTTACTTACCGGACATTGTATTAATAGGGCGGCAAGCCCATCAGTTAGTTTCCCCTTTTGAGTGACTTCTGCAGAAGTTTCATTGGAATGTGGCAAGAGCAATTGGTGTAAGTAGAAGGCTGACACAGCTCTTTAATTAAATCCTAATACCAGATCTTGGACACCTTGCTAACGACTTCTGCAGGAGCTGCGGAGATTAGGAAGAAGAGGAGACTGTCCTTCACCTGCTGTGGGTACATGCTCGGCTCATTGTCAGAGAAGAAAGAGGTACTTGGGTGCTTACTACATGGATAATCTGGAGGAACTCTCAAGTACTGATATTTACAGCCTAAATCGCTTCATAAGGAACTCTGAGTCCTTTCTCTGAGACTAGGTGATAACCGAAAACTGTGGTAACACAATGGGCCCCTTTTTGATGCCTAAGTAGGTCCCTCCAATTCTCTTGGATGGGCAGCCACTTCTATATACCTACCAATACCAGTTTAAAAGTTACTCTGAACCTTGACTGGAACAGTAAATTAGCGCCTAATTTTGTCTACTTTAAAGCATTGCCCCTGTGAAACCTTTGAAATGGAAATAATCGCTGAATTATTACGGCAGGATATTCCTCCTGTTTTCAAGGGTTATAAATACAAATGCTGTATCATTTTGAAGGTGGTGGCAACATTGTCTCAATACAGCCTGTGACGGTGTAGAACATTAGCACGAACAAACGTAGAGCATGTTAAGCTACGGTTTAAACCAGAATTTATTTTTTTTTAATAAAAAAGGCGGTCTTGGTAACAACTAAACTGCACAAAAATGTATTTCTTAAGCTTAAATGTTAAAGCGTTGAAATATTTTCGTTGAAGTTTTTAATTTCATTTCGTAGAACAACAACAACAACAACAACTGACTGCAATCATGTCAACCATATGTTGTCTGTTTTGTATAGTATTTTGCCAGTTTTGTTGTTGTTGTTTTTGTTGTTGTTGTTGTTGTTGTTGTAATAATAACAAATTTATTACATTTGTTTCGCTTGAATTTGGCTAAAATTTATAAATTGTATGCCTTTTTTGTTGTTGTTGTTTTTTGTTGTTTTTTTGTACGTAAAAAGGCACCTGTTTCTAGTATGTCATGTTTGGTTCGTTACGATTACGATTTTTCAACTTTTCGGAATCGTTATAATCATTGCCATAATTTAAGTGAATTAAATAAATGTCTGTCGTTTATTGTAAATTTTTATGTTGATTTTAGAAGAATTTAAAAAAAAAATTTTTTTTTTAATTTTATTTTTGTCTTATTTTTTCTAGTCAAGGTTTTAAGTTTCATTTTTTTTCTCAAAACATTATAATTGAAATTTATTGCCTCCCTGTGTACATACATGCAACATATTTATTTATTTTGTTCAAATCAATTTTTAATGCCAATTCCTTTATTTATTATCTCGTTCTAGGTGAGTGCCCTATAAATAAATTATGGTTTCTATAAAGAAAACTTAATTAACAAGTAAGTGATGAAAAAATTTTGGAATACAAATTAAAAAAAAAAAAGAAATACTTGCTGAATGTGGTAACATTAACCATTAAACTTTGATTTTGCTACATAGCCTATCTATTTCGTAAGCTAGGACAAGCTCAAAAGCAATATAAATCTCCAAGCCTCTAACTTCATTTGAATCGAATGATTCCTATGATACCACTCTGTCGCCTATATGACATTGTATTTAATAAACTATCTCCCGTTATAGTCCAAAGATTATCAAGATTATCCTGGATCGCCAATTTAACCTCGAACCAAAACCTATTGCAACAAAACCTAGTTACTCTCAAACCAATCTGGCAACCATAAGTCAGTTAAACCATTCAGAATGTATTTGTTCACGAACCTCATCATGCTTACATAACAAAGGAGGTAATGAACTTGTGTCTTATCTTCCTTCAAATCACTGCAGGCTTTAAGCAAATCTCTCCTCCAAAGAGTTCCAATAGAAGCAATGATCAGTTACCACCACAACTGTCATACCAATTGCGGTATAATCATGAAATAATCGTAGCAAAAAATGTGTTATAATCATAGAGTGGCCAGATGTGCTATGTGATAGGTTCCCTATAACATATTTAGTTTTTTGAGAGTTTGTTCTGTAACGATTCACCCACTTCGAACAATTGTTCTGGAAAACAAGGCTACCATATGCAATATGTTTGTAAACGACGTATTAGTTTTACTATTTTATTCGTTTTTCTATCAAATTTGCTTATAAAATTGAAGTATCTGGCAGCACTGTTCAATTGTTTCGGAACAAAAACTAAAATTAAACCAATTCAAGCTGAAACTGCTCCCAACAAACTTTTTTTTTTCTTTCTCTCTCCCTCTCAAAAAGAGAAATGTCAAACTCCATTTAAAAAAACCACGGGTGAATCCATCTTTAGTGTCCCCATTATGTATTCTATAGGTTAACCGTTAGTATAACTTGTTATCATTATGTCTGCCAGCTACTAATCCGAAATGCGGCTCCCACATCTCAAGACTTCTGCCATGGGTGTAGATCCGCTGAGGAAAAGGAGACTGTTATCCACATTCTTTGTCAGTGTCCATCTCTTGCGAGCAGCAGATATAGGTTATTTGGCTCTCCATTTCTTGTTATCTTAAGGGAGCTATCATTTATTGACGTCAAGAATACTGCTTTTCCGGCATAGGGTAATCATGCTTTTGTTGTGCAGCCCTTGCGCTGACCAACTTCTTGCTCTTCCCTGGCTTTGGTAGTACAGGGACTGAGTTTACCTGTGGCGTCAGAACGGACCGCTATGCGTGCTCAAGTCAACTTTTTGATATCAGAGGCTAGCACTCCGACCTAACCTAACCTAACTAATTCGATAACATGTCGTGTAAACAACATTCACAGTCATTTCAAAGGCCTTGCTACCCCATAAAACTACGAATGTACCTGGAAAACATTCATCTTTAATTTAGAAGTGGGTGCGAGGTCTTCTATTCTTCAAAGGCAGTTCAGTGAGCAGGGTTACTTCCTTCCACTAAACAAATTGGCACAAATTAATAGTCGACTATAGTCGATCAGGTCATGATTTAGGCTTGGTTAGGTTCAGTAAGATGGCTAATACCACTTGAAGGAAGAGATCCCACTTAGGCCACGATTTAGGTCCATTATGCTACTTTAGATTACTATTCAAAGCAGGGATCGAATAATCCTTAGAGCAATCAGTCCAGAAATATATATTTTAGAGAGTTCGGTCAAGGACCTCAGAGGTCAAAGAGCTCCGACATTTTATGGTTAGAACTGGACATTGTTTAATGAGGTGAATGACAGTCCCTTTCTCGTCCTCAGACTCTCATAAGCTATTAATTTATAAAACCTTACTCTTGTGGTATTATTTGCGTAGACTCTACGCTATTCAACCCCAATGGTTCGCACTTGACGATATCATCATCAGTCAAACTTCGACAATATTTCGATTAAAATGCAATCCCTGCTTTCTGTGTTAGTTTTACCAACGAATGTTGGAATCTACAGTGTAACTTCGACTCCGAACGATAGATTTTGAACTTTTCATGGCAATTTTTAGCCATGAGTTAGAATTTTTAACTGAAAAGAGATATTATGAGCTCTATCTACTATAAAACGGTGACCACAAACTTTTACTGCTAGGCTGTTGTATTCTTGGTCGCATGAGATATAAACTCAACGATTCCAGGTCTATTTAAGTGATATCAAACTATTTTTAGGAAGTAATAAGCTCGTTTCTAGAAATTTAATAGGACTGACGTTCAGACCTTGTAGAGCTTACAAATTAACAAAATATTTACCAAAACTGTTGCATATTTTTAGGTTATATTACACATTATCTAGGTTCTTAACAAATTTTTGAATATAAACTCAGTCTAGGCAAATTTTGTAAGTCGCCGTAGTCTAGTAGGTAGTGTGTTGGCTTATTAGACGAAAGGCCAGCGTTCGAATCCCCGGTCAGACATCAAAAACGAAATATGAAAAAAATATTTCTTCGGCGACTTCCTCTCAACAGATTTCTGGCAAAAACTCTGAGAGTAAATAAAATTGCATGAAAAGTTCCTCAAAAAAAATCTGTCGTTCGGAGTCGACTTTAAACTGTATGTCCCGCCATTCATGTATAAAAAAAGCACACACAACATAAGTGGTGTGAGAAGCTAGGCCGTAATCCTGACTGAAGTGTTGTAATGGCCAATTATGTATAAGCAAATTTTGTGAATTTATTTGCTCTGGAATCCTTTAATTCGTTTGTTTTACATAAGCTGGCATAATTTTAAAGCATACTTAATGGGGTTTTTCCAATATATTTATAATATATTGATTATTAGTATGTTTTTTTAGCGCTTATGGTTCTCTTTATTGATTAGTGTATTCGTTAAGATAATTTAAATACTTTATAAGAATATATTTTTAGACAAAAATCTGTTGCCTTATTTTAGGCGCTTTATTTCATTTTTTTTTTGTGTTTATTTTTTCTTTTTAATTGCGAAGAAGCCTTAATTTTCTCTAGATGTTTCTAAGTAATTACTTAATAAAATATTCATGCCTACATTTAGGCATTTTCTATTAATAATTAATCAATAGGCCACTTATAAATAATAAAGACTTTAACATTCTGCAGAAATTAAATAAAAAAATTTTAAATTTATTTTTAAAATGTTTTTCATTATTGTTTCGCTGACAAAATAATCAATAATTTGTGCCGTAATTACCTGTTCGTAAAACAGCCGCCTATAAGTATGTATAAATATTAATGGGAAGCCTTTAATGCTAATAAAACAACAATTTCAGTAGACTAGGGAGGATGGCAAGGTAGTAGCTTTAAAGAAATAATTTATTACGAGAGAGTAATATGTTAATTATTTAAAAATTTCACTACAGGCAATATACTCTGAACCGCGCTTCTCATTGCTTCTCAGCTTTTTCATTACTTTATTTTTGCCTGTTACAACATTATAGTATACATTAAGGCTACATAAGCTGTGATGCAAAGGTACGTTATTTAACTTGTTTTATAGCTGGATTTCTCCTATTTTTTATTTTTTATATTGCGTTGCAATTAAGGTTACGTTTTTAAAGCTTCATTTATCTTTTACAATCTGTCTTGTGTATGCTTTCCGTTTTTTTCCAAGCGAAACTATTTGCTTATAAAACTGTAAAACTCATAGGCAAAGCTAAGGCAGCCTACAAAGAGAGGAGTCCGTAAATGCATTTAAGCATTAATAGATTTCTATAATTTTCCTCTTATTTTTTCCTCATTTACTTTCAATTAGTTTATGTACGTACCTTTTCATATAAGGCTACGTTAAAATGTTTTACTTTGCTTTGCTTTATTAATAATAAATTGCAAAAAAAATGTTGCATACCATTAGGCGTAAAGGCTTTGCTGTTAAGCAAAAATATTAAATGGATTAAAAATATTTTTTTTTAATAAATATTGCACATAAGAAT